>OZ023270.1:77105390-77680390 GCA_964006375.1 Tillus elongatus
AATTTGGATAAACTGTATCAATCTATAAACGAGCTACAGTTTCCCTTAAATAAAGAAAGATATAACAGAGAACTGACATAAATTATGTACGTAGCTAAGATAATGGTTGCTCTGTCTGCTTAGTGAAAAAAAAATTGTCAATAAACATAAAACAAAGAAAATATTAGCGGAATCTATGACTTTCAGAAGAAAAAAACAGACTTACCATTTGAACCACGAATCACGTTTTATTGGCATTTTTTTAAATCCAATTTACAGCTAGCATTTACGACAAAAAAAAGTACATTGAAAGTTTAGGTAACCCAAAGGATAAAGATAAAACCATAAAAATGTCGGAAATCTATGAAATAGGTTGTGAACTTAAACATATTGGGAAAAGATGTATTGAAACGAAATTTAAAGAACATTTAGTGCGACTCAGATATAGCACTATTGACAAATCATGCATTTCTTAACAGATTTGGGATAATAATCATCACGTAGATAAAAAAAATATAAATCTAATCAAAAGTGTCAGTCAATCGCGATAATTAGACGCATATAAAAGTAAATATATCCTTAGAAATTTCAATAAAAAATCTTACATATATGTGTATAAGAATGCAATTTGCTGGGGTCAGGTTCGTTAAATCTAAGATCTATAACGTGACTTCGGGGGTACCGCAGGGTTCCTACTAGGTCCAAGACTGTTTAGTATATTTATCGGCCCTCTTAAACAGGTTTTGTATATTCTATTTTATGTATGCAGATGACGTTATAATTTTCGCTAATATTTCGACTGTGTGCGTCTTCAACAGAGGGTCTTGGTCCTTGATGGATAGTGCTATCAGAGTGATGTTTCTATGAATATTTCTATGTGCTCTGTAGCGTCCTTTACTCAAAACAGACAGCCGATCACTTTTAACTATAATTCTAAAAGTCTTGTGCCTAATCACCCCAACACTTTTAAATAATAGTTTTTGACATAGCTCTATCATTTAGGCCACACTATTTTATTTATTATTTATTTTTCTGCTTCAAATTATACATTATATGTTGCATGAAAGCATAGCATTATATGATAGAAGTTTCTTCCAAATTAACAGGTCCCTCTTGAATCGCCACATATAATTAAGCAAACCTTGCTTTAAATATAATTTTGTCAAAATTTTGAAAAAAATGTTAGTTTTGCTTGCAAGACTCTTGGCTTTCTAAAAAGAAACAATAAAGATTTCTCTTTGACTGACACCCCTTCTCTTCCCCTGACCTGTTTGGTTAGATCCCAAATTAAATATGACTTTTTGACTGGTTCTGTGGGCTCCAACTTATGAAGTCCGAAGTTCATGATCCAATACAAAGAAAAAGTCTAAAATGTCTTCGTTTTAGTGATGGTGCTTCGAGAAATATGATGTTTTTGATTCATGTCAAGTAGGTGGAGACAGTTTGCATATACTCGTAATTTAGCCAACCTGCCAGCAGCCTTGATTACGCAGTAGTAACAACGTGTTTTTCTGAAGATAAGGATCGCAGGTTTGATTTCCCAACAAGAGCGTTATTTCACTTTTCAACACATGCCGTAAAGTTAACATCAAGGTGGTAACATTGTGCTTGAGCAAGTTCAACATCTGCACGTTCTGCTATTTGGAGACATAAATCCGTCAGCACTGTACACCATGCGCATTTGGGCACGTTAAAGATATCTACCCTTCTTTCAGAAGGGAAGAGGTTCGGCAATAGTCGCGGAAATAGACCGACGTTAAAAAAAAAATACGATAGTACCAGATCGATTATCTGCTGCGACTCATTATCAGCTGTCAATGCCATAGGAACACTTTACAACAAACATCCTATTGTTGCAGACATACATAAAACGGCAAGGGAAATATCCCAGTGTGGAAAATCGACAGTAATAATATGGATGCCATCTCACTCTGGTATAGGAGGCAACATAGAGGCAGATAACTTAGCTAAGAAGGCTTGTGGAAAAATTAATCCAGATCATGAGTTCATTATACATACAGACCTTCAAACTCGCTTAAAACACACTGTTCACGAAGAATGGCAACATTTATGGTTTAATGCTCAAACTAAACTCAGAAACATAGAAGCCACCATTCAGATAACAAAAATAACAAACCTAAACAGACGAGAACTTATCATTATCAGAAGGTTAAGGATTGGTCATACTATGCTTACACACAAACATCTACTAGAGTAAAGTGAACCTCTTTTATGCAGCCATTGTAGTACTCAACTCACAGTAAACCACATTTTGACTGAGTGCCCGAGATATAGTGAACAACGGTCGTATCTGGATCTTACGGAAAACATCAGTGACATCCTCAGTTTGTCCGGAACCAATGACCTATCGAGACTAATTTATTTCTTGAAAGCTACTAATGTTTACAACACATTGTAACTTAAGATTGCACATTTATGTTATACTAAGTTAGACGAGTGTTTGTGTTTATAACTTCTGTTTCAGATTTATTTTTCTTTTTTGTCTGTGCCAATGGCTTTTATTATCGAGGAACCTATTATTAATTTTTTTAAAAACGATACAATACAAACACCCTATAGAATTTTGGTGGTTCAGGGGTAAGAACGTGTGCCTCTTAACCGAAGGGTACTGGGTTCGATCCCAGGGTACTCCTTTCACTTTTTCAGTACAAACTGTAACAGTAACATCAACCGAGGTTCTGGCATTGTATTTGAGCAAGTTGAATGTCTGCACGTTCCGCCCTTCGGAGGGGGCGTAAAGCCGTCGGTCCCGTGTCCATGCGATCTTCGACACGTTACACCCCTACCCTCCTCACAGAAAGGCAGGGGTTCGGCAAAATTTCCAGGATAGTGAGGTGAAACTGCTCCCTGGCGTCGGTGATTGGCCATAGTCGTGGAAATAGGCCGACGTTAAAGAAACAAAACACACACACACAAAACCACCCTGTTGTAGAAAATATTAATAGACCCAACCTTGTATACTTCTGAAATAACTCCGTATTTTTGCCGACCGGATTACATAACTTTCCGATAATAAAAACATTTTAATAAGTTCCACAAAGGGAATATACAGCTTTTATGTTTCCTCTTGTTGGGAAATTCTGCTTCTGCAGTCTCTACGGATTGAAAAGTTCGTCGCTTTTCATTTGAGGAAAAGATTGGCTAATATTTTTTATTAAATCTTCCACGGTCGATGGATATAATATCAGAGTTCCGCTGCATCGTTACTTTTCAGAGAACAGAGAAATCAGAGGAACATTTTATAACAAAAGTACATTGAAATGTATAGAGGAGGCTTATTTTTGTTAGGCTTTATATAAATATTTTAAAGTAAACAGTTATCTGTGTCATTTAAATAGTTCATTGATTAAGTAATAGCCATGCGCAGCAAGTGCCTTATGGTAGCGAATTTTCATTGCCATATTTTTAAATACTATTAATTAAACTTTTCGTACACGTCTAAACATAACGTTTGACGCGTGATATAATCTCTCTAGTGAAAACTTGTATATTAAATTTCATCAAGACACCTTTACTATTTTTAAAATACAAGAGTTGCTGCAAGAAATCATAATTTTTTTACAGAGAAGCTAGTCCAATTGCTCTGGACAACAGATTCCATACAAACTACGTAAGAAATACACTTGCCAACTGTTATCAAAATTAATCAATTGTTGATTAGCGAAATAACATAGAAAAAAAACTTATTTTATTTATACTTAGGAGATTTCTTTGTGTGTCAAAAATAAAAACAAATAAAAAGTCTAAATAGCAGGAAAATGAAGATCCAAAACTCTTACAAGGATATCTTTCAAATCAAATAAACGTCATATATTCATTATTTCATCGCATATATATATATATATATATATATATATATATATATATATATATATATATATATATATATATATATATATATATATATATATATAGTTAGTAAAAAGTCATGGAACGGTCGGATATATCTGTTATTAATAACCCAATTTTTTTGGATTTTTGTAACGACGACATTCACTTTTTTTTCACTTCGGAAATGACTCCAACTTATTTTATTTTTTTATTGGGACACATTGTATTATTTGCCATTTTCGGGTGCAGGATAAGAAAATACGTTCTGATACATCAACATTTTTTTGGTAGTTTGTTTTTGGTAGTCGATAAGATAACACCACAAAAAATGAATAAATGATAACGTAAAATCAAGATCTGCATACCTATTTAAATGTACTGGGGTAAATAAAGCGGACAATTCGGGTGCTGCATTCACATTGTCACCTGTCAATTGTAGTCGTTGTTTTGCTTTTTCTTGTGCAATTAAAAATTTTGAGAATGGCAGTGAAACTCACAGAATCTGAGCGTATTGACATCTTGATGATGTACGGATATGGTGATCGTCAACGATCGTTGGAAGAAGTTCGCACTTTATTTAATACCGTTCATTCGGATAGGCAAATTAGTAAAAGTACAGAGCAGTCGGGTGGTTAAAAAGTATGAGAGATTTCGCCAAGTAAGGGATTTGTCAAGAAGTGTACGTCCAAGTGGCGAAGACACAAAATTGAATGTTCTATTATCAGTCCAGAAAATCCTCATGTATCTACAACAGAATTGGGTCAAATTCATGACATATCCTAAAAGTCTGCTCACAAAATTCTGAGGTCGGAAAAAATGAAACCCTTTAAAATGCATGTGGTTCATGAATTGACCGAGGATGACCCAGATCGCAGACTAAGTTTTTCTGAAATAATGACAGAACTTATTCAAGCTCGGCCTAACTTCGTGAATGAAATAGTTTTTCAGATGAAGCCACATTTCATCTGAATGGTACGGTTACCCTCATTGGACGGAGGAAGTCCATACACAGTATCCTCAAAAAGGAATGTATGGGCTGGTTTGGTCAGAAACAAATTAATTGGACCTTTTTTTATTAGTGGAAATTTAAATGGTGATGGCTACTTCAATTTATTGAGAAACCAAATTGTACCAGCACTTAGAGCACTCTTCCCAAATCAAATGAGACCTAATTATCCAAGCGACAATATTTGGTTCAACAAGATGGAGCTCCGCCATACTTTACGAGTAATGTCCCTGACTTTTTGAACCAAATACTTCCTGGCTGCTGGATCGGACGCAGAGGAACAATCGAGTGGCCAGCTAGTTCTCCAGTCCTGTCGCCACTGGACTTCTTTTTGTGGGGTCATTTGAAATGTCAGGTGTATAAAAAACGACCTAATGATCTGGAACAATTACAGGAGCGGATAACTGAAGAAACGTAGTGTTTTATCCTGCATCCGAAAATAGTAAATAATACAGGTGTCCCATTAAAAAAATAAGTTGGAGACATTTCCTGTTAAACCGGTAGTGACAAAAAAAGTGAATGTGATAAAAAAAGGCTTATTTGTGACGATTCGTTATTACAAAATCCAAAACAATTGCGTCATCGATAACAGAGATATTCGCCCGTTCCGGCACTTTTTACTAACCCTGTATATATATATATATATATATATATATATATATATATATATATATATATATATATATATATATATATATATATATATATATATATATATATATATATATATATAAACAATTATTAACCGCCAGATTTCACTATTATTTTAATTTCAGCATCACATGAATATGACAAAAATATTTTGTTCTAATGGTGTCACAAAGTCAAGGCCTACTTAATATTTCACTTATTTTTATAACGCTTTTATTAGCTCACTTTCTCTGCCCACCGCAAATCATGCAATCGAAATTTAGACTAGTTCTAATTAAGTTAGAGCTTTAAAATTTGGCAGCCGTGTATAGGTCAAGTGACAATGTAATATATTCTATCTCATTTTATTCCAAATCCAATATGGCGGACACCACAAGATACCTTTTCTTCACCGCCCCCTTTATATGGGTATGAAATGAAAGGGTTTGACGAATAAAATACGATAAACTATGTGATGTCATTCTAACCCCAATATGGCGGAAGGCCCAAGATGGCGAATCACCTTTTCCTTTACAACCCCATTGATATGGATATCAAATGAAAGAGTTTGACGAGTAAAATATGACCAAGTAGCGATGTGATTCTAAGCTCAATATGGTGGACGCTCCCAAGATGGCGAATTACCTTTTTCTTCACAGCTCTCTTGACATGGGTATCAAATGAAAGGGTTCGACGAGTAAAATGCGATTAGATATGTGACGACATGTAATACAAAATCTCAGACGAAATGAATCGCATGAGAAATTACCGAGCTCCTAAATAATAATTTGTGTCTATATGTGAGATTTTATCTTACCAAAAGCGTTGAGCGCGAAAAATGGTAAATTTTAAGAAACACATCAATGTATTGTGCTTATGGTAGTTTTATTTATCATTGATAAACTCTTGATAATTTTTTACATTTTCCATAGAAAGATTGTCAAAAAAATATTTTTTTGTAGTACATTTGTAAAAGCGTTATCTTTGAAAGTTTTTTTAATATATTATATATATATATATATATATATATATATATATATATATATATATATATATATATATATCATACAAAGAAAAATAAAACTCTCTCAAGTGGTATATTACTGTAAGCAGAAAAAAATCTTCTATTGATTAGTGAAAAAATCAATGCGGTGTCCATAAGAAAAAAAAATATGGCTCACACAAGTGTGAACTCAGATATTTATCACCATGACAACCAGAATCATCAATTGTAACTCTGTTTAAAATTTTGGACTTCTAAAATACATGATTTTGAAAATATAAAACAAATAAAAAATGCCCATTTTTAGTTTTTTCTATATCTCGTAATCTATGGAATATTTTTTTTAATCTCAAAGGCCTTTTAAGATGCTTTTAGGATTTTGCAACTTTTGTGTAATCCAAGTTATGTAGTTTTCGAGATTACTATGGTGTCGACCCATAAAATCCCCAATAGGTATCCGAGCACTGAAGCAATAACTTACAAATCAATTATTCATTAATCAAAGTTAGTACGTATTTTTCTATTATGAATAGCTTGGATGAGTTTGTAAACAAATCAGCTTTTCCTGTAAAATTAAAATAATGACGAGTTTACGTCCAGATCACGTACAGCTTTTGTCAGATGAAGAGTGGCATCACCTTATTGAGAAGACATATTTTTTTCAAATTTTAAAATCGAAATCTCCCCGAATAAAAGTTTGTTATATAAATTCCGTAAAATATCAAAGTTTTTCAACAACTTCTTTATGTTATTATATTATTATTGTATATTGAACGGAAAATTTAGAAAATTGGCACCAGTTACATTTAGCTTTCTAATAATCATTTTATACTCCATTAGCATGTTCAAAAAACCAATAGTTTATAAAAGAGACATACATAAACAACACATAAGAACTATTATAAAACTTGTTGCTAATAAAATCAAGTAAACATATAATAATAATTAGATGAGAGAGATAGATCAGTGCGAAACTGTGTTATTTATTAATTAAAGGACTGTGTTATTTATTCTTGTAAATAATTATGTGGTAATTAATGAAAAATATAAATAATTTAAAGATTTAATTACACACGTACTAACTACAATTTCCTTAATGTACTAGTTTATGAATGTGTAGTACCATAAAATAAATTATAACTGCAAATATATGCTTGCACTGAGTTTATTAATGAACATACAGTAGAAAAGATTTAAATGGCAAATTAAAAATTAATTATTTTAATCAGATAATACCTTATAAATCATAAACCTTTAAGATTCCTACTCCAAATTCCTCTCCCTTAATATTACTTTTGTTCTTGGTTATTTTATTATTTATTTGCATTATAATTTTATGTTTATTACTAACATTTTTATTTATTTAGTTCATATTTATTATTTGGTTTGCTTTGCGGTTACCCTTCCCTTTTTTTAGTGCTGCTTCAGTTATCTTGCTTTACTAATCAATTACTGGTTGAAGTTTTTGTGGTAATAAAACAACCTTGTTATTATTTTTATGTTGTTTTGTTACTTTTTGTTGATATTGTGCTAACTTGTTTAAATGCGAAAAGAAATTTACTTACTGTAACCACAGTATCAAGGATGGCAGTAAATTATTCGTGACAAAAATAATTTTTCAAATATTTGTTGTGTATAGAAATATCAACAATATTTGTAAATATTAGGTTGGTGCATACGTTTGTGGCGTTTTTCGGTTTCAAGCTCAAGAGTGTCTTGGAAAGCAATTTGTTTAATATATTTCAAAGTTTATTGTATGTCATTCTTTTGTTTAATTCGGTAATTTTCATACTTGTAAATTTGTGCAAAATTGTGTAAATTATTGTCAAAAAAGGGTGGAGTCTGGAAAAGAAGAGAAAACGATTATATTCTACACAGATTTTAAGTTGAGTTCCAACCGCGAGCTTAAGGCATTTGGTGCCTCTAGAACCATTTTTGACGTTTATAGGGAGACATCCATTGGGGAAAGTAATGCACAAAAGCGGTTTTCTCGTTTCAATAAGAGACCGCTTTGAAATGACCGATTCTTGTGGTTCAGAAAGATAATCGGGCTTTGATGAAAATTTTTCGGATGCCTTCATTTACGGTGGTCCGCGTCAATTAACTTGGGTACCGGCCAGTATGATTGATTGTCACCAGTCGGCATTTGCATTCCATGGGCAAAATTTAAAATTAGTTGTATGGGTGCAGTATATTCTAAGCGAAAACAACAAAAAACAGTATGTCAACGTGTTTGCCAACTTTAGCTTGTCAACAATATCTAGAGCTGATGTCTCAAATTGTTACTGGTAGCGAAAAAAGCTACCTCTACTCCAACATCAAATATAGAAAAGAATCATTTAGCCCTAAGATAAAGAGAAAAGCTGATGTCCATCTTCATAAGCTAATGTAGTGACAAGTAATGAGTCGTGAACAAGAACTTAGTCGTCTTGAGGGAGTAATTTAACAAAACGCGAAGAAAATATAGAGTTATTTCGCAGCATACCCTTGAACCCTGAAAGTCACTAAGAACCTATGCATTAACCTGATAGTCAGAAAATAACTTAGATGATATGTGAGATTGGAGATTGCCTAAATTTGTTGCTATGTGGCAAATTTCACAAAATTTAAAACAGATTTGGGAAATAACTGGTAAAACAATATATACCAACCTACAAAAAATAGTTTTATACATATATGACACAGTTTGTGTTTTTTTGGTTTAAAAAATCTTTTGGTCTGAACAAAAAAATGTAAGAACTGCGTGGAAACTTTTATATACCAATTCACAAAATCGTTATCAATATCCGACCTTTATTTAAATTGAATTTAATTCATTGAGGGTGTGATAACCAGAAAATCGATACTGTCAATAATATTGAACACTAACAGAGCACAATATGACCAAAACCTAAGATTTGTACAAAATAAGAAACGCTTTTAAGAACAATCCTGGGGTGCTTTGCTTGATCTCTGTTTTCTCTCTCTGTTGACGTCATCGATCCTTATTTAGCGAAGAGAAGGACGGCCAATCACCCTTGTCCGGTGTGCGGCAAGCACTACGTTAACGAAGGATCCTTAAGGAAACATCTTGCCTGCCATCCCGAAACCTCCCAGCTGAGTAGCTCGCTGAGGATGTGGCCGTGCTCGGTGTGTCAGGCCGTGTTCACACACGAATCAGGTAATGATTCCGACATTAGCTTATGTGATGTGTGTATAACTGCAGATCTGGAGCAGGTTAGCTAAGTGACGTTAGTATGAGATAGGGTAATATGTGTGACAGTATGGATGTGATTCTCGTAACGCTCGAGACACTAGCAAAGCTGCTCATCAGTGCGTGGCAATAGTAAGATAGGGTAAGGAGTATGGCGATGTAGATATGTGTGTGGGTAAGATGAGATGCGTTGATGTATGATAGGGTAACGTGTGTTGCTTTAGTAACTGGGTAATGTTTACGATAAGTTAATATATTTGATAATGTGGATGTGATTCGGGTAACGCTTGAGACACTAGTACAGCTGGTCATGTAGGGTATGTAACATATAAGACAGGGTAACGTATATGCCAATGCAAGTATGTGTCGGGTTAGATTAGTCACGTTTATGCAAGATAGGGTAGCTAATGTGAATCATTATTAACCGGTCAGGCAATATATATGACACTATAAATGTGATTTAGGTAATGTGTGTGTGGATCAGGTAAATGTGGCGTTTCCATGTTAGGTTTATATGTGACACAAAAAAGTTATTAATATGAAACATGTGAATTGGTGTAAGATAGAGTAGGGTATACGAAATTGTAAATGTAAGTCGGTTAAGATAAGTAACATTAGTATACAATCGGATAATATCAATGACATTATTAACCATTCAACATTAATCAATGATATTGGCATTATATATAAGATATTGGGAATGTAATACGGGTAATGTGTTTGACAAGGTATGTGTGAATCGGGTAAAAATGACATTATTAACCAATCAGGTGATGTATAAGATATTGGGAATGTAATTTGGGTATAGTGTTTGATAATGTATGTGTGAATCTGGTAAGATATGACACTATATGTATGATGCAGGTAACATATATGACAATTTATATTTGGGTAATTTTAATGACAATGTAATAGATGATTAGACTTGAATTCAGGTAATGTTTGTGAAGTTGGGTATGAAGTGTGACAATGTAGATGTGATCAAGGATGCATGTAAGGTAATATTTGTGTTATTAATTAAGATTGGCTGGTTTGTATGGTATTTTTTGTGTGATTGGGGTTATAAAACTAGCTGGACGTCCAATGTAATATCTTCTGTATTGCCAAGAAAATTGTGTGTATAAGCGTTCACAGAATCTTTCGAAATATACTTCGTCGTTAACACAGAAATCTTCTTCACTATAAATGATTTTTTTTACTTTCCCTAAGTTTATTCTTAATGATCTTTTCGTAGTTTTTTAATTTTGTTTGATTTATTATCATTTATATGTCATAAAAAACGATATAAGATAGATAAAAGGGAAGGTACCCCAATTTTTGAAGCTATATATTATTTATGTATTTATTTTAGTGTATAATTTTTGATCCTTTCCAATTTTTGAATGAATGACAGTTTGTTTTACATATTTTAAAAGTTTGACCATTTCCTTCTAAATTTTGTCTGAAAACTGCTGAGATGCTAAGTTTTTTTATTTGACGTTTTTTATATGCATGAAATTATAGACTTAATGTTTTGCGAAGCATGTTATTTTATTTTTCATCCATCTATGTCTCTCTTTAGGACTTTTAACGCATATGGAACATATGAGAATGGACCCGAAACATCAGTTTGCTGCTCAATACGTTCTGTCTAGAGCTGCAGCTGAGAGAAGAGAAAGAGAAACTCTCTTGGCTGCGGTGTCTGCATCAGGAAGTGGTCTCCTCGGAATAACAGGCATGGGTGCTCCAGGTGAGTTTTCGTTGTAAAAATAAAGAGGGGAAAAGAAATTGTTTTTAAATTAAACGGGAGATTATTTGATTAAGTTTTGAACTGTTCTAGTAAAACATTTGTAGTATTAGTTTTTTGTATTGCTGCTTATCTCTCAATGTACAAAATAATGGTTTAATTTTGTATACCCACGTTTTTAATAGAGCTAGTTTTGTTCATTAGGTTTTAGCAATCGCATGTTTAAATTTGTATAGCATGAATGTATAGTATAGTCATTTAGAACTTTTATACAGTGTGGACCATATGTAATGAAAATTTCGGGACGCAGCAAAGTGCATTCTCGTAGTGAATTTTCATAAGAATTGTCCACGAGATATTACTGGAATAAACGCTTTAAATTTAAACAGACTTTGAAGATTGGGATCAGGCTCTAATAAAGGCTCATCTAAAGAATTTTTTCGACGGTGTAACAATCGATATATGTCTATTATATAAAAAAAACATTTTAATCTTGCGTTCTAGCTCCTTTTGAGACAAATTCCCAAAACTGAATTTTCTATGAAGCTAGAAAATGAAAATTTGGTATCCTACTATCTAGGTACAGTGCGTCTCTTTAAAAGGAACTTCTATTACACATTTTATTAAAGCTTCAAAAGCTTTCTAAAAGAAAACTTAATTCATGTTTAGAAAAAAATCTGCCAAATTATAAACGTGGCAGGTATTTTCCAACAATAAAAAAGTTTTTTAAAAACATATTCTCATCTTTTTTATCAACAATCAAAAAGGTGACAAATGTATCCAGGCGTTTTAAAGAAAAATGATATCTTGGTCCAAACGTATTAAACTTGGACAATATTGTTTCTGCCAAACATTAAAGTTAGTGAAATAAAACAGAACGTTATTGTGGATCGTACCGGAATAGAACATGCACCGGCCATCAAGTTTAGTTATGAGGTGAAGAAAGTACCGCTCGGCTAGCAAAGCTGCGCAACCAGAGTTTGTTCACACGGTATTATTCCCGTCCTTAGACCTTGATCTTTCCATGCTACATTTTCACACTGAAACTTTAATTGAGGCCGTTCATCAAACTACAAATATAGTGTATTTAAAAAAATGTATATCTCCCACGTAAAAAGCATTAGTTTTTACAATCACATTATTTTTAATTTCATGTTACCAGTACTTTCGCGTAATGGCATGGTCACAGCATAAAAATCAACTGGTTATTATGTAGACGGTTGTTGTGGCAGGGACATGGTGTTCGAGTGTTCGAGATTTTAGTGGCTGAGATTTGCCGATCGCTAGTTAGGGTATTATTTGGTCCTGTGTTACCCGTATTATTTGGTCCTGCGGTATGTATCAATCCACGCGTGGCAGTTAACTAGTCCGTCTTTGTCAGGCATTGGAGTCTAATTACTAAGGTGATTTCAGTTCATGTCTTTCAGATATTATTTTTTATTTGGAAGAAGCTCCAAATTTTGTGAACCAAATTACTTTAAATTTATAACGGTGGTTTATTTACACCGTTTCTAGCTACATGTAAAGTCTTATTTAAGTTACCCTGATACTTTCAAAACTATAGCGTTTTCAAAAATATTTTCTATATTTTTTGGGGAAACAAATGTGCGTTGTAGCTGATTTACGAACTCATCCGCGGTCTTAGCAAGATGAAGATACGTGCCAAGTTTCGTTCAAATCAGTTGAGTATTTTTGAGTTACCGCTCAATACATATACATAAACATACAAATTCGCGCCCATTTGCAAAAATTTTCACCGTCGTTACCTCTCTATTAGTGAATTTTCTTAATGAAAAGTTAATATTTGTATTATTTCAAGCCGCAGAAACAGGTCGGTTTTTCATTTTATAATAAAACTTAGTAGCGTAAAAATGTCACCCCTCGCTTATACCCCTCATTGCGGCGACACTGACAACCCCTAAATTTTCAAATTGGAAGGGTAGGCTTGTGACACCTCATTTGAAAGGAATTTTTATTCTCCATTCGGGAGCGTCTTTTTTTCGATTATATTGTCTAGTTACGGAGTTAATGACATTAGAAATTTTACATGAACCGTTTATTTTTGAAATTACTGAAATAATAATAATTAAAACCAAAATAAGTTCATAGTAAATGTTCAAACTGAACCATTCACTTCCTTACAATATGCAACGTGGTTTCCCCAAGAAAACTTTGTATAACCAGAAAACTTATTGGTACAACTTTTTGCCAAATCCTACGCTATAAATCTTCTACATTATCTGGTCTGTTGACAGTTGACATACTCTTTCAAATAGCCCCACGAAAACAAATATATTGGAGTCAAGTCAAGAGAACGGGCTGGCCACTCTACTGCACTACGCCTACCAATCCATTTGTCAGGAAACACAGCATTAAATAGGTCCTAACATGATTTTCAAAATGCGGTGGGGCTCCGTCCTGCTGGAACCAAATATGCCGTTCGATTCTATTTGGATTGCTATCAGCGGAATATAGTTTTTTCAATGTTGGTACTAAAAAAATTACCAAAAATCAAAGGTATCCTTCCGCATTTAAGCAACCGTCGAAAAAATATGGACCGATTATTTTATTTTCAATAATCCCAGCGCAAACGTTCGTTATCCTGAGATATTGAATGTTGGCCGTCATCCAATGAGCATTTTCTCTGCTCCAAAATCGGCAAAACTGTAAACTTATGTCGTATAATTTCAAATGTCATTATCCCCGTAACTAGTCAACAGAATCAAAAATAAATGACACTTTCGAATGGAGAATGAAAATTTCAAATGAGGTGTCAGAAGTCAACCCTTCCAATTTCAAAATTTAGGGGTTGTGTCACACTGAAGGGGTTAAAGCGATGCGTGAAGTTTCTACTCTGCTAAGTGTAATTTAAAAATGAAAATCGACCGGGGTTTTTTTAATTATACAAATATTAACTGAGATAATGAATTTATTCATTACTTATGGTCCACATTGTATAGTCAGCAATGCATGAAATAATGAACAGTTCTTTGGCACAGTTCTGCGATTGTCTGTTGCCTGTGAGATAATTTTTAATTTTTTGTTCTTATTAATGTTATAAATTTTAACAGATGTTTTGAATCTTAGTACCATAATCAGTACGTTCAGAGTTGCGGAACTCAAGTCACTATCTATACATGTCCACTAATTAATGATACACGGCGAAACCACAGATTAATTATGTGAAAATATTAGGGTTTAAACGTGCTATGTCGAAAAGTTGGTAATAATCAACACACAGGGTGTGAAAGTTAAATATAAAAATTTTATTTTACCCCATAACATCTGAATAATTTAAAACAACTACATCACGTTTGGGATTCTAAGGTTCATTGAAGCGAAAAACTGTAATTCAAGCATAGTTTTGATGTCACTCATAGATGGCGCCACCTACGCCAAATAGTGTTAATTTTAAACGGCCCCAATTTTTGTATGTATTGTTTCTATTGTGCAATGCAACATCGACTACCCAAGCTTGGTAGTTAATTTGTAAAGTAACAGAAAAAATCCATTTCCATTTTTGTTTTTTATTAAAGAATAATTTTGCAATCAACTCGAAAACGGTTACTACTAGAGACTTCAACAAAGTATATCATTTTTGTGTAGGAAAAGTAGAGAAGTAAATTTATTTACAGGTTGAATCGATATGCCGAGGTGCAAAAAAGGAACATTCTTTAACATGCTTGGCGCGCTCTATGAGTGACATCAAAACAATGGTCAAATATGAGTTTTTAGCTTCAATGGACCCAAGAATACTAAGTGAGTGGTAGACGTGCCGCCACCTAGTTGCGGAACCAAGTAGTATGTTGTCACGCCAACTCCAAATAACATAAAGGGTTAATAAAATAGAGACTGTATACAACCAACTAACAATTTAGTAAATTATCAGCCCTGGCCCATTTCTACCCTAATATAGGGACAAAGTATGTAAGGCTAGATGCATTTTTGCAACAATTAGAACCGTAGACCAGTTTCGCTCTCGCGTACTGAAGAGCTCTAATGAGAGCGAAACCGGTCTACGGTTCTAATTGTTGCAAAAATGCATCTAGCCTTACGGACCCAAGAATCCCAAATTTCATGTAGTTGTCTGGATTTATTCAGATATTATGGTGGAAAATAAGATTTTCAAATTAAATTTAGACACACTGCATCTTGGGTATTACCAAATTTTCGATATAAGTCAGAGGTTAAATGCTAATCTTTTTTACATAGTTAATCTGTGGTTTCACTGTGCACCATTGGGTAGTGACGAATTAGTATAGGTATCTATGTTTAATGAAACAGTGAGATGGGCGCACAGGCGCCATCTCTAGAGCACAACAAATTGAGATTTTGGTTGATATGTTTTTTTAACTTTTAATTGCCTTTTATTATCTGCAAATGTAGATGTGAAGATAAAATTTCTTTCTTTGATGTTATGTTGGTTTTGAACATGTTCGTTTAGCCACGATCTAAAATAGTTTTATTTTATTTATTATTATTTATTTATTACTACTATATTTATCTACCGGAATCCTAACAAAACAACAGCGTATATCCTTAATTTAATCAAAATTATTATATTCTACTCGACAGATTTTAAAATAAAACTTAATACCCTGATTTACCCAATAACATCTTCTGCTTCAAACAATATGTTGCATCTTCGCATTCTCTATTGAAAAACGCTATGGATTTGAAATTTATTGCACAAATTAACATCAGAAAAAATAAATTCATCTGATTGACGAACTTCGCTACAACACACTAAAAAATGAATAACGAATGGCGTTTCATTCTTGATAATAAGAAAAAATAAAAGACACATCAATGTAGGAGATGTTCAAAATTCATGCTTTGATGCATCCTAATCCTAAATAAAAATGTCTTCTAACGTTAATCGACAAAAATCTGAGGCGTGATCGATCTTATTCTTAACTCTGCTAAATTGCTTAGTTTACTTTTGTATACCATACTTTTCAGATATCCCCATAGGAGGAGCTCTAATAACGTGAGATCGGGTGATCGTGCTGGCCATTATAAAGATCTTTGCCTCCCGATCCACCGATTTGGAAATATTACGTCGAGGTACTGTCGTACATTGATATGGTAATGTGCTGGAACTCCATCTTGCTGGAACTTGTGGGTTTGCTCGATCAGGATATAAGTTTGTCAAAGTTGGCACGACATTATTTTGGGGCAGTTCTAAGTAATTATCTCCAGCCAAATTACCTTCAATGAAAAAGGGACCAAAGACATGTGGCGAGTTCACCAGGCGCCAGCAGCGGCATTGTTATGTCAAAAAATGTTGACAAAATGTTGATATTCGTCAACATTTTTTGACATAACAATGCAACTGCTGACGACTGCAGGTGCCTGGTGAACTCGCCAAACGTTTTCAACTATTCCTACCAAAACAATACCTTTTAGGTTCTTTTATCATCCAGTGTCGATTTTTTTCGTAGCAGTAGCGACAATTTTGACGACTAACACGACCGTGAAGTGTAAAACTACGCTCGTAAGACAACAAAACATGTTCTAGCTGGATAACATTGTTATTTAACACAAAAAGACGTTCTTGTATCAAAATCGTTATCCATGAGCCCCTGAATTTGTACCAATTTTCAGGGACGTGTTTTATTTTCCTTTTTAATATTCCAATAATCGATGTCTAACATCCAATGTTGTGGCTGCTAGTCGACTCGAAGTATGTGGGTTTTCCCCAAACTCGTGCATTACATCCTATTTTGTAACATCACTCAGTGCACCAGAAGATTTTTTTGTATCTGCCTTACATGTACAAGCTTGAGAAGTTGCTTTTCAATTTTACTAATTGTCCCTTGGGATATAGGCGGCAAATCGAGAAATTTGTCTTTCTTTCTTCTAGGCGAGCAATTTCGATCTGTGATCGTGTTTTATCTTCGTAACGAATCATTTTCAGAATAGTTATTTTGTGCATTTCCGTTAAATAAACCATGACAACTGACAACTACTGTCATGCGGTTACAATCACACAGCAAGTTGCTAAAATGTTTTAAACAAAACTGCCCTTACTTGGTGAAACTGATCCATATTACATACAGACTGGGAGACTACTTCTCTGGCTTCATTGCTGGGTTTGGTTTCTGTAAGTGAAGGACGTAGCCAGCGCGTAAGCTAACTGGAACAAGAGGACCTTCTGAATTCTAGATGTTCTAGGATCTTCTTCAACATTTCTGTAGGATGCTGTCAAGAGCAGCGAAACCGGTAACAGAAACGTTGAAGAAAATCCTAAAACATCTGGAATTCAGAAGGTCTTCTTGTTCCAGTTGGATCACGCGCTAGCTACGTCCTTCACTTACAGAAACCAAACCCAACAGTGAAGCCGGAGGAGTAGTCACCCAGTCTGTATGTAGCAAAACTAACATTGCTAACTGTGAAGAATGTTGGTAACTTTTTGTGTCTTCTTTTTAATTGACACCGTCCAACAAGGGCACTGAAATTGTTTTTGTTTGCTTTTTCATAATCAAGAATTAAATGCGATTTAGCTATACATTTTTTAGTGTTTTGTAGCGAAGTTCGTCAGTCAGATGATTTTTTTTACTGTTAATTTTTGCAATAAATTTTAAAAATGGATATATAACTTTTTAATGGAGAGGGAAGATATTTTTCAAATGAGGTCTCTACTCCCTATTTAAAAATTGGGTGGCTGCAACGGTCACTCAAGAGGGTTTGATTTCATAGGAAAGTTTCCACGTTGCAAGGTCTAATTTTTTGGGAATTTTCTTTAAAAAAGATTCACTAAGGAGGTGATTCCGACTTTTGAAAAAATTTCTTCGAATGAGCCCGAACTAGGCCCCCTAGAACCCATATCCACAGTCAGTTTCAATCTGTATATGTCTAATGTTTATATATATATATATATATATATATATATATATATATATATATATATATATATATATATAGATTTTGATCAATTTTTCTGGGTACCTTCCTTTTGTAAGTGACTTGCACAGGTTCGTTATCCAGGAAAATCGGCTCAGGGTTTCTCGGAAATTTTGTGTTTTCTTTCCGAAATTTTTTTTCTCCGGGAACAACAAAGATTCAATAAGGAGGTGATTCCGACTTATGAATTTTGAAAAAATTTCTTCGACTGAGCCCGAAGTAGGCCCCCTAGAACTATATATATATATATATATATATATATATATATATATATATATATATATATATATATATATATATATATATATATATATATATATAGATTTTGATCAATTTTTCTGGGTACCTTCCTTTTGCAAGTGACTTTTGCACAGGTTCGTTATCGACCCAGGGTTTCTCGGAAAATTTTGTGTTTTCTTTCCGAATTTTTTTTTCTCCGGGAACAACAAAGTAAAGGCAACCAAAATTGGTGTTTGTATTATAAAGAGTGTACCATGTACCAATTTAAGTCTGTAAGTTTAAAGACAAAAAATTTATGGGGTTTTCCTCAAAACGTCAAACTCGCGATTTTAAACACCAAAATGGGCAACATTTAGACAAAGAACCTGAAACAAATACATTTTATGTAAAGAAAACGTCGCAAAAAGAGTGTTCTGAAAACCCTTAAGTTTCAACTTCAACCGTCATTGTCCTTCATTTTACTAAAATGTTTCCAGAAATCTCATTTTAAATAGACCCTTTCCCTGATGCTTTGGCAGTAGTTTTGGTTGAAATGAGTGCAAACTAGACTCCTCGTATAGAATCCATATCCGGGTTTAGTTTCACTTTTTATCTGTTTCACATATATACAGGGTGACACATTTCTACAGTAAAGCTCAATATAATTGTTATTATACAAGATACGAAAAGTTGTATACGTTAATTATAGGGCGTCTTGAGCTGCATCTTGTAGAATTTGGCCTATAAGTCGTTGATGATACCTACAAATTTTTTTCGAACAGCCTTATATTATTGCATTTTTACATTTTTTATCGAAATATGATGCATATTTGTAAAAAATTAAACAAAACGCAGTAAGTGCGTTTTGGTAGCGAATTTTCATTAAATGCTTTAAATTTCGATAACTCAATTTGCTATTAACCCAAGGTTTGTTGGCTAGGAAACCAGTTTTCTCGGAAACATCTATTGTTTATTTTCGAAATTTTTTTGGACGTTTTCAAACAATAAGGTATTTTGATAAAATGAATTACGTTGTTTCTACTATATACCAGTAACCAGATTTATATCATATTTGGTATTAGAAACATTTTAATAAAAATTCACTTCCATAACGCATTTGCTACGTCCAGACTTTTTAAGCTAAAATGTGTTTTAGGATTTTTATGAATATGCACAATAATTGAGATGCTGAATTTATTCCATTTGGCTCTTCCACACTGTATAAAAGAAGCATGTTATTATCATTTACTTTTTGTGTTATTCTTACAGTAATGAGAATGAGAAACCTATTTTAAACAACACAAACTTAACGATAGAAATTTCAAAATGAAAGCAGGAGAAAACTGCCAAAACTGCAATACTTAAATATTTTATTTCGAGGCGGCAACAATTCAAATTAAAACAAAGAAGCAAACGATATCAATTATAGTCATGTCAGTGTCAAAATCGATGTAGCACAATTGGTGGAAGTGCACGTTTAAGCCGTCAAAACTGCTTGTTTCCTTGAATGTCAAAATTTAAAACACTTGTTATGTGATTGTTAAAAGTAGAGAAGTTGTACTCTTGATAATTATCAAAACGAGTAAACATTTTTCCGTTATAATTTTCCAGCATCAAGCAGTAGTCCGATGTGTGCCTCCCCGAGCGCCCACAGTGACAGTTCCTCCGGCAACGGACGTCTTTCATCCGGAGGCTCCGAAGCTGGTGGACTCAATAACAACAATAACAATTGCAACACTAAACTAGGAGACATATTGAGAAGTAAGCAACAATCCAGTTTGTGTACTACAGTAACCACATCTCTCTTAAAATTCAATTTAACATTATAATTATAGAGATAATATACAAGGTGAGGATTTTAAAGTGTTACAATCGGATATCTGAAAGGTATTTAACCAGAAGTTTGGTGAGATGATAAGAGGGACACATTTTGAAACATTTTTGACATTTACCCCTCCTCCCCATTTTGAAGGACCGGTACCACGTTATAAAGGTGAAATGGAATCACGTTTTTCTTCAAATATTCGATTATCCGTGAAGAACTGCGCATGCACTAGAACATCGTTGTAGTTGGTCTACTGATTGCATACTTATGGATTTTCCAATAAGTAAAATTTGGCCACATTTTTAAGGCCACCTAAATGAGGAAATGTACAGTGATCTTTTAAGGCACAATTTACCTCAACTTCTGAACAACATGGAAAATCAACAAAAAGAGGTGAGGTTTCAGCCAGACGGAGCTCAGCCACACTTTACGCGCCAAGTCAGAGACACTAACTAACATGTTTGGAGATAGATTAATTGGTCGTGGTGGCCCGGTGAACTGACCAGCAAGGTCTCCTGATCTCGTGCCTTTAGATTTTTCTTTTGGGGATTCATAAAAGAAAACGTTACGGCTATAACTACAGTCACGCCAGAAAATATGAGAGGATTAGAAATGTTGAATAATGTGCGTTACTCCTGCCAAAGAATTTTTAAATATTTAGAAGAAAATGGAGGAGAATTCGTGCACCTTTTAAAACAACCGTCGTTAAACTTAAGGTTTTTCATGCTGGTTCTTACGCTAATTGTATTTATTGAAAAATTCATAAGTATGCAACCAGTAAAGCAAATGCAACGATTTTCTACGTACAACGCAGTTCTTCACGGAGATTCAAATTTTTGAAAAAAACACCATTCGATTTGACATTACAACGTGACACCAGATTTGAAATAAAGAGGGGGGGGGGGGGGTAAATGTCAAAATTATTTCAAAATTTTTGTAAAATACTCTAAGCGGTTTTTCAGATTATAACACTTTTAAATCCTCACTCTGTAGAAACTGTCTCAGTCTAGTTCAACGGGCCGGAATTCCGGTCCCCTAAATGAGATAAACAAACACATAGAGTTAATATGATATTAGGTTGCTTTAAACTATTTGATTTTGTGTTAACACAATGAAAATAAATAAACGAACATTTTTTGGGCGTCACAAAATAATACTTTTTCAGTATTAGGTGCAAAAATTTTGATTTTAATTTCAGTGCTGATACACCAAAAATATCTCAAAGTGCATTTTACAACGATGAAAAGTACAAATAATATTTCGATGGTTGTAACAACCACTAACATTTTTTTGTACCAAGAGATGTCGTGACTGTAGTACAGCAAAACCTCAGAGATCTTGGATATTTTGAAAGTGCCATGCCATATTATGTATCAGAAGACCTTTTTTTTACATTTCCCTAATAAAAAATAGCAAACAACTATATTTGATTGATGTTTCGAAGGATTCTAAGGCGTGCGTGTCATTCTGTATATTTCACGACATATATAATATTAATTACAAAAAAACATTACAAAAAAACCTTTCGGTGCGTAATCTTGTCAATAGTTGTGGGTTAAAACTAGAATCGTTGTGTATTCTACACGATGGTATCTTGGTAACTAGTTATTTATTTTGAATATACATGTTAATTTTTATTTTCCAACATAAATACATTGAAAAGTACCCAAGATCTCTGGCCAAAAAATTCATTCCAAATTGCAACAGAGTACTAGAAAAACACTGTAGATCTAACGCCCTATATTTCAGGTAATAACGGTTTGCACCAACAGTACAATGTTGAGGAATTACACAACGCCAACAGGATGGCGGTGATAGCCAACATGGTGGGGCAGACTGCAGCCGCGGGGGTACCGCCAGGTCTAGGAGGCGACAGTTCAGCTGCTGCTGCCGCCAACATCGCCAACATTGCCAATCTGGCCATGAGACTTGGTGTAACACAGGTTAGTATATTAGGACCATATAAATTCTTTAACTTTTTAGTCTTAGACTTGAGTCCAGGGAAAATCAGCCTCGTCGAGAAACCATTTTCTTTGATATGCTGGAAGAACATTCTGTGCCTAGGTTTGTCAACATGGTGCCCCAAAAGATGTATTTGTAAGGCATCTCTAATTTAAGCTCTCAACTTCGGAATGTCGAGGTCACTGACCAAAGAGCGATCACTTTGCCTTTTTCCCAAGCTATGGTCGAAGCATAGTTTGAGTTCAGCTAATGATATGCCTGCTGCCTTGAACAGAAATGCTCCTGTTTATCGGACTTCCTAAGTCTTTTAACAAGCCTCAGAAGGGAATCCCAGCTTTTGAGCATATTGCAGCTAATCTTCTGGAGCGATTTTCTGTGTAACCACTCCAAGTTTAGTAGTTCTCTAGCTCCTATATGCCTAGGAAGGTATAACTGAAAAACATACGACCTCGAGTGTAAGCTTCTGTGCTTGTGGAAAAGCCTGCAGATATCTCTTTCAAGTTATTGTTATTAGTAGTATTATTTTATCTTGTGTATTTCCCCTTTCGTGGTTTAATCGCAGATTAAGAGATTTGCGACACGCCAGTCTTCTAACTTGGAAACTGTGACTATAAACATAACTGGGTTTTAATATTTTGTTACAAGGATAGGACTTTTCCACGATGTATGATGTCCCAAGAATCACAGCTTTCTGCATAGTTATTAGATGGGTGGTAGTTGGTGGAAGAAGAGTGGTAAGTTTTTACCAGTTTGGCGTTATAAGCCTATTTAATAATACGAGAACGCAGATGATCTGAATTTATCTTGTACAATTCCGACAACTGGTTGGTACTTTCGTTGCTTATTTCCTATTTTCGAGAGAAGATTGTCATCGAGCGATACTAAGATATCCACAAAGACAGCATTTCGGTTTATCTAGTCAATAAGCAATATAGCAGGTTTTAGCTTTTTATCGCTCTGCCGATGCTGCACAGCAATTGGACCTTAGAATTATCTCTCTTCCCTGGAAGCTTCCGGTTTTTCACCAAGCAAGCGGATTAGCATCAAGTCCATCCAGTTTCACAAAAAGGTCCTGGTTATATTGCATGTCTTCAGTAAGACTGCCTTTTGTATATACACATGTACGGATCGATTCAAATGAAGTTATTATTGCTATATTATTATTATTAGTATTATTATTATTGAGTCTAAATTTTACGCTTGTTTTTTTTAAGGCGAACCAAGTCAACAACTCCAGCAATCCATCCACGCCGCCGATATCAAACGACACACTATCCGCCTCCGTAAACGCCATGAACGCGATGAGAGCCTCAATGGATAGCATCCGCAACATGGACGCTATGCGCTCCTCCGTCATGGACATGTCCAACCCAAACCCTCAATCGCAGCAGCAACAAGACGCTCTCAGGATGCAGCAACACGCTGAAGCTTTACTGAGATCACAAGCAGAAGCCGCTCTCCGTCTAGCCATGAGCCAGGCGCTGCCACAGCTCAACCAACAGGACACCGGCAGTCCGTTACGTCACAACGGCAATTACCAGACCGCTCACCAGCAAACCTCACAACAGCTGAGTCCCGACATCACGGAGGCTCTGCGCCTCCAAGAGCAGAGATTAGAACAGGCGCTCAGATTGCATGGGAGCGACCCCAGAAGTTTGGGTTTCTCACTAGGTTCGCAACAACAGAATCAACAACCTTGAAATTTTAGTTATTACTGAACGCATAAAACGTAAATACAGTTCCTTTATTTTCCCAACGCCGGAAAACACATAGTCTTAAGAGCAATTATTTTTTGTTTCTCATACTCTTTTTTTGGTTCTTAGAGGTGCAGTTTAGTTTTGACACGACACCATGTTCGAAATGGAATACCGCAAGGCAACATGCCGGCTCCTTGTTAATTTTCAATATTCACGTCGTCTTTTCAAAAATTTACAAAACAGTTCCTATGAAGAGACGATCGGGGCATTCTCTGGAGTTATATGTGGTCAAAAAATATGTGCCTTTGTGTTCTTGAACCTTGAAGAAGTGTTCCTACGTTTATTAAAATATCATAATATAATTATATGTACTTAAAAGATGTTACGTCTACTATAACTTACACCAGATTTATTATTGATGTAGATTCTTATTCTGGACAATTAGCTGTTATTAAATTATGCTGGTATAAGCAGATTTTTTAAGAAAAAAAACACGTGTCAAAACTAAACGACAACATATAGTAGGAAGTATTTTTAAATGTTGTGAGAAGTACAAAAAACAGTTGTGTGTTCCATGTCTGTAGTTTGAAAGTTTTACTACTGATGCTCCGCATTTATCGCAGATTGTTAATTAATCGAAGTGTGCCAAATATCTCGATTTAAAAAAATGTTATTTTTGTTTAAACAAAAGTCTACGTTCAATGCGTTCAGTATTCCATTGATACGATGGCTAAGCCATATTGATTAAACAAATTTACTGCACTTTAAAAGTGCAAAACTACAAATAAACATTTTAAATATTATGTAAATTAAATAAGTGTTATTATATATATATTATTAAATTTTACCTACGCCACTGTTGGGTAAATGAACTATAATTTACTTACAAATAGACTTAGATTGTACATAAATATATTGAAAATAGGACTGTTTCTAGAAAGAGTGCGGATGATATGATTATATTTTTAGTATAATTTCGAATTTAAAGAAAAACAACATAAACTAGAACTTAAAGAGAATTTTTCTATTGTTTTCAAATGAACTGTGATTGGTTTGTGTTTTTTCTTTCTGTTATTATTTTATTTTCGTTTTCGTTCATTTATTTTGGCCGGTTTTATTGTATTATAAATAGCAATAAAATATAATTTTAATGCAATCTTCACCTGTGATTCGATATTTTTTGTGTATATTTTCTTTTATTTCGTAAGGATTGGCATTTAAAAATTGCATTTTGTTTACTTTAAGTACAAAAGAACATGTAAGAGCATTAACAAAACAAACAATTTGTTTTTGCTCTTATTTTTATTAAAGCATATTATATTTTTTTATTTTTACTTTTACTTTCATTCAGTTTTTTTGTGAGTGATGTATGACTGATTTCATTACGTAATAAGTTAACCTTATACGCCTACAAACTTTTTGGCCGTACTTAAGCCATTCTTCCATTCTTCAGTTAAACTATGTGGTTTTATTAACAACTTTATGCGATATCTGGTAAGAATCGATTTGAAGACACATTAATACTACTCTAAATTTTTTTCCTAAAAACATTTGCCCTTTTTTAAATTTTCTTCATAAACTGCTAACGAAGATTTTTTACGTAAAAAACTAAAATATGTATTTAACCGAGGTTTTAAATATGAAAAACAAACAAAAAGCAACTCTTGTGTATCCAATATACCCCACCAGTTTACCTCAAATCGATGAAGCTTTTCTGAGTTGGCTGTGAAACGTGAACAGCGAATTTAAAATGAAAAATATATCTTAAAAATAGGAACAATCAGAAATGAACGGCAAAAAATTACCTCAGGTTTTATTATGTCCATGAAAAATTTAAATAAGATAAGACTGAAGAAAATTGACAGCAGTAATATTTTGTAATAGAAATTTATACCAAGAATATATATTTAAATTGTTAGGTAAAGGAAAAAATTAATAAATAAGAAACTTGTACTCAAAATAGTGGCAAAAACTTTGTAGAGCCTCATTGTAAAGGCACCATTTGAATGATTAAAAAACTAAGATATCTTCAACCACTTGTTGGTTTATAACAATCATATAATAATCACTTTATTGACCCTGTTCTTGCAAAATTTAAATACATAAGAGGTCGTACTGGTAAAATTGATCAATCGAGTCAACAAATCATTTAAACTTACAATATATAAAACATAGAATTTAAAAAAAAAACAGGACAAAGAATAAAAAAGAAGTAAGTATGATCTGAATCAATTAACAACTTTTCAAAGTTATAGTAAGCTTTGTTAAATTAGTTTTAAAATTAAAATGATCTATATTATTTATCAACGCAACAGGCAATGCGTTGGTAGCCTTGATAACGCTATAATAACGATCTTTTTCATATTTTTCGTGTTATACTTGAAAATGCGCAAGTCACCACTGCGACGAGCAGACTTTTTTGATTTTTCTTTTTACCTACATTACAAGGATATATAAGTAGAGCGACGGTAGAGTCAGCATGCGGCTCTTTATAAAATAATATTCTCTGCACGGTGTAATCGTACCAAGACCCGCTTTTAGACAACAAATATTCGCTTCCAGTTGGAGCCACCAAACTAAAACATAATTCCATACTTAAGAGTCGAGTAGACATAGCGCAATAGTAGACAACAGGGGAATTCTGTGGCACATGATTCATCATATAGTATATTAAAAATGTGGATGAATTAATCTTTTTAACCAGGGAATCAACATTACCAATCAAGTTTTTCATCGAGGTAGGCTCCTAAAAATGTGAGTTGGGTAACTTACGGTGACGAGCTTTTACCTCACGTCACAATCAATGAAAGAATGACACTCGTTTTTTCAGCATTAAGTCTCGGCTTGTTGTAGTCACACCACTCCGGCATGTTACTCGCAACTTAACTACTGTATCTTGAAAGGCTGGCTATATTATCCTCAGTAATTAAAATACTGGTATCATCAGTATACTGATAAAATCTATGAATAGCAGCAATATAGTTTATATCATTGGCATAAAACTGAAACAACAAGGGACCCAGTACTGACCCCTGTGGGACACCATCATTTCTTGAGAATGGATGGGAATACAAATGGTCATGCACTTATCAACAACTGCTCATAGTTCAATTACCTGGCTTCACTCTTCAAGTTGGCGTTCTATTAATTTTACACACTCTCCTTTCACCCCGTGAGCGCTAAGTTTTTCCATTGGGGTTTTCTGGCAAAGCATATTAAATGCCCTGGACAACTCAAAGCTAAAATAAGCTTTTTTTCTACCATCTAGACTACGAAACAAGTCAGTAAACAAATAAAAAATTGCATTTTTGACATAAGTACTTTAATATTGACAAACCGGAATTGAAATTTGGCGATATCTCCTTTATTCCATGATCTTTACAAAACATAATATGTATATTTTGCTTTAATAAATCCATTTATACTCAAAACTACCAAAATATTACATGAGAACAACGAAATTGTAAAAGTTTTACAGCTTAGCTTTGTTAGAGTCTCTGAAGGTAACGTAAAAGACGGCGCATGACGGAATTAACAAATGTTGCATCAAAAAAGATCAAATAGTTGAAGACGTCTCGGTTTTATATTCCTGTTTAAAAATGGTTGACACGATGCGAGCCCATTTTTAAAATTTTACAGTTTTTAGGCACAGATTTACTAGAGGACCAGTTTCGGCTACACACAGTGATCATCCGCGTGTATAAGTTAAATTTTTATGTGCGTGAAGAAATTGATAATTATTTACCTGTTGAATTTTTACCTTTATGCAATTAGATGACGTTTAAAGGCAATATATTCTCACCAAAATATCTGAGTTATGTAATTACTTTTATTTTCAGAGAAATTTCGAAAATTCGTTGCCAAATAGGTTAGATTTTCAAAATTTCAACAATATTTTTCAATTAAAGGCGAACTAAAGAACCTAGATAATCCAAAATCGAATAGGCTGATCTTAATTAAACTTGGCGGGTATGCTCGTTTTGTTAATAGCGTGGAAAAGTTCGTTGTCCAGCCCACTCCAACCAGTTTTTCCGGGAAAAAAAATTTATATGTATCTGCGAAAATAACAAAACCTATTTTGATAAAATTTGGTAGACATGATGCACAAGGCTTCACTATGTTGCAAAATTAAAAATTCTAACACAATGGAACATTAAGCTACAATAATTTAAACGATTTTATGGAAATTCAGTAGCATAACGCACTTGCTGCGTTTGGATTTTTCTAATCTTTTGCTCGTTCAACGTCAAGGTAGGTCATGAATCAACATAAAATAATTAAAAAAGAATTTACATAAGCATTTAGAAGTTTTTGTCATAATCCTTTAGTAGGAATATTTTGCTGAACTCATGACGAAGAAAATAAAATAAAATAAAACAAAATTAGTCTATTTACCTATTAGTACTTATGTAAATGCATATCCAGGTGATCTCGAAACTGGATCGAGACTAATCTGATTATTAATTTATATAATTTCATAACTAAAAAGCTCGAGACGCAGCAAGTGCGTTATGGTAGTGAATTTTTATAAATGCTTCAAATTTGAATAACGCAATTTTCTATAACCTTAGAAAGTTGAATTTCGGTATGTATTAAATTCTTTCCTAAGGAAAAGTATAGACCAAATTTCATTCAAATAACTTTGTAATTTTCGGAGAAAGAATTTTTTTTCGAAAGAAAATTTAGAATTTGAATAAGTCAATTTTATATTAACTTAGAAAGTTTAATTTTCGTACGTAGTAAGGCCTCCCCAAAGGCAACATATGTAGTAAATTTCATTAAAACAGCTTTGTTATTTTCGGAGAAAAATTTTTTTTTCGAAAGTAAACATAAAAATTGAAACTGACCCCGGATATGGGTTATAGGGGTCCTAGTTTGCGCTCATTTGAAAAATATTTCCAAAGTCTCACCATCGATACCTCTCTTTGGTGATTTAAAAAAAATTCACTAAAAATCTAATAATGTAACGTTATAAAACAGGGGGCGAAAATGAGAAGAAAAATGTATAGTTCTCCAAAAATCGAACGAACATGTCAAATAGAACTTTAGTGCCTACATTGATTACATTAGTACGGGAAAAAATAGCTAAATCCAGAATTAGTGGACCATCATCTATGGTAATTTATGATGAAAAGTAAATACAGAGTATTTCAAATGTTTTAAATGTTAGTTAGCACACATTTTATCAAGAAATAAACAACAAATTATACAGGCCGATTTAGGTAGGCCGTGCATTACAAATTTTTCAACTTGCAGCTTGATTAGAAACTTCAAATGTGGCGTGCTGTCATAATCGATCATGTCCGTTATATCTTAAATATTTTCAGCCCACCAGCTGTACGGGGTGTGCCAAAAGTCGGTACTAACTTTCCTATTTTAAATAGAAACCTACTTTTTTTCACATGGTTTGATTGGCCTTCTAATTTGTAGTTTAGACAACCCAGGTTATATGGACTTATCTGTTAAAGTGTTTGATATATGTCAATTTTTCTGAAAAAAATTACCGCCGTAGTAGTTTACGAATAAATGTGTATCTCGCCAACGGTTTAAAATCAGGAAACCAAATTGGTGAAACAGTTAGCTGGAGGTAAACACTAACTGCCGTTGTCTATCTATCATCCCATTTTATACCATATGGGCGCAGGCGATTTTCAAATTTCGCATTCAAAAATGGTCAAGTACTCAATTTTTTCAAATGGCACTTACTTCTTTTTGGCGCAATTCGAAAGAAAATTGAATTTTACGATGAATTATTTGGGCATTCCCTATACCTAACTTCAACCTCTACCGAATTATACAACAAAAATCAAGACATTTTGAGATATGCCTTGCTTTTGTGCCTGTACTTCCAGCTACCTGCTCCACAAATTTGGTTTCCTGATCTTAAACCGTTGGCGAGACACACATTTATATGTCAACTACCACGGCGGTAATTTTTTTCACAAAAATTTACAATGTCAAAAACTGTAACAGATAAGTTCATATAAGCTAGGTTGTCTTAACTCAAAATTAGAAGGTCAATCGAACCTTGTGAAAAAAATGTAGGTTTCTATTTAAAATAGGAAAGTAGGTACCTACTTTTAGCATAGCCTGTATAGCTGAAGGACTGAAAATATTTTACGTAAAACGAACTTGATCAATTTTCGCGCCAAATTTCAAGTTTCTAATTCAAGTGCAATTTGAAAAACTTGTAATGTACGGCCTACGTAAATCACCCTCTATGCCTTAGTTTCATAGAAACAAGATATAAAAACGAACGTCATCAACGTTTTAATTTCTGCTGAAGAATATACCCCTGTGTGATACCTTATATTTCTTTAAACATTCTTCATAAAACAAAAGAAAAACAATAACGACCGTAAGACAATCTGCTACTCTAACCAAAATTAAGCAATTTTCCCCGTGTGGTATTTCATCTTCTTTAAATTTGGTATGATAAAAAAACATTACGGAAGTAATAGCACTCCAAATTGCAAACAAAAAAGAAATTGTCAGTATTTTTCTAAAAAAAAAAAGTTTCGATCGATTTTATATATTTTACAAAAATATATGAATAATGTAATAGGCACAACTGGATGCATAAGGGTTGATCTTGATTTGTTGAGAGTCAAAACAAAATGGAGAAGCTTTATTAAGCAATAAAGGCGCAAGATAACAGCACACTTACCAGATATTGCTTTGTTTTTTGTAAATAATCAACTTTTTGCCTGTACATAATGCAAATAAAAACCAATCAGCGTTTGAAGTATCGTAGAAAAAAAAGTAACGTCATATTTTCGATCGTTTAGCTTATCTAGTCAGTATATTTGGAATCTAAAACTATTTATGACTCTAGAGCAAAAGTTATTTGATAAAAAGCGAACAAAATTTCCTGTGAAGATTGAAAATAGCAGACCTAAATCATTTTTCTTGTAAATATCCTGAAAGAATTAATAATTTCTTACGATATTTCAATACGTCCTCTAGTTTTCCACATTATTCAATAGCCATATTATAGACAATAGTTCACAAAATGTATACAATAGTAACGAATAGCATAAACAGTGCTATTTAAACCAATTCCCCAAAAAGTGACATTGAAGAGACAAAAAGAATGTTTTACACTTTTCAATTTGTGTGTGTAAAATAATTGAAAAGAGAAACAACGTATGTAGAAGTGTATATATCAAAATTGTAATCAACTTCAATTAGATTTTGTGTGAGCAAGCCTTTAGCTGCATTTAAGGGTAGTTCACACTTTTTTTCGGTCGAAATATACGCTCGCATTACATACAACCCGACTGTGTCGAAACTAACGACGTGTTTTTCTTCACGAAAAACACGTAACTCTATGTACACCGATGATGACGTTAACTATAATAATAAAATACAACACAAAAAAAAAACACAATAGCCCGGTTGCACTTAGTGCTTCAAACATTTTGCCCTTCTTATAGCCGTGTGTGTAACACACGGTTATCACACATAAAAAAATCTGCAATAGCCCAATCAAATGCCGAATCTGCGGACGCCGGCTCTGTCCGCTTCTAACATCCAGAGCCGACTCCTGGGTCCGCAGAGACGACAGTTGAATTCATACATTTAGATTACCCTCTGGTGGGGGACCTCACAAGTTCCCTCACAATTAGTGTATTTTACATAAATATTAAAGTCTAGTGCCCGAATGGACGAATATTTATTGTAAAATTACAGAAAAACAAAATTTATTTGCAATAGCCCACAATTACATGTGCAATTTTTTGCACGCCGTTTTTCAACTTTCATACCAGAATTATTTTGATGTTCTGTTACATTTTTTAAACCGGGCTCGTTGCGGAAGCCCGTGACTTTTTTTAGCCCTGGAGGGGGCCCAAAAAAAATGCTGTAGGCGCTTCAGACCCTTTTCACCCATGCATGCGTATTCTATCACATGAATGTTTAAACTTTCAGCGTAGATCACTCAAAATCTTTTAATAGCTGTTGCCTGCCAACAAAAATATTTTCAGAAGATTCTTAACCCGATTATTAAACTTCAAATTTGAAACATTTTAACCAAAGTGTTCAAATTTATTTGGTTACATGCTAGAGAAGTTAGATTTAAACCTGTATAACACTATTTAAAAAAAATCCTTAAAATAAATTCAATTTGAACGGTACGGCAACACTGTAATTTTGTGACAGTTTTCTTGAGCTTAGCTTATTTTAAATGTTGAATGTTTAGTGCCCTTACCACACAAAATTGATAACAATAGTGATAGATTTTTCAAGCGATCCCCTGTAGTGTTCAACCGTTTCTTATTGATAGATAATAGTAGTAGTAATAATAATAATAATAATAATAATAATATTAATAATAATCAACGTAGTATTCACGTAGTTGTATGCTAAGTGAGCTTGGTAGAGCAGAAAAAGAGCTAAGTGGAAAAATCCCCCTCCTGTGGTGTACCGCAAGGGCAACAGCAAGGAGCCCGGCCACCGTTAAACTTTTCGTTATACAGCAATAGCCAAAACGCATAATGATACTCTTATGCTATACAAAATTTCAGGTATACCATACTTAAGTTTGTATTTTTCGCGGTTGCGGACTGGACAATGTTATCAACATTTTACTCAAAAAAAAATCTTTCATAAGAATCGTTTTCCATGCCGCAACTGATCTTTAAGTTTTTTACAATAATATATTATCAGCTTACAGTTATAAATATACTGTTACACACAACACACCGTCTTCTGGCGATTTAAGAGAAATTTGACCAACACATTATTGAGTTTCTGTAGTTTGACAAGGAATTTCAGAGGATTTTTAAACGTGTTTCGTTGAATTTTCGTTTTGTTGTTGAATTCAAAAAGAAATGAGAAAAATCTTAGAACAAGCGTTTCTCGCGGATGTTATATTTGTTTTATTGAGAAAATTTCACAAAGTACACACAAAATAATAAGTCTAAAAGTCACTTTTGGGAAACTTCAAACATTTCGGCCTTACATACAGATTAAAAAAAATTGAAGCGATCTAAAATTTGCGGTTATTATTCAAAATATAGATAAAACCACAAAAAAAATTAAAATAACAATAGGTACTCAATGTTAGTTGTTTTAACAATTTATGTAGTTAAGTTAAGATTATTTTTCATGTATACGTCAGTATAGTAAGTTCCCAAGGCCTTTAAGTAACCTCAAAAGTGTTTTTAAGGCACAATCTTCAAAAGTACTTTAAATATTTTATCTTGAAAGCAAAAGCAAATTCCCCTGTTTATTTAACTAAAAAAATTATTCTAATTAATCCAATCTAAAAAGGTTTCGTATTTATAATGAATATTATGGTAAACAAATGCAAACAAAGAGTAACAAGAAAATCTTTTTGATAACTGCTTTTGATTTATTAACTGGTTTATTATTTTTTTTAATAAGAGTTTTGTATATCACAATTATAAATTTGTGCGCTGACTTAATCTGATGTGATCTGGCGAGACCAAACCTGACCTGGTCAAAACAAACATAATTAGATCACAACTAACCTTACCTGACGTAATCAAATATAAATTGACCTGACGTGCTCAAAACTAACCTAACCTGACCTGACCTGACCTGACCTGACCTGACCTGACCTGACCTGACCTGACCTGACCTGACCTGACCTGACCTGACCTGACCTGACCTGACCTGACCTGACCTGACCTGACCTGACCTGACCTGACCTGACCTGACCTGACCTGACCTGACCTGACCTGACCTGACGTAATCAAATATAAATTGACCTGACGTGATCAAAACTAACCTAACCTGACTTGAGCAACATTAGCATAACCTCACATGATCAAAACTAACCTAACATAATCTGAACTGACTTGAACTAAACTAATCTAAGCTGACTTGATCAAAACTAACCTAACCTGACGTGATCAAATATAAAAGGACCTGACGTGATCAAAACTAACATAACCTAACGTGATCGAATATAAATGGACCTGACGTGATCAAAACTAACCTAACCTGACTTGAGCAACATTAGGATAACCTCACATAATCAAAACTAACCTAACATAATCTGAACTGACTTGAACAAAACTAATCTAAGCTGACTTGATCAATTCTAACCTAATTTGACATGATCTAAACTAACCTGAACTAACCTGTTCAAAACTAAACTTGGCGTGATCAAAACTAACTTAACCTGACATGTTCAAAACTAATTTAACGTGACATGGCCGAAACTAACCTGATTTCACTTGATGGACGCTAATCTAAAATGTCGTGATAGAAACCAACCTAACATTGCATAACCAGAATTAACCTTGCTGACTTAATCAGAACTATTCTGACCTGACTTGACCAAAACTAACCTAATTTGGCTTGATCAAAACTAACTTATTCTGATCTAAAGTAACATAACCTGATCAAAGCTCACTTGAACAAAATTCCCCTAACTTGGCCTTATTGATCTGACTTGTTTCAATATTCCTAAAATATTGTTATATCGAGAACAAACCTGATATGGTCGAACCAATCTAACCTGACTAGATCAAAATTAACCTGACCTGACGTTATCAAATCCCACCTAACCTGGCGCAATCAAAACTTACCTAAACTAACGTGGCCAAGATTGATCTATCCAGACGTGACCAAATTAACATAACTTGACGTGACCAAAACTCATCTAACCTGACGTGGTTAAAACTAACCTATCCTGACTTGATCAAAATTAACCTGACCTCGCAAGATCATAATTAAAGTAATTTAACGTGATCAAAACTAATCCTACATAACACGACCAAAACTAGCCTGGTCTTATTTGATGAAAACTAATCCAACCTGACGTGATCAAAATTAACCCAACCTAACGTGGTCGACTACATAACCTGACTTAACCTAAACTAATCTTGCCTGGCTCGATTAAAACTACTCTATCCTGACTTGATCAAAACTGACCTAAACTGATGTGATCAAGACCAACCGAACTTGACTTGATCAAAACTAATTTAACCTGATCTGATCTAAACTAACCTAGCTTGGCTTAATCTAAACTGATCCAACTTGTCCTTATTTGATCTGACTTGTTTTAACCAGACTAAAGTTAGAGGTGTCCCTAAAATGTTAAGGCAACGTCCTACGAAGAGTTGTGGTGCAAAATATGACTAATTGCATCAATATTCAAAAATATCCCCCTTCTGAAATATAACCTGTCAAAAGGGGGTTGAAAAACGGTTTCTAAATAATTTTAGGATAATCTTTTACGAAAGTTAAAAATTTTGGATAGGTGTCACCATTATAATTATTGTAAATAAACGAATGTAATCAAAAACCTTCCAATATACAGGGCGTTTATTTCTTTGGTGCATAACGTCACATTTTTATACGCATGCTACCAGCTTTTGATAGCTTCCCTGTAATATAGGTTACGACCAAACTTTTTTTTTCATTTTTGATCCCTTTTAAACCTCTTAAGGTTTTTCGGTAAAACCACATTTTCTAAAATGGTTCACCCCATTTTTGTTTAAAACACTTCCCAAAATTCTGAAGTATGTGCAAACTAGTAGAGTTATTAATAACAAAAACAAGTTGATCTGGCGTTAGTTATCCAGATAAGAAACCTTACCCCCAACCCAAACAGCACCCTCTAAACATACATGAATGGAAGGGGGGTGGTATCTTGGTGAGGGTAAATTTTAGTATAATGGTAAGTTTAGTTACATTAACTTGTTTTTGTCTTAGGTATCCGAGACTGTCACCAATTCTAACATATTGAAGACTTTTGGGATCCGTTCTAAATCAAATTAGGGCCAATATTTAAGAAACGGCAGCTTAATTTGAAAAACATAGGGATTAGCAAAGCTTCAACGTTGAACTACAAATTATTTGTAACTGCAGCAAAATATTTGCGCCATTTGATTTTTTTTATATTAACCATTTCCGAGTTATTTAAAAACGGCTGCTTACCCACGTCCCTTTTGAGTAGATGTATCTTAAAAGATATTTATTTTGATAGGTAATTTGGCTGGATATTTTCAGTCGAATTCACCTATGGGTACAGCGTTGTCCCCCCAAATTACGAGAAATTTGCTTTTGTTGAATAGATAAGGTATGAAAATACGTTCGAAAGAAGAACGCACATTCGCTAAAAAAAATTAAAAATCACCGATTTCAACATTAAAAAATGGTTGATTCTACGGAGGCACATTTTACGCCATACACTGCACTTGTAGATACAAGAATTTTAGCTAAATGTTTATTGTTATCTTATAACAACTGTAGTACAATAGTTAAATATAATACAATACTTTACGTTAGTTTCCTATGTGTTTTCTAGTAAAATCAACCATCACACATTTTGAGGTTGCTTCAGAATGATTCGATGTCACTTTCAATCGCCCATTTAAATCAATTTACAATTTGAGGAAAAAACAAAAAAATTAAGCACCAAACATTTGTCATATCTTAGCGATAAAACATCGTAGTTGGCATCACTTATCAAAGATAATCTGTCATATTTCAAATCACAGCTAACTAATCTACTTTTGTAAAACAAATAACCCGTTTTAGGTCACTTTTAAAACGAAAATGCATATAAATTGAAATTTAGATTGATTTGGATGTACCAAAAAGCGATTAAAGTGGATTTTGACAGTAACATCAGATATCAATTTCGTAGGCCATCCCCTTCAACCTATTATTGTGGTTTGTTCACAGTGTAATACAATACTATTAGCTCTATTAAATATATTGTGGTACAGTGTAAACTTATTCATGTTTAACAGTTATGTTTACTTTTTGAATGCTTAAAAACTATTTAAACCTTTATAATAAATATACGTAATTGTGTAAGTTAACCTGATATGGTGCCGTTTCACTGAAACCCCGAAATTAATCAAACAGGCCGGATACGTAGAAAAAAAAACTGAACAAAGCTGAGTGAAGATTGGAACCTGTGATGAGCACTGATAAGTACACTTGGAGAACCCAAATCACCACAACACATTTTAAAAGACCTGACGATCGTCTCACTATCCAAGTTAGCGTCATCACAGGATGAAACATTCTAAATACTTAAAAAACTAACATCAACTTATATACCGGATCTCAGGTAAAGAGATCGAACCGAGATGAGACACTAGTCGTAGGCAAATTCCAAAGTGTATTGTATTTTTATCGCCTGACAAGGTGTTTCCGCTATCCCTACTGCTTTATCTAAAAGTGTCCATCTGTAATAGTCTTGAGAAAGTTCAACGACAGCTAAATTAACAAAGATTCCTTTGGCGGCAATAACTGTATACTTGTGTTATCGGTAAAACGTGCCGAAAACGTGGGAATTTTATTTAGCAAAGCAATCGATCAAGTGACTCGTAATTGGCGCTGGTGCAGTGTTCATACATTTTTTGTTGTAACTATATTTCACAATATATACGCTCTCGAACCCATTTAGCTGTCCTGGTTTTCTAACATTTTTTATTAATTTCAGATTATCTTTATCAACGTGATGATTATTATCCCAAATATGTCGGGCGACGGCAGACTTATCTACAGTACCGTAACGTAATTGGGATATGTGTTATTTGAATCTGATTCCAATCGATCTTTTTGTTTGTCCGACGTATTTAAGATTACAATCTTTACAACTTATTTCATAAATTCCCGACATTTTGTCCGCGCTATCCTTGTCTTTTGGGTTACCTAGCAAGTTTTTTTAAGGTATTTGTTGTTGAAAATGCTAGCTGTAAGTCGACTTTTTTAAAAATTCTGTCTAGACCCCTCGTGATTCTAGGTTCAAATGGTAAGCAAACAAAGTTTTTTTACGATTTTTCTCTTCTGAATGTCGTTGTTTCCGTCAACATTTTCTTTGTTTTCTGTTTGTTGATTAATTTTTCCACTAGGCAAGCAGTGTATCCGTTATATTCGGCCACGTTCTTAATATCATTTAATTCTTTGTACTTTTGTTTAAAGGAAAATTAATTAACCGATTTACTAAAAAATTCAGACTGGCCATCTTTTGTGCGTACGTATGATGTGAGTCGCTCGGGATGTAGCTTAAGGTAGTGGTTTCTTTTCTATAGACATCGAATTCTAAAGTGTCTTTATTCTTGATAACTAGTACATCTAAGAATTAAATTATATTAAGAACGTGGCCGAATATAACGGATACACTGCTTGCCTAGTGGAAAAATTAATCAACAAACAGAAAACAAAGAAAATGTTGACGGAAACAACGACATTCAGAAGAGAAAAATCGTAAAAAAACTTTGTTTGCTTACCATTTGAACCTAGAATCACGAGGGGTCTAGACAGAATTTTTAAAAAAGTCGACTTACAGCTAGCATTTTCAACAACAAATACCTTAAAAAAACTTGCTAGGTAACCCAAAAGACAAGGATAGCGCGGACAAAATGTCGGGAATTTATGAAATAAGTTGTAAAGATTGTAATCTTAAATACGTCGGACAAACAAAAAGATCGATTGGAATCAGATTCAAATAACACATATCCCAATTACGTTACGGTACTGTAGATAAGTCTGCCGTCGCCCGACATATTTGGAATAATAATCATCACGTTGATAAAAATAATTTAAAATTAATAAAAAATGTTAGAAAACCAGGACAGCTAAATGGGTTCGAGAGCGTATATATTGTGAAATATAGTTACAACAAAAAATGTATGAACACTGCACCAGCGCCAATTAAGAGTCACTTGATCGATTGCTTTGCTAAATAAAATTCCCACGTTTTCGGCACGTTTTACCGATAACATAAGTATACAGTTATTGCCGCCAAAGGAATCTTGGTTAATTTAGCTGTCGTTGAACTTTCTCAAGACTATTACAAATAGACACTTTTAGATAAAGCAGTAGGGATAGCGCAAACACCTTGTCAGGTGATAAAAATGCAATACACTTTGAAATTTGCCTACGACTAGTGTCTCATCTCGGTTCGATCTCTTTACCTGAGATCCGGTATATAAGGTGATGTTAGTTTTTTAAGTATTTAGAATGTTTCATCCTCTGATGACGCTAACTTGTTTAGTGAAACTGTCGCCAGGTCTTTTAAAATGTGTTGTGGTGATTTGGGTTCTCCAAGTGTACTTATCTGAACAAAGCTGTGAATCGCAGTGCACTTGGTTTTGAAATAAAAATAAACGATCAAATGGAATTGGAGACGTCGTGATTTGAACGAATTTAGGTAATATTTGGTTGGTTTTTTTTTGTGAAAAATTTGTTGTGGAAAAATTTCGGTGAAACGATCACTGTATTTTCGGCTCAATGGTTTCAGTTATTTTTTAAGTTTCACTGTAAATGTTAAATCTACAGTTGTTTTTATTATGCTTTATACAGTAATTTATAATTGTTTACTGTTTCTGTATACGTTATCGTTTGTATTTCTATTTAATGTTAATCGAAAAGGAAATAATAACTAAAAAATATATTTGATATTACTTTTTTTATATTATTGACTAACTTATATTTCGAATTAAGCGGTAAGTGAATATATTTTTTAGCATATATACCTAACTCTCATTTTAATGATAGAGAAAATTCTATTCAGCTATTTTGAAGGCATGTTTACGTGCGTAAGTTTTAAAAGAGTTATAATATATGTACGTTACATTATAGTTTTATACGAATTTTTTGCCATTATTTTCATTTCTGAATTTTCGACTGCCATTTATATTAACTTATGCTTTTGTAGTTGTTATTTTAAGTTCCTATTTGTCTTTTTTTAAGAACTGTAGTTGCTTTACAGTTTACAGTAACAAAAACAATGTATGTCTGTTGTATGAGAGATGTCTTTTGATTTTTATAAAATTAATTACCAAAAAAATAATGAATATCAAAAGTCTGTAAAGCCAAAACGTTGTTAATTTGTTTTTTGTGATGTAAAAAAAATTGATCAGAACGAATAATTACATATTTCTCTCGCAAAAAAATGTACAAAATTTGTAACATATAATATTAGGAAAACCTGTACTTTAAAAAAATTGTATATTTGTAAGGAAAATTCGGAAAATATTTTGAAAAGTATGTAATTATCTGTTTTGATTGTGAGAAGAGTTATTGTAAAATTAGGTTTAGACATGAAATTTATCTGTGAAAAATCGAGGCATTATCCAAAAAAACAATTAAAATTATTAATAAGTATAATAGATATAAAAATGTGGTTTATAGAAAATTATGTTGCAATGTTTTTATTCAAGAAATTTCGAAAATTGATGTATGAACTGTATGTGTGACATGTACCCTATTTACTGGAAATAGCAAATATTAAAAAATTAATAACGACTTTCATTTCCACCCTTATTTACTCATATATATATATATATATATATATATATATATATATATATATATATATATATATATATATATATATATATATATATATATATATATGACTGATTCTTTAAAATATCAGAAATTTTGGTGTTTTCTGTTTTTTTAACAAAGTGTCTAAAAAATCGCGATAAGACAAGTACAGGGTGCAATTTCTGGATATCTCGGTTATTAGTAAAGATAGCACCTTGCGGTTTTCGCGAACCTTACCTACTTTTTTGTGAAACGAAAGATGCCGCAAACAAAACCCTCAGCCCTCTTAGTTTCCGAGCTACAGCGTAATATTGAAAATATTACATTTTCAAGTAGGGAAATGGAGGGTAAGTTGGCGAAGTGGATAAATTGACGAATTGGTTATAATTAAGTAAATCTGGTAGGTGTCGCAACACGTACTGCATGAAAGAGTAAGCCTTACCAGTTCATCGCTAGAGGTCAACACCAAAATTTCATTAGGATACTTGAACGTTATTTCAAATGAAAGTTAACCTAACATTTTTTTTAATTTAATTTCAACAACACACCACGAGGGCTTACAGCCTAAATACTATCGTACCGTGGGTGTTGATAAGGAGGAAAGAGGCAGCTTGTTAATTCTGGACATTCGCTCTGTTCCCCTGGTAGATCTGTTGGGGGCAGCAGGTGGGGGAACTATGGAGGAAAGCTCCTCTGAGCAGTGCCCGTGCAGATATCTATAAAAGAGAGAGAGAGAGAGAGGTCACCAACGGCACGTCGGTGGGCAAGGGATGGCAGCCTTTGGGTGTGGCTAGGGTCACCGATGAGACGTATAGCTCTCTTTTGAATGGAGTCCAGGATAGCGAGTGTAGAAGCGGCAGCGGCACCCCAGATGTGGGAGCAGTATTCGAGGTTTGGCCTTATTTGTGAAGTATATAAGGTATAGAGATTAGCTGGTGAAAAGTATTTGCGAGCCCGGAAGAGGAAACCTAATTTCTTAGCAGCCGCTTCTGCAATTGATGTGACATGTTGGTGCCAATTAAGATTTCGATCCACAGAAATGCCAACAAGAGAAAAGGACTCATTACTTTGAATAACTTGGTTATTCATTGTGATGGGTCTAGGGCTGGAGTATCTCTTGTGAGAAAGAAAGCAAGACTTAGTTTTGGTGGGGTTGAATTGTACAAGATTTCTACTTCCCCAGTCTAATATTTTTTGGAGATCCACGGAGACAGAACCCTCCATGAGTCTGCGATCCTCATCTAATTGGGCTAAAGAGACAAGCTTAGAATATTGTATATTTGAATGGAGGGTGCTGTCGTCCGCGTAGCTGTGAACTGGGTTGGATGTGCTCGAGAGGAGGTCATTGATGTGGAGAAGAAACAAAGTAGGGGCTAAAGCTGAACCTTGAGGAACTCCTGCATTAATGTGCAACGTGTTGTAACATCGAGTGCTGAAAAAATAGTGTTTATCATTTTAAGGGTAAGAATTGAACCTAATTTGCTGATCGTACAAGACAAACCGTTGTTTGTGCATAACGTTATGTAATTTAGTATCTATTAAGACCATTATTTAAACCAAAGTAGCCATCATAATATTTGAAATTTTATTTGTAGCTAAGTTGACGAACGAGAAAGGAGAATAAGATGACGAATTCGTCATCTTACCCTCTACAATTTTTTTTGGTGAAATTTAGATTGATTATTGGGTATTATTATTTTAGTTTGTGTGAAAAGATATATACGAGAAACTGAGAAACACTCGTTGAGTAAACAGAACATGAAAAAAAAAGATGGATGTTCAATTGAACAGAAAAAGTGTTGATTCGGCCGCTAAGGACATAACATTCCAGAATCAAAATTGCGAAGCTATTTGAAAAAGTATCCCGCAGATGAGGTAAAACTAATTTCAATTCTCTATATTTTTTAAATAAACGTCAAGCTTATATTTTTTAGGCTTTTCCCTCTAACGCCGGTCGTTTCAAAACAACGTTCTCTGAAGAACAGCTGCAAAGTTTATATAGTTACATTGTACACATAGATTAAAGGGCATTTGGTTTAACCAAAGAACAGTTCAGCAGAGTAATTTTTGATTATGAAAACCGTAAAATTCCACACAGGTTTAACACCGAAAAGAAAAGGGCTGGTAGACATTTCGTTGAATGGTTCATTAAAAAATTTAATGTCTCTAAGAAGTCCTGAAGCCAGGCATATCGCATTCAAAACAGAGAATGTAAACAAATTCTTTGATGCACTTCGCGAACTAAAACAAAAGTATTCTTTTGAACCACATCAAATTTATAACTCAGAGGAAACAGGTGTCCCAGCTGTGGCTACAAAGACTCGTAAAGTAATAACTCCCAGGGGAAAGCGTAGAGTAATACAAATTTCTTCTGCAGAAAGAGGCACAAATTAAAAAAGATATATATATATATATATATATATATATATATATATATATATATATATATATATATATATTGTATGTATCCAACCGATAGCTCAAAAAGTAATTAATTGTTTTTGATGAAACGCAGCAAGTAACGGTCTTTTATTAATAGCTTGTTCGTTAACCAAGAAAATCGGATAAGGTTTTCCGGGAAAATTTTGAGTTTCCTTTTAAAAAAAAATTTTATCTCCTAAATTTACAAAGATATTTTAATGAAATTTAGTGGACATATTGCCTTGGAAAAGATCTTACTACTCACCAAAATTCAACTTTTTAGGTTTATAGAAAATTGAGTTATTCAAATTTGAAGTATTTAATGAAAATTTGCTGCGTCCCAAAATTTTTAATTTTTCCTCAGGGTTAGGATGTACCCAGCTGATGACTGCTGATACATTTGTAAAATTATTGGAACATTTTATTCAACATGTAAGGCCTAGCGAAAGTAATCGTATATTAGTGAATTTTTATTTTAAAAAATTATATATATATATATATATATATATATATATATATATATATATATATATATATATATATATATATATATATATATATATATATATATCCAACCGATAACTCAAAAAGTAATTAACCAATTTCGATGAAACTCAGCAACTTCCTTTATTTTATTGATAGCTTGGATGAGTTTGTTAGCCAGGAAAATCGGACAAGGTTTTCTGGGAAATTTTTCAGTTTTATTTCAAAAAAATGTTTATCTCCGCAAATTACAAAGCTATTTTGATGAAATTTGGTGAATATGTGGCCTTTAAAAAGACTTTACTACAACTCAAAATTCAACCTTTTAGGTTTATAGAAAATTGAGTTATTCCAATTTGGAGCATTTAATGAAAATTCACTACCATAAAGACTTGCTGCGTCCCGAACTTTTTACTTTTAATGGATAAGCCGTTAACTTGCTCCGTGAAAATTATATTACTCTACTTGGATTTCCGCCGTACACAAGCCATCGAATGCAGCCATTGGGCGTGTCATTATATGGTCCCTTAAAAACTACCTACAGCAGAGTATGCGAAGATTTTCTGAGCAGCCATCCAGGACGAGTTTTTACTCTACATGACACTGGTTCACTTTTCGGTAAGGCCTATTTAAAAGTCGCTACAATAGCAAATGCAATGAATGGATTTAGAGCAACTGGGATAGAGCCATTTGACTCACAAATTTTCTCAGATGCCGATTTTTAAATCGCAAAAAATACTGACAGAGATGAAATTGCATCAGTGCCAATGTTAGATGTAATTGAACCGTATTTGTCAAACGTACAACCAGAAACAGAGGTTGTTGAAGATTCTTGCGGGAGTCAACCACTACCATCAACCTCAAAAGTTTTACCAGATGAGGCTTAGTCAGTATCGACATTAATACCGAGAACAAATAAGGGAAATTCAAAAGAGCTGATTTCTGGACTTCCAGCTTTACCTCGAGCAGATGCAAAAGTTATACGTACCTGAAAGAAGTTACCTTCATTTATTATTTCAAGCACTCCAGTTAAAGATGCCTTGGAATAAAAGCAATTTGAAAAACAAGAAAAAGCAAAAGCTTATAAGGGAGCAGACAAAAAATTAGAAAGTTACACAAAAGGTGATCAAAGAATTAGAGAAAAAACCTGAACTGAAGAAAACAAATAAAAATACAAAGCGTCAAATTATTTTCGCCGATTCCTCTGATTCCACTAGTTCCGCGGAAGTACCCTATGTTGATAGCGATGATGACGTTGATTTTGAAGTTGATGACGATGACAAAACCTGTATTGTATGTAATGATATAGGCAAGAACAACAATGAATTTTGTGTTTTATTTTCAGATTTGACTGGTTCTTTTGAATTTATTTATTGTGTGTATATTTTTGACTACGACAGCAAACAAACTTTCGAACATTTTAAGAAATACGATATGTTAACTTGTTTTATATTAAGTAATGAAATTGTTATACTTACTATTGCAAATTATGTAACGAATAGCTCAGAGCTCAGAACAATTTGAGCTGGGCAAATGAGTGAAAGAAGAGAGCAGCTCATGTATTTCTAAGTTCTAAGAAGAACATTGTCAAATAAAATTATAACGATTACCGACAATGTTTGAAGTGCTTAAAAGAAGACCTGGTATAAAATGGTTATAACCTAGAAACTGAAAAGGAGTAAAAGTACTTTTCGATAATCATTGTTTTTAAGTAAAGAAAACAACTGAAAGTGACACTATTATGTTATGGACTTGTTAAAACTAACAAGTTCAGTACAATAATTTAGTAATTACTAAATATTAAATCACTCAGTATATTACTAGTTACTCAATGATAGCTTTATTATTATGGACCCTATATTGTACTAGGTATATTTATATTTGTGAAAGTCTACGGATACGTGTTATAGAAGCCTACAAGTACTTGTATTTATAAGTTTCCATGATTATTATTCTTTTACTTTCTTAGTCAATGATAGAGTGTCGATTACAGTTACAACCAATAGTCAATGTGACTACATGATACAAATTAGAACATCGGGTCATCGAGGGCGCTAACAGCACTATAAAGTTAGAAAATAGTGAAACTACAAGAACCAAAAACACCGTTTGTTTAAAATACATTTTGGATTATTATTTGACTTAATACTTTAATAATAATATACACACGATTAGATCATGGCTGATGACTACACGCCGCTTTAAATCCAGACACTCATGCCAAGACATAAATACTGACAAACTGAATAGGTACATAAGTAGGTTTAGTTATATAAATTTTTATTTTAAACTTCAGATAACCATAAATATAAAGTAACTACCTTCCCACTTAAATTCTGTGTAAATGTAAATAATAACATTAGTATTAAAAAAGAAAACTCACCGGCGATGCTTGTTGAAAGTCTTTGTGAACCAGTTGAGGGCACAAGACGCAACACTTACACCTTATTTAACGGGCGGAAAACGCGGTTGCGAAAGTATTTTAGCGATTTTTAAATGTTTAACACTCCCGAAAATAGTATTTGCTTAATTAATTGAAGTAATTGTTACTATTCAACGAATTTCAAACAACAATATTCTAGTGACGCTACCGACAACCGAATTTGCAGAATAAAATTCAAACCGCAGGTAATGTGATGAAAATCATCTGTCAAAAATTTCCAAAGCCTACTTTTCTAACACTATTATTATAATGCGATAGGACTCGATACTACTGAAACTGGAAGAGTATTTTATCGTGTGTATCTAGATAAAACGATTGGAAGTGATTCAGCATTCAATTCGTTGCCTGTATTTAACTATTATAAGGGCAGGAAAACAGTTTATTTAAAACATATTTAAATGCCTATATTTATGCGATTTTTTGGATTGCTTCAGTTTAAAGTGTTTGTGAAGTATCGGTATATGTATATGTGACCCTTAAACTTTTCCGTATCTAGAAACATTCATATATCCATTTATCAAAGCAAAATTGCCTTTAAACGAAAAAACGAGAAAGGAATCAGTGAGGGGTTGTATCTAGTGAAAATATTACTCCAAGAATTGCAAGTCTTTACCTTATTATTTCCTTGCCAAGTGGGCAAATCGCTGTTACCTTTGCGAAATTTTTGTACATAGCAAAGTAAAACTTCTGATGCAGCAAGTGTGTTGTGATAGCGAATTTTAATAAAATGTGTTTCACCTACTTATTGGTAAGTACCTATTAATAACAAATTTTTATATTATCTTTAAAAACTTGATTTAGATAAATTGAAAATATAAAGACACTAACTGCGGACCAATTTTAATAAAAATAGCTGAAATATTATAAAAACTATAAAAATAAAACACATCGTTGATGTTACATACTTTCTACTTTCTAGAGGTTCTAATTTTTGTTCATTTAAAGAAAAATTTTGAAGGTCTTACAGTAGGTATTGATGTATATGGTCATAGACAAATTTTTACGGAGATAAACTGTAATAGTATGCAATATAAGTGATTGGTAAGTACTTAAAAATTTGGATATTTTCCACTATATAAAAATTTTGAGTACCCAAAGCGCTAATATGTAAATAGTTACCTAGTTATTTTATTTGTTTGGACGTCTTATAATTTCCAATAACATGAATAATATTTTATTACAACTTGGCTTCTTTCAAGTTTTATTTACACAGAAAGCAGTGCAAGCACTGCTTTTCTTTTAGCTTATGCAAAATAAGTTGTCAACTGACCATGCAAAGGGACATGTATGCGGCCACTTAACCACAGGCTTCAAAAGTAGGTGTAACGACAGTTGACAAATGTGTAGTGGTACCCTATATAATAATTACATTTTCCCATAAAACACTAAGATGAAGTTCTGATGAATATATACCTACCCTCCGCTCTGCCATTAATATACTATATTTATATTTCATGTTTTAACACTGTTTTTAATATGTTAATTAATCTAATATATATATATATATATATATATATATATATATATATATATATATATATATATATATATATATATATATATATATATATCTATATATATATATATATATATATATATATATATATATATATATATATATATATATATATATATATATATATATACATATATCTTACCTCAAGATATATTCAGTTGATATTCTAACATTAGTTACATTTTTGCTGATTAAATAAGAAGTGCACATATATCCTTCTGAAAATTGTATTGCTGTGACTTTTGATGTCATTTGGAATATTATTGTATTCCTTGTAAACACTGTAAGAAAAGGGTCGTTTAAAGAGAGTCATTTGATAAAGAAGTGACATAATAAGAGCATGTCTTCTAATATTAAGGAGTGCATCAGTGTGAAACTTTATTTTATTACCTATATAAATAAACCGGTTTTGTTTTTACAATTGAATGGATCTCACGTTTTAACTTCACTTTTTCTGAAAATCAATGCTATACATGGAACAGCATTGTATCTCCATACTGAATTACATAGCAGTAATTCAATTCGACATTATATTAATGTGTGTGTGTTCGCAGAAATAAATGGCATTGGAAGATTATCCATTAGCCGCAATATATTAATAGATATCAACATGATACTAGTTCGAAAAATAGTTTCTGTTCTCTGTGCTGAAGCAATGTTGTAACTACAGTTAATGTAAGGCTAGATGCATTCTCGCAACAATTAGAACCGTTTGCCGTACTGAAGAGCTCTAGTAAAAGCGAAACCGGTCAACGGTTCTAATTGTTGTGAGAATGTATCTAGCCTTACATACTTTGTTCCCTATATTAGGGTAGAAATGGGCCAGGGCTGACAATTTTCTAATTTGTTAGTTAGTTGTATACAGTCTCTATTTTTTTAACATCTTGTGTTATTTAGAGCTGGCCTGACAACATACTACTTGTTACCACAAGTAGGTGGCGGCACGTCCACCACTCACTTAGTGAACTACAGTGAAGTTGTTGGAGTATAGTAATATTAGTTTGATTGACTCTCTCAGGGAAAAATGTTGCAACTGAAAGGAGGCAAAGAAAAATTAACTTAAATTAGTGGAAGGATGATAAAACAGTAGCACTAAGGTATAGTGGGAATCCATATATTTTGAAAAGAAAAGGTTCTGTGTCTTTAAAAATACCTTCTGTCATGTTAAGCAGAGCAACCTTGTAACTGATTTGTATGCTTGTACTGCAAGCATGTTTTAACTTATTTATTTGTACACTAGATAGGTAATTTCAGTGAGATACATAAACCTTCGTACAACAGAACAATAAGAGGCCAGTTTTAGTGAAATTTGATCGGTGCCTTAGGTTAGGGTTAGGTTTGTTTGTGAGTGGGCCACACCGGTCCCTCCACCGCGACCATAAGGTCTATTGTGGCTCACGCCTAATAGTTTATATTTCGCCCAACAAAGCCAGCCTCCTGCAGAGGTCGATAATCTTCGTGGGCGAAAGTTGATCCAGATCCTCCGGAACAAGCTTTATCTTGCCAAAGAGCAGGTCCGCTGCCGGACTGGAACACAGTACGTGCTCTGCTGTCTCGTCACTCTCCATACACAGCCGGCACTTGGTCTCCTGACCGACTCCAATACGGTGCATGTGGTGACGCAAGCGGCAGTGTCCTGTATACAGGCCGACTAGAGTACTCAGTTGTTGTCTGTTTAACTCTAGAAGTTTTTTAGCGCTTGACCCAGACAGGCCATTTATGAAGGCCTTACAGTGAGCTAATCCTGGAAGATTTTGCCAATACTGGATTGTCATTCTTTCTGTCCAGGTCTTTAAGGTGCGTTTTGCTGTGCATGGTGTTATCCCCAGCACCGGTTCTGGTCCGACAAAGTCTCTCTGGGCACCACTCCTGGCAAGCGCGTCGGCCGCAACATTGCCATCATGGTCCAAGTGACCCGGTATCCAGACCAGCGACACCTCATTACAACTGCCCAGTTCGTTAAGGGCAGATTTACAACTCCATACCGTTTTAGAATTACACTGGTAGGAACCAAGAGCCTTTATTGCAGCTTGGCTATCTGCATATATCTTTACAGATTTGTGTGTGCACTGGTTTTTTATAATTTCCCTTGCACACATCTCGATGGCATACACTTGTGCCTGGTGTATGGTTGCGTACTTGCTGAGGCTAGCTGATAGTCTAGAATCGGTACTGCCCCCATATGCGCCGGCTCCTACTCCCATATTGGTTTTGGAGCCGTCAGAGTCCCAGCAAAAATCGGCTCTCAATAGGGTCGTTTGATTTCGTTTCCAGTCCTCCCTTTCCGGGAGGACGGTCTTGAAAGACAAATATCTACTGATCTTTGTAGGCATCAAGTCTGAGACCATTCCCAGAATCCCGTGACCCTCAATGTCATCGAGGAGTCCGGACCTTCCCAGAATGATTTCCTTCAGCATACTGTCGGCCTTTTGTTTTAGTCTATACGTTGTCCACCTCGCCACCCTCTTCAACCATATGTGAAGAGGTGGAATATTAAGGAGGACCTCCAGAGCGGTTGATGGTACGGTGCTTATCTCTCCCGTTATCATCAGACAAGCTCGTCTCTTTAGATGAGCCAATTTGGCCCTCGTGATACCACGAAGTGCCTTAGGCCACCAAACTATGGCTCCATATGTTATCATTGGTCTGATAACCACTACATAGGGCCAGTACATCTGTTGGGGGTTTGTTCCCCAGTTGTTTCCACAGATTCTCCGGCATGTCCACAGGGACAGTTTAGCCCTGCGGAGTACATTCTCTAACTGTATATCCCAGTTGAACTTCTTATATAGGGTAACCCCCAGATATTTTGCTTGTTCCGTAAATGGAATCGTTTCCCCCATAAGAATAGGTGGTTTTAATTTGCCCAACCTTCTTCTTCTGGTAAATGGAACAATGATCGTTTTTCGGGGGTTCACAGACATATGTTCCCTCCGGCACCAATCATTCACTACATTTAGTGTCTCCTGAAGAGTACTTGCTAGTTCCTCCTCATATTTGCCCCTAACCATTATGACTAGATCATCAGCATACGCCTGGACCTCAACCCGGTGCCTTACTTTTATAACTAACCTGAATATTTTTATTGGGGAGCCCAATCAAATCAGTGTTTTCGATACAATTTTCTTTCAGAATATTTTTGTACCTGCATAAATAATAAAACTATTTTGTTGACATTTGGTATACAAGTTGTCTTCTAGGTATACATAATCCGACTAAGGCTTGTTGGGGAGTTGTGTCCAAAATTATAGGTAAGAAGTCAGAAGTCTCTGCAGATTGCCAATCGTTTTAACGATTTTTTTTTGTCACTACCCATTCAACAATTCATTGGTAATATTTTTTCTTTTCATTCTTGTAATACTAGTGTTTTCTGTAGTACTTTTCTGCATCCTGTTACCAAAGGTGAAGTGTTGAGCACAATTAGAGGCAAATTACAAAGCGGTGCTTGTACAGGTCCTGACGAAGTGTCTCGAAGATTAGTCAGGGAGGTTGCTGAATATGTAGTGGTTCCATTGACACTTGTAATAAATAGTTCTTTGTAGGAGGGCATTTTTCCATCTGGACTCAGGACATCACAGGTTAGTGGCAGTGTAATAGAACGGAGACAGCAGACCGTTTTGACTAGAGCTTAAAAGTGTGCTATCCAAGGAGCAGCTTGGCTTCATACCCGGAAGGTCGACTGCTATGGCAGTAGGTTTGATTGTGAGTGGGCCATACTGGTCCCTCCACCGCGACCATAAGGTCTATTGTGGCCATGGCAGTAGAGGAGTTGTTTTCTTATGATTTGCAGGCAGTTGATGCTGGGAGAAGTCCTATTGGGCTTTTTTGTGAACGGAGTATAGCTTTTGGGATCATCAAAGCATATGCCACCCCAGAACATAAAAGAGCCATTGCCAAATGGAATCCTTGCAGAGATATTGCAAAGAGCAAATCTCTCTCCTGGTCTTCGCCAGACTCGCGCACGAGCACCTGGATGTTTTAGACTAACCTTAGTTTCATCTGTGTATAAAACTTGTTTCCAATCATCAACGGACCAATTTTGATGATTTCGAGCAAAATGTAATTTGGTAACTCTGTTCTCTCTAATAAGCAAGGGCGTAGTGGGTGGTCTCCTACTGTTTAATTCAGCTTCATTTTGTCGTCTTTTTTTTTTCAACAACACACCACGAGGGCTTACAGCCTAAATACTATCGTACCGTGGGTGTTGACAAGGAGGAAAGAGGCAGCTTGTTAATTCTGGACTTGGAGGTTTGGAGGTTCGGAGAAGAAGGAAAAACATGTGCCGGATAGGAATTCCACAACTTGGAAGTCCTCGGGACAAAAGAGCGGGCATAACAAGATGTTCTAAGTCTGGTGACCTGGACAGTAAAAGGGTGCATTCGCTCTGTTCCCCTGGTAGATCTGTTGGGGGCAGCAGGTGGGGGAACTATGGAGGAAAGCTCCTCTGAGCAGTGCCCGTGCAGATATCTATAAAAGAGAGAGAGGTCACCAACAGCACGTCGGTGGGCAAGGGATGGCAGCCTTTGGGTGAGGGTAGGGTCACCGATGAGACGTATAGCTCTTTTTTGAATGTCTGAGTCCAGGATAGCGAGTGTAGAAGCGGCAGCGGCACCCCAGATGTGGGAGCAGTATTCGAGGTTTGGCCTTATTTGTGAAGTATATAAGGTATAGAGATTAGCTGGTGAAAAGTATTTGCGAGCCCGGAAGAGGAAACCTAATTTCTTAGCAGCCGCTTCTGCAATTGAAGTGACATATTGGTGCCAATTAAGATTCACAGAAATTCCAACAAGAGAAAAGGACTCATTACTTTGAATAACTTGGTTGTTCATTCTGATGGGTCTAGGGCTGGTGTATCTCTTGTGAGAAAGAAAGCAAGACTTAGTTTTGGTGGGGTTGAATTGCACAAGATTTCGACTTCCCCAGTCTAATATTTTTTGGAGATCCACGGAGACAGAACCCTCCATGAGTCTGCGATCCTCATCTAATTGGGCTAAAGAGACAGGCTTAGAATATTGTATATTTGAATGGAGGGTGCTGTCGTCCGCGTAGCTGTGTACTGGGTTGGATGTGCTAGAGAGGAGGTCATTGAGAAGAAACAAAGTAGGGGCTAAAGCTGAACCTTGAGGAACTCCTGCATTAATTGGATACAGTTTAGAGGAATGGCCATCCACAACAACAGATATGATCCTGTTGGAGAGGAAATTTGCTGTCCAGGTACAAAGTTTTGGTGGTAGGCCATAGGCTGGAAGTTTATTAAGCAGCGCTGCGTGCCAGACCTGGTCGAATGCTTTGGATATGTCTAGAGCAACAATCTGGGATTCACCGTGTTGTTCCATAGACTTGTTCCAAGAATGAGTGACAAAGGAAAGGAGGTCGGCAATCGATCTGCGCTGACGGAATCCATACTGTCTGTCGTGGATTAGACTGTGTTTTTCAAGAAATTTTAGTAGTTCGGTGTTTATATACTTTTCCATCACTTTAGAGATGACTGAAAGGAGAGAAATAGGCCTGTATAGTTGCTAGGAAGCTCTTTGGATCCTTTATTGGGGATGGGTTGTACTCGAGCAGTTTTCCAGTTACTAGGGAATATGCCTTTATTATAAGATATCTGAAACAGACGAGTCAGGACAGGAGCAAACTCTGGTGCGCATTTTTTGAGAACAATTGCTGGGATCTCGTCAAGGCCAGAGGCTTTCCTGGTATTAAGAGAAGAGAGCATCTTTCGTGCCTTTTTAGTTTTGAAAATGATATCCGTCATTTTATGCGCGACATTGGGGACTGTTGGTGGTTGAACATTTGGAGGTGGGTTGAGAGTAGAATTGCCGGCGAACAACGAAGCAAAAAGTTCAGCCTTGCCCAGGGCGGTAGAAACAATTTTATCCCCTGACACAAGAGGTGGGAACGTGCTTTTGCAGAAATTATTCCCAATAGATTTAGCAAGAGTCCAGAAGGGTTTGCCGCCGTTGGAGCTTAAGAGGACTTTGTTTTTGATGTTATTAAACGAGTTTTTTGCCTCAGAAAGAATGCGGACATAGCGGTTTCTTGCGTCGTTAAATGCTTGACGATTTTCTTGACTGGGATTGTGTAGAAGCGTTTTGTGAGCTTTAACCTTTTCAAGTCTGGCCTTCTCACAGGATTTAGAGAACCAGGGCTTTTGAGTGGCTGAAGAGGTTTTCTGTGTACGTGGGATAAATAACTGTTTAGAAGAAATTGCGACATTGCGGACAGCTTCGAGTTCGTTTCTTACCAAAGAATTAGTGGGAGTCCTGTTTCTTAAAGCATATTGTCTAATAAAACGTCCATCTCGGTCATTAGTGCATCATTTTTGGTCTTGTCCTGGCTTTCTAGAATAAGTTTATAGTTCATTCAAGCGTCCTGCCATACGACTTATTGTGAAACCATGTTTGCCTAACAAAATGGCAACATAACTTTGACAATAGCCCTCGTCCAATAAAACTGATGCTCGGACGTACTCGTGTTCAATAAATTTCCTTGTCTGATTCATTTTTATAACAGTTTTGTCAAGTTCTTAAAAAGAAACATTCGCGTTACTACTATAACGATAGTTACAAGTTGGAAGATCTTAACTAAAATCTTGAAAGCATAAAGAAATTTCAAAAGAGACACAGGCAGAAAACAATTTTTTTACATTTGCCAACTTCACAAGTCACAGTGGGGTCGGCATCAGAATAATCAGCATCTGAATAATTGCTGCTGCAAATGTCATTATTGCTGTTTTGCTTTTCCAATATAGGTATTCGTTACAAATAAGTACATTTAACTGCTCTTCCAGTTTAATTGGAGGAGTATTATCTTCTTCAATAGTGTCTACCCACGTAGCTGTATTTTGCTGCTGTTTAAATTATATTAGGTTAGGGTTAGGTTAAATTGCGAATGAGCCATAACGGCTCCTCCACTGCGACCTTAGGGCCTATTGTGGCTCACGCCTAATTGTCTTATATTTCGCCCAACAAATCCAGCCTCCTACAGAGGTCGACAATTTTTGTGGGCGAAAGTTGACCCAGACATTCTGGTGCAAGCTGTGTCTTGCCAAAGAGAAGGTGTCTTGTCCTGTCCGTAGACGGACAGGAACATGGAACATAGTACGTGCTTTACCGTTTTTTCACTCTCTATACATAACCGGCACTCGGTCTCTTGACCAAGACCAATTCGGTGTATGTGGTGACGCAAGCGGTAGTGTCCTGTATACAGGTCGCCCAGAGTTCTCAGTTATTGTCTGTTTAGCTCTAGAAATTTTTTAGCCCTTGATGCAATTTATGAAGGGCTTAGAGTATGCTACTCCTGACAAATTTTGCCATTGCTGAATTATCCTTCTATCTGTCCATGTCTTGTAGGTGTGTTTTGCTGTGCATGATGATATCCCAACACAGGCGCTGGTCCGCTAAAGTCCTCTTGGGCACCACTCCTGACAAGTGCGTCGGCCGCTACGTTGCCATCAAGGTCTGAGTGACTCGGTATCCAGACCAACGACACCTCATTGCAGCTGCCTAGTTTGTTGAGAGCAGATTTACAGCTCCATATCGTTTTTGAATTGCAATGGTAGAAACCAAGTGCCTTTGTTGCAGCTTGGCTATCTGAATATATTTTTATAGATTTGTGTGTGCAATGGTTTTGTATAATTTCCCTCGCACACATCTCGATGGCATACACTTCTGCCTGGTGTATGGTTGCATACTTTCCGGGGCTAGATGATATTGTTGCTTCGGTGATGCTCCCAGGCTATGTATTATGATGATGTTAGCAGTGATTCTTTGCATGATTCAGTGGGTCTTTTTGCTAGTTTTTTTAATCTGTGTATGAGGGTCAAGCTGGGAGTGTCAGTCCCGATCCTCTTTTGCGTGAGTCTGTAAATATAACTGTCTAGTGTTACTTCTGCTGATATCATTGATCGCATCTGTAGTTTGAAAGATAAATTTACTTACGGTCCAGATGGAATCCCCTCCCATCTGTTAAAATCTTGTGCCTTCACCTTGGCAATTCCACTGAGGATTCTCTTTAACAGGTCTTTGTTGTCTGGTGAGTTTCCACATGTTCGGAAACATTCTTATTTGATGCCCGTTCATCAGCAGGGACCAAAGCATTTGGCTACTAATTATAGAGCTGTTTGTATTCAGTCAGAGATACCCAAACTACTTGATTTTTTTGTCTCTAGACATATAACTTGGGAATGTAGATATGTTTTCGTCGAACAGCAGCATGGTTTTCTTAAAGGAAGATCTACAACAACCCACCTTCTTCTTTACCAGAATGTATTTGTCTCATTTTTGGAGGATAGGTTACAGGTTGATTCGGTGTATACAGATTTCTCCAAAGCATTTGATAAGGTTAATCACATTATTGTCAAAAGTTGCATTGTTGGGTTTTAATGCCAATTTGTTGTCTTGGGTGCACAGCTTCCTTACGGGTAGGTCCCAAGGTGTAAAGATCAGAAACTTCATTTCTGATAGTATTACTGTTTCTTCAGGAGTTCCTCAGGGTTCACATTGTGGACCAGTCCTATTTAATCTTTTTATCAATGATGTCACTTAAGCATAGTCAGATTTTGATGTTTGCTGATGATATAAAAATTTTCAAGATTGTTCGTTCCAGACAGGACGTTTTACTTTTACAGGAAGACTTAAATCGTTTTGCTCGGTGGTGTGGTGACAATCTTCTGACTCTGAATGTTGATAAGTGTTTCTGCATGACATTCACTCGAGCTCAGTTTCCCATTGACTTTGTGTGCTTCATAGGCTCTAATGCTTTACAGTGGAAGGAAATGAGTACAGACTTGGGCATTGTATTGGATAGGGAATGATCTTTTAAGGATCACATAGAATACATAGTATCTAAAGCATATAAAATGTTAGGATTTATTCATAGATCAACTCTGGATTTTTCATGCAATAGCTTGAGAAGACTGTATTGTGGTCTGGTTCGCTCTTTGTTGGAATGCTCTTCTGTAGTCTGGAGTCCGAATTACAATATTTATATCAATCAGATTGAGGCCATACAAAATAGATTCTTAAGAATTTGTGCTTACAGAATGGACTTGCAGAGAAATGATCTTAACTTTTCTTATTTGCGGAATCGACTGCACTTGCAGTCACTCGGTGGTAGGATTGTCAGTGATGTTTGTTTTTTTGCATAAATTATTAGTGAATAAAATTGATAGTCCTTCTTTGCTTGAGTTAGTCTCTCTAAGGATTCCGGACCGCACGAGAGCAAGGGAGGTTTTTGTGGTTCTCTTCCATCGGACCAATTATGGCTTTTTCAGTCCAATGTCGACAGTAGCGAGAGCTGCAAATGAGTATTCGGAGCTCTTGGATATGTTTAATGATTCTGACCGTTCAATTAGAGGCATTTTGAGAGGTGTTATTAATTGAATTGTCATACATATGGTGTACTGGTTATGTTCTACTGTTTTGTTATGTTCTCATATTGAGATAGGTTATTTAAGACTAATGTAGTTTTAGATGTTCTTATTATTATTGTAAATGGTTGATCCGTTAAATAAATTAATTAATAAATATATGCCAGCTACTGGACACCCCCCCCCCCCCCAATTTTGGAGCCATCACTTTACGAGCAGAGATCCGCCCTCAATAGGGTTGCTTGGTTCCATTCCCAGTCCTCCCTTTCCGGAAGGACAGTCTGTCATCAGGTCTGAGACAATTCCCAGAACGTCAATGTCATCGAGAAATTCATTCCTTCCCAAACTGATTGCCTTCGGTATGCTGTTAGCCGTTTGTTTTAATCTGTACGTTGTCCACCCGGCCTCCCTATCCAGCCAAATGTGAAGAGGTAGAATGTTTAGGGGAACTTCCAGAGCGGCAGCATTTTCACGACACATCCTACTTTTATTAACTGGCAATTCGCTGGTTTTAGCTCATTAGAATGTACCACATTTTTTGAGCCATCTTTCCAACATACAAGCACATCCATCGTTGCAAAAACACAGACAGTGTAGTAAAACTATTCAATACGGCTAAAATTTTAGTTTATGATTTATTCTTTTAACACATGATGTGAGTTACGCCCATACCAGCTACCAGTTACTAGGTTCAATTTCTCATGCATAGGCGTATTGTGGTTTACACCTATACCTTTTTTTTAAAATTATTTACAGTAGGAGGTCGGTAATCTTCATAGACTGCCGATATCTTTCGGACAGTGTTGTATTTCGTCCTCTTGGAGGACCTACCAAGTAAACCCTTTCCTCCTCTTCACATATCAGTTTGGGACTGCAATGCATTACTTCAAACCGACCGTGAGTCTATTCTCCTCTTTCGTTCTTGTCTTTTCATCGCTTTCTTTCTGCCTCAGCACTGCGTTGATGTATTTCTGCACTTTATCCCATGTAGTCTGACTCTTCATCATGTTCTCCACTATATTGTCATGTGTTAATTCTACTCCAATTCCTAGTACCAGCCTCTCCCTCTGTCTGTCCCACCTCTACAGTTGAATAAGGTGTGCTCTACTGTGCCTGTACTAGGGCTGGGAATCGAATACGAATAGTTCGAATATTCGAATACGAATTATTTCAACAAGAGTGTATCCAAATATTCGAATACTCCACGAATATTCGAATACTACACGAATATTCGAATACTCGAATAATTCAAATAGTCGTGAAGCTTTCGGAACGAATATTCGAATACACAAACGGATAAATTCCCAGCACTACTCAAAAGCACCAGCACCAATATTGTCAGTTCTGTCCTGTCTATGTGTAATCGTGCAAATGCTTTTGGGTCTTGGATAAAATGGTTAGTAACTCAGCAACGCATGATTTTTAAGTATCAATAGTGCTATACCGTTGAACTCTGACGGAAATGTTGCATTCAAATAGGTAACAATATACAGAGTGTTCTGTTAAAAAATATAAAATTTATATCGATAACTGCGGCAAATGGAATGCCGCTATTGGCATCATAAATAACTAATATGTAATATGTACACCATCTACTATAAATTATAAATTAGCCATATTTTTTCTAACTAAGTACATTATCAGCTTAAAATGCAAATAAACAGGATGCAGATTTATTTATTTATATATGTATTTGCAACTAACGTAAATATGACTAAAAACCTCCACGAATATTCGAATAATCCACGAATATTCGAATACTTGAATAATTTGAATAGTCGTGAAGCTTTCGGAACGAATATTCGAATAAACAAACGGATAAATTCCCAGCACTAGTCTGTACCTCTGCAATACCAACACTCATCATTGTTCCTGAGCTTAAAACTTTCCAAATAGGCCATGAAGCAGCCATGTCCACTCAGAAACTGGGTCATGTAGTAGTCTGTTTGTCCATGACTACGGTGCGTCCATTTTCTCACGTTTCTTATGAGCCTTTTTGTCCACTTAGCTCTTCCAATATCCTCTTCCCATCTTCTTTGCCACTTCTCCTCTATCTCTTCTCTTGCGAATGTTCGCTCTTCTTAATCTATTCCGTATGTCTTTGCTCTTTCTTCCACCAGCAGGTCCTGTAATTATTACGCCTATACCTGAAAAACAATTTGGTGACTCTAGCACATACGCCTTCAGTATTTCAGTTTCTCGTTTGTGGGTAAACAGTAGGGAATAAAGTTATGCCACTTTGTGGAATTAAAAATAAACTTAAAAAAGCAACGCAACCGAATTTTTGACCTTTTCTTTAGATACTCCCATACGTGATAAGGGGGGCGATATGTGGCCATGGGTTTGACCACAGTTTGGTATGGCCAGTACATCATCCCGGATTCAGCCACCATGTGTTTCGTATGAGTCTACAGCAGGGGGTAAATAATACAACAGATATTGAAAAATAATCATATATTAAATTAATAAATATTAATCAAAACATAAAATACTCATCCAAGGTACCGAAACAGAACCAATTCGAATATTTTTTTCTTTTCTCAGAAACAAAACACTACCTCACTGAGTGCAATAATATAAGTTGTACATGTTTAATCTTCACTGTTACTAAATATAATTCGTGTTGAAGGGTTGAAATATAAAATAATACAATTAACAATAAAATTAAAAACACATATTAAAATACAAAAAAAACGTTAAATTTTAACTTTAGAACTATTTAACAATAAATTACTTGTATGCAACAATAATATAATTAATTTTTAAATGGGCATGCTTATTTACACTCATTTGAAATTCCATAAACCTAATATACTAAATGTTTGTTTTTAATGATTGTAATTTAGCAAACAATATAATATTAAAGTTAAATACAAAAAAAGCAGCAGACACTGAATAAATTATTATACAGGGTGATCCACATAAGATTTTTATACGCCGACCAACCTCCCACCAACTTTTTTTTATCTCAATTAAAAAAGAGGTAGGGACTAAATGTGTATTAAAGTTTAATACACATTTAGTTGTGCAATTTTATAAATCTTCTCGGGATGCAAATGGCAGAGAATAGACGTTCAGTGTTCCCCAAAAAATAATTTTGAAGTTTGGTGATCGTGGTGGCCAATTTTAAGGACAATTATTTCCTCTTTCAATCCAGTTTTTTGGAAACTTATGGTTTAAAACGTCTCTAAGAATAATATTTAAATGAGGCAGGGCTCCATCATGTATAACCCAAAATTCTAGCCTGAGTTGCAATGGAAAATATTCAAGTAAACCGGGCAGAAATTCCAGATAACATCCGCCGTTTGGTAAAATAACTGGCGCAATCGAATAATGGCCAACACCAGTCCAAACATTTATCATAAACTCTCACTGAAAATGGCGACGAGTTATTGCATGAGGATGTTGTGTTCCAATATTTTTGAATCCTCACGCCTAATATCCCAGAGTCCAACCCTGTCCATTATTACCTTGCAAACCTCCCACGTAACCGATAGTGGCGCCGTGGGACAAGTGTATTCAACTGTCCATAGAGAAGCAGCTGAATTGAATCGAAGACTCTTTCACTTCCTCGTGATCCAGCAGTCAGTTGGCGCCGTAGCAAGACTGACTGACCCCTGGTCATACCACAACAAATAGTTTATTGTGCTGTCTTCATACAACACATAACGTTGTCGTCTGCTAACACCGAGTAAGCATCGTAGGAAGATTGACTGGCTCGCAACCTGTACTCAACTAACACCATTTGGTCAGCTAGTGATCAGTGAGCCTCGCTTCAACAAGAACCAGTCATCACGTGAACAACTAACCTGTGGTCAGGCCTACAGTAACCCACTCATTCGCATCGACCACGTGCAAGCGACACCAAGAGGACGATATTCGCTCTTGTGCCGATGTAATATCATTATATTAAATTTGCTGGTATTTTAAAGCCACATGTGTATTCTTTATAAGTCTGCACCCACAAAGAATATTACTCTGGTCTTTTATAAGTTACATGGACCAATGATTTTCCGCTTGAATCAAACTCAAACATTTTGACCCTGTTAAGTCAATTGAACCAACCAGAGGGTTTACTCCAGAATATTCATGACAGTTATGAAAATTTGTTATTCCTCTTCGGGTGAAACAAGACTTATCTATGAAAAGGACTTCCTTGTGAAAATGAATGTCTTGATTTAACAGGTCACTCGCTGAAGGAAATCTGGAGGCAAGAACTCTTGGACATGGTATAAATGCAGATTGCGTTTAATCATTCGGTAGACAGAACTCTTTGAGTTTGCAGTCTGTCGAGATAGATATCTAGTACTAATTTCCTTTGTATCTCGAATTATCTGAAAAATAATTCCTTCATCTTGTATCCTTAATAAATTATGACATTGTCAACTGTTAACAGACAAAGTTCCCAGCTCTCGAGCTCGCCTTTCGACATTAGAAATTATTACTCTGCAAGGAATCATACGATTAGGAAATCTCCTTTGATATTCTTCCACACTTCTACAGTTGTTTCCTTCACAGAAATCTAATACTAATAAGATGTCAGCTTATTCACTGAATGATAACTTTCCAGTCATTTTTGCAGCAATCAATTTGTTTAATATCTATTGACTTTTTAGTGATTTTGACTTTACGCTGTCAACTTGCACCGCCATCATAATGTTGTTACTGAAAAAGGTGTTGGGAGGCTAAGATATATAAGAAAAATAATGCTGTGATTGCTAAATGGCTCCATCGTGTCTCACCAACTGTCAAAAATATGCACGAGTAAAATCTCCTAAAATTACGTTATCGACTCAATGAAACCGATAATGAGTTTAAAGCTACGAAGTTAACGGGGCCGCAACTTTGCTACCTTTGGCAGCATTCAATGCCTGTAAAGTTAAATTTTGAATTATTTTTGAGCAATGAACTTCGAACTATTTTGGAGAATATCATATTTCGAACTTCGAATACTTCAACATCGCTAGTGCGAACATATTTTCGAACCGAAGGTTCAGTTCGAGTTCGGTTCGAAATTTCGAAGCTTCACACACCTCTACAATCTACCCTTTATTAAAATTATCCAAGCTATGAAAGTTTTGTTTAATTGAATAGGTATATTCCCTCCGATCAACCCTTTGCAGACCTTGGATCTATTTCACCTTACCATCAGTTGAGGTTATTTGACATGCTGAATGTTTCTTGTAGATCAAACGGTTTTCAAGATATTATTTTTTAGTTTGTTGAGCAATTTTGGGTCCCTAGAACTACTTAGGGGTGCAATTGGTTATAGGGATAAGTCGGTTCAATCATATTTTAGTGTCCTTTAAAGGAACCTGCTCTGCATCATTTCTTACATGAGATACCTGTAACTGTAACTTGCAAATGACATTTATACAGGGTGTTAATTAAGTACGAGACAAAACTCCAAGTTGTGATCCCTTATTCAATCCTAAGCCGAAAAGGTGTATACAAACATAGGTCCCAAATCCCTTCGTTTTCCAACAGGGTGTTAAATATTTTCAGAAAAATAATATATTCCACTTCCAAATATCGAAAATGCTCAAGCCAGTGTAAAATTGAAACCAGATGACAATTATAAATATATGAAAGGGCATCATTCGGATGGAACACTCTTTTCCAAATATCATCAGTGACGTCCTTGAGGGCTACCTATAGGCTTTGATTTGAAAAAAAAAGGTGCCCAATGCATTCAGAGTGTTTTTTTTTTAATTGTAAGTTCCACTTCTATTGATAATTATAACCAAGTGAAATGATATTTTCTACAAATTTTATAAGTGCCTTACAGATCCACTAAGTGAAGATTGGAACCTGTGACGAGCACTGATAAGTACACTTGGAGACCCCAAATCACCACAACACATCTTTTTAAAGACCTGATGATTGTTTCATCAACAAAGCAGTGGCAGCTTGTCAGGTGACACACTGCTTCACCTATATTTTTCGGTTAAGCTAAACTTTTTATTCAAAATCCACCATAATTTTAATTTCTTTCATTCTCTCAAATTCACTTGGTACAACCACTTATAAATGTCTAATTACGTTTCGCCGCAGATGATAATGTATTTTTATGGTACAATATAATTTGTAAGCCCCTGATCCGTGAATTGAGTGTTATACAACATGCCCCAACGTGCAGCGTATTACGTGTTGCAGAACACAGATTATTGCAGAGGAACAAGCAACTGAGGACTGAACTGAGCCAGAATCGTTTATACACAAATGCTGTGTTGTCATGGAACGGTTGCCATGGAAACGGCACATGCGTTGTTGTGTTGGTGTTTATTATGACCACAAAAGTGATGCAGAGTTCTGAGCCTGCTTCAAAGCTTTGTTGTCGTCGTTTATTTAGATTTAGTCGGATCGTCAGACACATTTTTATTTTTACTATATTGCCGTTAAATGATCCGGTATGTTTCACATTTACTGACTTTGAAAAGCCGGATTTTTCACGTTTCTTTTTGGTAATTGGAATTGATTTGTTTATTCTGCTCTAAAAGAATAATTTCAAAATAATAAAATATTAGATATAAAATTTCAAGGTATAAAAAAAGAGAAGGACCTGAATTTGAAAAAAAAATGCTTGTAGCTCGTCCCACTATAAACAGATTTTCATAATAAGCGCCGTATTATATTACTATGCGTATGCGTGTACAGTGTGACAAAAATAAGGTAAATAATAATAAATTTATTTATTTATGGCCTCTCAGCGAGTATTCGTGGTCATTATTCCGAAAATTATTCCTTGTAAAGTCTATATTTTTGTACAAATGGATTTTTCATTTAAATACTGAAGTGCCAGGAGAACGTGAGACCTTGAAAATTTTAAAAAAGTTCGTCTGTGGCGCAGAAGGGGTCTTCGCCCCCCTGAACCCCCTTTGGGGCCGCGCGGATTCTGCTTCAGCCACTTCCAAAGTCAAGAGCCGCCACTGCAAAAATGTCAATGTCATCAGAGGATGAAAAATTCTAACTACTTTCTACTACAACACCATCTATTTATATTTCTTCTTCGGTAAGAACGATACCGAGAGGGAGATTTAAATCGCAGGCACATCTTCTGTCTCTTGTATTTTTCTAGCCGGACGAGGTTATTGAACTGCCTTTATTACTTTACCTGATAGGTTTTGGAATGTTTATCTGATTCAAAGACAGAGCGCAAACAGAGAACTGGAGATCAGTGACGTGGCTTGATTGCCTTACAGATGCTAAAGAGCAGACCAATATATTTTAGGATCAACATTCAAAAGCTAATTAAACATATAAGTAATATAATATTAATACAGTATATACCGATTATAACATTGGATGCTACAACATATCAGCTTTAACGACCAAATCTCAAAGTCCCATCTAATTTCTGTATAAACCTTAACTGAAATATATCAGTTAATATGGCAGCGTTTAAAGCAACGTCTCTCTTATAACGACACATTATGCTGTCGTTGTGTCATATATCAGCTATAACGACCTACTCATGTGCAGTAGTATTGAAACTTCATCTTCATATGTCACATCACACTATGTACTTATTGTTTCTTGTTTAGTCTAGTGCATGCAGACATTGAGTCAACAGTTTCTATGTTAAACATGATAAAAACAATAACGCTGATCGTCCTAAGAGAAATAAACGTAAAGCGGATGACACAATAAAATTAATAGAGCGCTTATCAAATGGAGCAAAGAATTCCGTACATGCTGAAGAATTTAGCGTAAATATAAACAACCACTTTGAAAAATTGTACAATAACATATATTATTATTACATATCTAGGTGGCTCATTCAACTATTGCTACAATTTGGAAAAATAGGGAAAAAATAAAAAATCATTTCATGAATAGTGAAAATTCCGTACGAATTAAGAAAATGAGACAATCAAATAATGAGACAGTTAGAAACGCTTTACTTACTTGGCTTAAAACCCAGAGAAGCCATAATGTCCTTATAAATGGACCAATTCTTTAATTTACAGCTACAAAGCTTGCAAAGAAATTAGGATTTCAAAATTTTCAATGCTCAGTTGGGTATATACACAGATGGTGAAAACGTCATGCCATTACTTGGGGAAAAATTACTGGTAAGGCTGTTTCGGTATCAGAAAATGTATATAACGATTGGTTGAAGACAGTTTGGCCAAAGATCTATGAAGGCTATAACGATGAAGAGATTTATAACGCCAACAAAATGGGTCTATTTTTCAAAATGACCAGATAAAACAATGAAATTCAAGGGTGAAAAATGTACTGGTGATAAAATACCAAAGGATAGGCTAACTGTTCTCTTAGCAGCAAATATGACAAATTCGGAAAATCTGAAATTATAAGTTATTGGAAAGACAAATAAACCAGGATGCTTTAAAAATGTTAAATCTCTGTCAGTTGGCCACATCTGATATTTTTGAAAAAAGTATTTAAGAACGGGATCGTACATCTAATAGAAAAAATAAAATTTTACTTCTCGTAGACAACTGTAAAGCTCATCCAAAATTACAAAATCTGAAGTCCATTAAATTAGTATTTTTACCTTCTAACACTACGGCAGCTTTATAACCCATGGACCAAGGAGTGATAAACGTATTAAAAACTCATTTCAGAAAGCTACAAATTCTGCAAGACATTGAAAATGGAAAAGGTGTTGCCCAAATGAATGTTTTAGATGCCATAATTATGTTGTCCCAAGCATGGGGTCTTGTTTCATAACAAACTATTGCCAACTGTTTCGCTCATGCAGGACTTTCTCTGGTGGAAGAGTTTAATGATGATGATGACGATTTGTCTTTATCGGAATGGAAAAAGGTTCACAGTGATTTATTATCAGACAATATTCCATTTGATGATATAACGACTCATTTTGCGTATCGTTATCACCAATATATACTATAATAATATTTATTAACGCACATGGCCTTTTACATAATATACAAAGAAAAAATTAACAAATTTGGACAAGCAAAACAATAATAAAATACTTCACACTGCCAAACATATCAAACTGCGAAAAAAAGCAATAAACAACTCTATAGGCAGAAGTGAAAATTTTTAAATCATCTGCAAACATTAAATGAGGTGGCCTGAAGGATATTCCAATATCATTGATAAAAAGTTGAATAGAAGTGGCCCAAGGTTCAATCCTTGTGGAACCCCAGAAGTAACATATATAAGATCAGAGTAACGCCCACAAACTTTATCTCTGATGGGTCTGCACTCAAGATACAAATGGAGCCATTCCAGCAGCGGATCTCTAATGGTATATGCATATAATTTCTGAATTAACAAAGAATAGTTTACAGAATCAAAAGCCCAGTTAAAATCAGTATAGGTAGAGTGTGCTTCACCACGACTTCCTAATGATGAAATTATATAATTAGTAACATAAAACAAGTTTGTTGCAGTTGACCTACCCACAGAGAAACCATACTGTTGTTCAACAATGACGTTTGAAGGTAAATTTGACAATCGGCAGATGAGTCATTATAGAGCATAAGAGTTGGAAGACTGGTAATGTTAGGGGTTGATTTATAAAATTTCCAAAATGCAGATGGATCATGTACAAGATTAGCCTATATGAAATGTACAATAAGCCAAAGGTTGCGTGGTATCGGGGCGGCAAAGACGCAGGCGAGCCCTAAGGGAAAAAAACTAATATGAAGTTGTTCGGTAAGATGTTTGCATTTATCTCAAAGAAACCTGAAGTCCTGGAGGTCTAATAAACTACGAGAGGTTTTATATTTTTTTATGAGCAGCTTTCTTACTATAAATAAGACTCTCAACTCTTTATTAATTCAAGCGCGAAAAGAAGATGAAATAATTTTGAGCACTTGTATAAACCTCTCCAAGAAAACATACAAAATGTCATAAAATTCATCTACAACAGTATTTATGTGAAAGGATTAAGATACAATCCCAGTCAACAGAGTAAACAATTATTGATTGAAACATTATCAGCTTTTTGTAAATTCCATTTAAAATATATAGGATCAGCTAACAATGTGTAATTTGTTTCACTATCAATTGAAATAAGCAGAGAGGTTTGATAATTTTCACAGAGCAAAAATCCATCACATTCACTAACAATTGTTAAATCTAGAGAAGTGAAAAAAGAGTCCAATATTCCACCATAATACATACAGACTTGGAGACTACTTCTCTGGCTTCACTGTTGGTTTTCGTTGGTAAAGGACGTAGCCAGCGCGTTAGCTAACTGTAGCAAGTGGCCCTTACAAATTCTGGATGTTCTTCAGCGTTTCTGTGACTATAGTTTCGCTGCTTGACAGCATTCTCAGACAGATTAAAATTGAATTAATACGAAATCATGACAACTACAAATAAAGATCTGTTGCTATGTTATGATATGATGTTTTGATCAAAAAATTTATCAAATTGAAAATAAAAATGAAACACAGATGACAGATGAGGCTTTCAAAATGTCTATGTGATGTATGTTAATATTTAACATAAAAATAGAACTAGCCTATAATAACTACGATAACAGTTACAACAATAAAATAACTAAAAAATAACAGTATAAAAGTAGTCTCTATATAACGAAAATATCGACATACATCAACTCATTATCTTATTGCAACTTTTTTGAAAGAAGAGTTAAATTTATTTTCTTTGACTTATTTAATTAGAAAGAAGAATATCCAAGAAAGGGGAATTCATTAAATCAGTTTGCTCGTTTAAAACAAGGTAGCTATTGTCGTGTGTGTGCTTTTTGACTTCCAAAGCTTCAAAAAAAGTCTAGTTTACGTATGTATGGCCACCTGAAAATCCATAAGCCAAATATACCGGTGAGGCCCGTAGTTAGCTATGTTAATACACCTAATCATAAGATAGCGAGCAAACAGGTTTCACTTATTAGAGAATACAATTACTTTCCAAAATATTCAGTTAAGAATTCTTATGAACTTACACAAAAATTAAATATATTAATTATTCCCACAAATAGTAAATTAGTCTCATTTGATGTTTGTAGCATGTATTCTAAGTTTACCTCTATTAGAAAACGTTTTAATAGAAAAGACCCTAAATGTCATAAAAATAGAAGAAATAATGGATCTTTTTAACGAATGTATAAAACAAAACTATTTTAAATTTAATAATAAAATTTATATGCAAAATGAAGGTCTACCTATGGGTAGTCCATTGTCACCTTTATTAGCCAACATATTTATGGAAAACTTAGAAAACCAAATTTTAACATCAGAACTTTCGCATATTGCCTTTTGGTACAGATATGTAGATGATATTTTAGCATGTTTTCAAGGTAGTCATACAGAATTAAATGAATTTTTGAATTTTATTAATAACTTTCACACAAATATTAAGTTTACTTTAGAAGAAGTAGCTAACAGTTGTATAAATTTTTTTAGACAACAATTAGAAAGTTAGAAAATAATTCATTTGACTTTTCAATATATAGGAAACCAACTTACACTGACACAACCATACCATACGATTCATGTCACCCTTTTTCACAAAAGCTGTCAGCCTACCATTCTATGATACATCGTGCATTTTCAATACCTATGTCACAAAACAATTTTGAAAAAGAAATTTCAATAATTAAGCAAACAGCATTTAATAATGGCTACTCTGTTAAAATAATAGATAAAATGATAGAGAGAAAAGAATACAAATTAGTGATTAATTTAATTTATCCAAATATTAGAGACAAAGAAGACAACAGATACGCTTCGATAACTTATTTTGGAACCATTTCAGAAAACATTTCAAAAATTTTAAATACCTGTACAAATACAAAGGTAGCTTTTAAATCTTACAACACGACACGTGATTTACTATTTAACGCTAAAGAAAAATCTTGTTTCCTGACAAAAGCTGGAGTTTATAAATTAGCTTGTACACATTGTAGCGCAATCTACATAGATCAAACTTCTAGAAATTGTAACACCCGATACAAAGAACATATTTCTGCATTTAGAAATAACCACGCTGACAAATCTACATTTGCAAAACATATTATTGATACCAAACATAGACCTACAGTAAATAACTGCATACAACCACTACATTTTTATAATGACAAACGTAAACTAGACTTTGGAAGTCAAAAAGTACACACACGACAATAGCTACCTTGTTTTAAACGAGCAAACTGATTTAATGAATTCCCCTTTCTTGGATATTCTTCTTTCTAATTAAATAAGTCCAAGAAAATAAATTTAACTATTCTCTCAAAAAAGTTGTAATAAAATAATGAGTTGATGCATGTCGATATTTTCGTTGTATAGACTGCTTTTATACTGTTATTGTTTAGTTATTTTATTGTTGTAACTGTTATCATAGTTATTATAGGCTAGTTCTATTTTTATGCTAAATATTGACATACACCACGTAGACATTTTGAAAGTGTCATCTGTCATCTGTGTTTCATTTTTATTTTCAATTTGATAAATTTTTTGATCAAAACATCATATCATAACATAGCAACAGATCTTTATTTGTAGTTGTCATGATTTCGTACTAATTCAATTTTAATCTGTCTGGGAATGCTGTCAAGCAGCGAAACTATAGTCACTGAAACGTTGAAGAACATCCTAGAACATCCAGAATTCGTAAGGGCCACTTGCTCCAGTTAGCTTACGCGCTGGCTACGTCCTTCACCTACAAAAATGAAAACCAACAGTGAAGACAGAGAAGTAGTCTCCAAGTCTGTATGTAGTATTAAGATACAATCCCAGTCAACAGAGTAAATGATTATTGAAACATTATCATCTTTTTGTAAATTCCATTTAAAATATATAGGATCAGCTAAAAACGTTTAATTTATTTCACTGTCAATTGAAATAAGCAGAGAGGTTTGATAATTTTCACAGAGCAATACTCCATCACATTCACTAACAATTGTTGAATCTAGAGAAGTAAAACAAGAGTCCAATATTCCACCATAATAGTTTTCTACAGAATTGAACTCGTACAACCCTAAAGGGGGAAAGCTATCACAAAAAAGTTGGGTGATATTATAAAGCCCATCTACAGCTTCTAATCCAATTGAATCGTGACTGCTAGTCCACATGTACCAACTATTAGTACAGGTAATTTGTGGGTGTTGAGAAGATATTCGATAGTATTAATATGAGCTTGATACGCATCAGCTGTAGCTCCAGGAGGAATATAAACACAGCAGATCAAAGCACTGAATGATGCAAACTTAATCCTAACACAGATCCGGGCCACATCATCTACAACATTAATTTTCTGAGAGCACAATGAGTTTATCACTGCAATCAAGACACCCTGAAATCCTCACAATTGCTAGACACAGTGGAATGATCAACACGATAACACAGCATAAAAGTGGTCAAATAGTCCACAATCAGCTATGCCCTGATGCAGGACAGTCTCGGTCAAAGCAATTATAGAGTAATCACTACACAAACAACTTCTATAAAGCTCATGAGTTGTCATGTGCTTGTAAATTGAACTATTAGGCGTTTACGAAAAGTAACCAGGTAGATATCGGTTATACCGCAAACGTTCGAAAATGTAACTGGTTACTCTGTCCATCGTTCGAATATTATACGGTATCTACCCGGTGCATCAACCTGGTGCAGGATTTGTGTACCGAACCAAACAGTCGGTAAATTGAGTTATATAGAGAACAAACTTAATTCTCTATACAAATTGTCTAAAGTCTAACCTATAAACTGGATGTAAATAAATAATAATACAAATTCAAATACCCTAAGGTTTTTGATTTTCATTCGTTCATTTCTCAATCGTTACTTGAAGGAAGGTGAAGGTGTTGTATTGGCTTTTAGTGGATGTTAATAGTAGTTACTGTAAAAGTGTAAAGTGTCTAGTATTGCTAAGTGTTAAAGAGAAGCCCCTAAATATATTTTTACATTATTCTTAATAAATTGAAATATCCATACAGATATATTAATATTACTACTTCAAAGTTCGAAGCCAAAATATCATCAAACAACAAAGACGAACCTTTGACAGTTTGACGTTTGTCATTTAATTAGTTACCGCGCATTTAAAAGCGTTCGAAAATGACTGCACCGGATCCATTTACCATAAAGCCAGCTGTGTACCATTCGGTAAACAGTAGATATCTACCCAATTACTTTTCGTAAGGGCCTATTAAGACATATTTCAGGGTATAAATATCTAGCTATAATAAAAAGGCATGTATAATTGTGAATTATTTTCTTTAATTTTTAAATTTTAGATTTTATTTTCATCCTCAACAACTCCCTATTTTAGTAATTTTTCTGATTTACAAAAGCTGTAATCGATACATTTACTTATATATTTATCTAAAAAATTATTTTACATAAGCTATCACAAGTATTTTCTTCATATCCTGCTTAATATTACGATTTAATATGAATTATATCTTGACGTCTCTTATAATCTAAGAAAATTGTTAATGTAATTTTTAAAACCTTTATGATATTAAATGCTTTTTTAGGCATTTTAGTGGGAAGATACAGCTGTGAAGACTGTATACTTTTTTTAGTTTAATGCAAGTACAATAGTACAGGGTGAGTATTATAAATGATAACCCCCTTTTATTTTCGTTATTTCTGGGCGAATTGATTCGTTCAAAAACTTATTTTAAACAATTTTTAACGTACTTTCTGAACCTGCTATCGCTTTTCAAGAATTTTGAAAAATGTACGAGGTGGAACAAAAAATATAGTTTTTTTGAAATGGAACAGCCTGTATTTTGTTACATATTATAATTTGTCGATTTTTTCTGATAACAAAAATATATAGTTACAGCACATTTGGATACGCAGTTTTTAAGTTATGATGAAATATGTAAAACGACAAATCTGTTTATGTATTACTCAATAATATACGAACTTAGTTTTTGGAAATAAAATTTTAACTTTGTATAAATGTCAAAAAGGTTATGATTTGTTAGTGCTTTTTCTATTAGGAATCTTTATTGTGTGCAAAAAAGCGATCGTAGAAGGCGTAGAATTTTAGAAATATTCTTATATTGTAATAAAAACATGACTGGTTCACAAAGGGAGTTTAGAAGACTGTATCCGAATGAGACTGTGCCTGGCAAAGACACATTCAAGAAAATTTACAACAAATTTTATGACACAAATTCATTAAAGAATGCAAATAGAAGAAAAACGAGGAATACTATTGGTGAGGAAATACAAATGAATATTCTATTATCGGTTATAGAAAAGCAAAGTCGGTCTACTTATTTTGTAACTAAAGATTTAAAAGTAAGCCAAAGCAGCGTCATGCAACTTTTAAAAATAAATAAGTATAAATCTTTTCACATTCTTCCTGTTCAACACTTAACCGAAAATGATCGTCGACAGAGAATACTGTTTTACCAACAAATTATTGAAAAAGATAATGAAAACAATGATTTTTTGCAAAATGTGTTTTAGACTGATGAGTCGTCCTTTTCTACAGCTGGTTTGTTTAATAGACATAACACCTCATTGGGCTACAGAAAATCCACATATGGTAAAGCAAATAAAAAACAAGGACGTAAAACTGTCAATGTGTGGTGTGGGATATACTAAAACAAAATAATTGGTCCATTTTTTTTACATACAAATCTCACAGGTGTAGTTTATCTCCATTTGCTACAAGAGCAAGTTGAGGAATATATGGATGACTTGCCAGTTATTCTAAATTTAAGAGCAATCTGGCAGCAAGACGGAGCTCCCCCACATAACGTTAGACCTGTAAACGAACTACTTTAACCAAAAATATGACCTCTGGATAGGAAAAAATGGTCCATTGGCCGGCTAAAAGCCCAGATTTAAATCCGCTAGATTTTTTCCTTTGGGGTGCTCTCAAGAACAATATTTATAGTAAAGAACTGTCAGGGGACACTGTGCAATTAAAACAGCTTATACGACGAGAAATAAATTCCTTTAACGAAAATGCAGCGGTATTTGAAGATGTGCGATCAAATTTTTTACGGCGATGTTTCAAATGCTTAGAAAACAACGGAAGTTATGTAGAAGATACAATGTAAATCTTTATATTATTTTCTAATTTTTGTAAGTTAGATATTTTATTTTATTTGTTTCCTTGTGTATGGTTTCGTTATGTATTTTGTTGTGACAATCATTAAATAGATATCTTAGCTAGTTTTGTATAATAATTAACTAACTATTGACAAATCATATTTTTAGAATAAACTATTAGTTTGACGTTTGTATACAAAATTAAAATTTTGTTTCCAAAGGCTACTTCGTATATTATTGAGTAATATGTAAACAGATTTGTAGTTTTACATATTTCATCATAACTTAAAAACTGCTTATCCAAATGTGCTATAACTATATATTTTTGTAATCAGAAAAAATCGATAAATTATACTATGTAAAAAAATACAGGGTGTTCCATTTAAAAAAACATTTTTTTTGTTCCACCTCGTACATTTTTCAAAATTCTTGAAAAGCGATAGCAGATTCAGAAACTACGTTAAAAAATTTTCAAAATAAATTTTTGAACGAATCAATTCACCCAGAAATAACGAAAATAAAAGGGGGTTGTCATTTATAATACTTATCCTGGACACTAATCCGGGCCTATACAGAGTAGTTTAAATTTGAGCCTCACCATTGGGATCTTGTAATCCGTAAGAGATACGAGGATGGTTAAATTGGGGTAAAGTTGAGCGTTTTGATGCTGATCAATTATCTGATTTTTTAATAAATGACACAGGCACAATGTACAGAAATGCTATGAACATCAAATTTTGGCTGAATTGACAATATTTAGATCGTTAAACAAATAATGACATCCCTTCCAAAGCACTCTTCGCAGAAACCATTTTTTCCAAATTTTGATTGCAGGTAAGATGTGATCGTATCCTGTGATATATCAATACTAAGTGAGTGGTGGACGTGCCGCCACCTAGTTGCGGAACCAAGTAGTATGTTGTCACGCTAGCTCCAAATAACACAAAGTGTTAAAAAATAGAGAATGTATACAACTAACAATTTAGTAAATTGTTAGCCCTGGCCCATTTCTACCCTAATATAGGGACAAAGTATGTAAGGCTAGATGCATTCTCGCAACAATTAGAACCGTAGACCGGTTTCGCTCTCATTAGAGCTCTTCAGTACGGCATACTAATTGCAGCAAAAATACACCTATAAAGTAATACAGCTATAGTAACCAACCTTTCAATACTAAGTGAGTGGTGGACGTGCCGCCACCTAGTTGCGGAACCAAGTAGTATGTTGGCATGCCAGCTCCAAATAACACAAAGTGTTAAAAAAATAGAGACTGTTTACAACTAACTAACAATAACAATTTAGTAAATTGTTAGCCCTGGCCCATGTCTACCCTAATATAGGGACAAAGTATGTAAGGCTAGATGCATTCTCGCAACAATTAGAACCGTAGACGGGTTTCGCTCCCGTTAGAGCTCTTCAGTATGGCATACTTGCAGCAAAAATACACCTATAAAGTAATACAGCTATAGTAGCCAATCTAAGTGAGTGGCGGCACATCCACCACTCAGTATTGAAAGGTTGGATACTATAGCCGTATTACTTTATAGGTGTATTTTTACTGCAATTAGTATGCCCTACTGAAGGGCTCTAATGAGAGCGAAACCGGTCTACGGTTCTAATTGTTTCAGCAAAAATACACCTATAAAGTAATACAGCTATAGGACGGTCGTTTCACTAACAAAGTTAGCAAATCACCACAACACATCTTTTTAAAGACCTGACGGTCGTTTCACTAACAAAGTTAGCATCATCAGAGGATAAAAAATGCTAAGCTCTTAACGACTAAATATAGTGTTTATATAACGTTTCAGGTAGAAGACTAGCACCTCTAGGGTTGAGAGGAAACACAAAGTTCCCAAGTTTATATTTTTATTCTTATTTTTAATACCGGCAGTATTTTTAAAGAAATTCTGTTTATACTCGGTCCCATGCAGTCTCAGTATTTTTTTTATCAAAGAGACAATGCCAACAGTGAACTATTAAGAATTGGCGAAGCCCGGTTCAAACAAACTTTGTTGTTCAGGGCCTTAAAGATATAAATACTCTCGTAGGCATCTAATTTCACTGGTTGTCTAACATTTTTGATAAGGTTCAGATTTTCTTTATCTATTATTATCTTTATCGATTATTATCCTAAATATGCTCTGTCACACATGACTTATCTGTAGTACCGCATCTAGACAGTGCCAGATGTTCCTTAAATCTGATTTCAATGGTTCTTTTAGTTTGCCCAATGTATTTGAGATTACGATCCTTAACACTTATTACATACCTGACATTTCAGTAGCTTTATCCTTATCTTTTGTATTTACTAACAATTTTTTTTAAAGTTTGCTTACCATTTGAACAGCGAGTCACACGAGGGTTCGAAAGCATTTTAAAAAAAGCTGATTTGCAGTTAACTGTTGTAACAAAAGAGAAGTAACTTATTTGTATTTATTTTATTTAGTAGTGATCTTTAATTCTTATTCCAAACCTGATTTTGATGTTTTGGGGTGTTATTCACAAAAACACATCCATTTAACACAATTTGCTAGAAGAGTGGTGTGTTTTAACTGAGAGAACTTCAAGAAATTCTACATAATTCGAGTCCACAAGACATGGTTGAATATTTTCGCAGTATTGAAAATCGGTTCTGCAAAAAAGCTATAAGGAATAAGGTTGGGTATGTTATTACAAGAATAAATCATTCAAATACAGTGCCGATGAAATAACTGTGTCACAATTTAGAAACGTTACCAAAAACTCTTATTGTGGTGTGTGATAATGAAATAACTGTACTTGTCAGAATTTAGAAACATCAAAAACTTTTGTAGTTGTGAGAGGAAAGATACCTATTCAATTTGATTGATCACCAGACAGACTATACAATGAAGTTATTGCAACTAACCCACTGAAACTGAAAAAGATGCAGGAACCTTCCGAATTTGCAACCCCTTCATGTAAAGACTGGTATGGTTCGTTTCAAGTGGACAATACTGAAGCTGTAGCACAAATTGAAACCTTGGGTGCCTTAGACAATGGTTAAAATATAGGTTTCATATTATTAAATATTTTTCCTGTGGTGCTATAAAAAAATATATCATTAAATGTGAAACTCATTTATTTCAATCGCAAAAGCAAATGAAAGAAGATATATCCGATACTAAAAACGATACCAAGCCCACAAATTTTTTGCACAATTTCATAGTCGGTATGATATTTGTTGAGATAGAATTCCAAGGAGAGCCCGGCATCACTTTCTTGAAATTAACCGCATTTGACACCCTAGGTTGTACAAAAGACCTTGACGGCGTGTTTCTTCGTAAGTGTATCGTCCTGTGAATTTTCAGTATTATTTCTTATTAAATTGAATTGATGGAGGTGAGCAATAAAAGAAAGCAATTTAATTGCCAGTTGAAGAGTATCGTGTTTAACATGTATAATTATTTTAAGACAATTTTTCTAAATGAAAATAAAATACAATTCAAAAACGGTATCGCAGCCACTACAGGAGTATCTTAGGCCACTATAGAACGAATCTTAAGTGAAAGTGTCGAGTTACAAACACTAAACAATGGTGATGGTAAAGTAAAATTTAGTTCTCCTAAAACAAGAGAATATGTACAAAAACCAACCTACCAGAATGGGAACCCATGGATATTAGAAACATCATTTATAATTTCCACAAAACGGAAGGGTGTTGAGTTACTATGACACAAGTACAAGAAAAATTAAGTGTAGAATACGAGTTTTCGGGAAAACGTACCTCCCTCCACACCATTATTAAAAAACTTGGATTCAGGTAGAGGAAAACTAAGAACAAATGGCTGGTGCTAATAGGGAAGATTGATATTCGTGCTATAAAGTTGAACTATCTGGACAAAATTCAATATTATAGAAGGCAGGGTAGGTCCATGCTGTTTTAGATTAAACTTACATTCATGCTGGCCATACTAGTTTGAACAGTTGGATAGACAATACCAGTATGGGTTTGCTATGATGATTGATTGATTAGTTATTGTTCACGCCGGTGGTGAAATAGGTTTTGTTCCTAACACTCTGTTGATTTTTAAATCTGAGACCAAATCCGGAGACTACCACAACGACATGAACACGCTAAATTATGAGAAGTGGCTTACAGAGAAGTTGATTCCAAATCTCACACTGAATTGTGTTGTAACTGATAATACACCATTATCATCATGTGCGAGTATGGAAAGCACCTACCTGCAACTTAAGAAAACCAGATTGGTTAATAAATAAAAATATACCTTTTTCACAGAATTTCCCTCAGCCACAGCTATGTATGAAATTACTTAACATAATAAAAAACAACACATTGTTGGTGGCCTTGAGGCTCCCACGCTACCATCCTGATTTATATCCAATTGAAATGATATGCGCTCAAGGTAAAAACAATATAGCAACGAAAAATGTTTTATTTAAATTAGAACCTGTGAAAACCCTGACAGAAGAAGAGTTGTAATGTGTTACCGTCGAACACTGGATTAAGTGTTGCTAACATGTTGTTAAAGTTGACGATAATTACTTGCCAAACGAGATTCGAATTGGTGTGGTAATAGACGACTTGGTTATAGCAGTTTCTGGTAGTGAAAGTTCTAGTGATGAAGATATGTTTCTTTGTTTATTTCTCTTTTTACCAGCATGTTTACAATTCTATTACGTTTTAGTTTATTTATGATTTGTGCTCTACTACACTGTTAACGAAATAGAAACACATTTTAACCAAAAAAAAATCTACTTTATCTATATTTACCTTATATATATTTTAATATTCTGCAAAGAATGTGTAAAATTTCAAGGAACCGCCCTGTCGCAGTAAATTGTTACAGTAGTTCTGATAACAGAACATTATTGGCTTATTCTTTTCTTGGAATTCAATCTCAACAAATATCGTACCGACTGTACTACAAATGAATGGAAATCTCCACAATTATTCCCCAAGAATGAATATAAAAGGACGTTTTTATTGACATTACATTTTTTGTCGCTTCTGTCAAAAAAAAAATTTTTCACTTTTCAGACACCTTAGATTATTCTAGATTGCATAAAGGGCAGAATAAGAACATGGTGAGAGATTCATAACAGGGAGGGTAAGTCTTGAACATTTTAGCCTGGATGAAAAGAAGGAGCCATATACCCCAAGTGTGGACGCTTGACCAGGACCACTTTTAGCAAAGTTTGCTCAGTACATGCCACTCTTTCGGATTGTTCAGGTTAAAATCTCCAAGTTTAGATCCACCCTTGCTACTCTCTGTTTGTTTGGGTTAAAATCTGCAAGTTTACACCTACCCCAATGCTTAGTAAGATACAGACCTAAATGAAGAGCGCATTATAACAGTTTCATCTTTTTTTTTTTAAGTTATTTAATGGCTCATTTCTGGGCATTAGCGCCATTCTCCGATTTTTATTCATTTAACAATTTCCCAGACAAGGTCAACTTCTTATTGGCCCGTCTGGGAATCGAACCCGGGACCTCTTGCTTTGCACACTGACACCTAGGAACCTGTGTCACAAGGGCGCCTAAAAGTTAAATATAATCTTGACCATAACTAAAATATCGACATGACGACTGCCAACGTCTAAACGTGAACATGACTCCGGAAGTAATAGATTCTTCAGCAACCAAAACTATGAGAAAAAACTAACAGTATGCAATGACATAGAAGATGTAGTCTCCGAACACCAATTGAAAAATATTAAAACTGTAGAATAATTTCTAGTCTATCTGACACACAAATTTTACAAAGTTTTTCCACTATGAAGTTTGAAAAATATATTTCCTACATACGCAGATCTAATATAGGATAAATGACGTGTTTTTATAGAATTGCAGACTAAATATTTTGCTAGGCCTAAATGTTTATTGGTCTTCATACTGCATAAAACATACCTCGATTTGCTGATCTTTACAAGCTTTGCAACTGTGAAGTTTACTAAATGTATTTCCTAGCTGCGTAGATATGGCATGAAAAATCACAGACAAAATATTTTGCTAAACTCAAATGTTTGTTGACCATAATACAGAAAACATACCTCAATTTGCTGACCTTTACAAGCTTTGCCAAGTGTGAAACTTAATAAATGGATTTTCTAGCTGCACAGATCTGATATAGCATAAAAATGCAACTTTGGAAGAATCACAGACAAAATATTTTGCTAAACCCAAATGTTTTCTGATCTTCATACCAGAGAAAACATACTTTGCTTTGCTGATCTTTACAATCTTTGTCAACTGTGAAGTTTAATAAATGTATTTCCTAGCTGCACAGATCTGATATATGGCATGAAAAATGAAATTTTGAAAGAATCACGGAGAAAATATTTTGCTAAACCCAAATGTCTTTTGATCTTCATAATACAGAAAACATACCTCGCTTTGATGATCTTTACAATACTTTAGACTATACAATAAAGTTATTGCAACTAACCCACTGAAACTCAAAAAGATGCAGGAACCTTCCGAATTTGCAACCCTTTCATGTAAAGACTAGTATGGTTCGTTTCAAGTGAACAATACTGAAGCTGTAGCACAAATTGAAACCTTGGGTGCCTTAGACAATGGTTAAAATATAGGTTTCATATTATTAAATATTTTTCCTGTGGTGCTATAAAAAAATATATCATTAAATGTGAAACTCATTTATTTCAATCGCAAAAGCAAATGAAAGACTATATATCCAAAACTAAAAACGATACCAAACCCACTTTTTTTTTGCACAATTTCATACAGTCGGTATAATATTTGTTGAGAGAGAATTCCAAGGAGAGCCCGGCATGACTTTCTTGAAATTAACCACATTCGACACCCTAGGTTGTACAAAAGACATTGGCAGCGTGTTTCTTCGTAAGTGTATCGTCCTGTGAATTTTCAGTATTATTTCTTATTAAATTGAATCGATGGAGGTGAGCAATAAAAGAAAGCAATTTAATTGCCAGTTGAAGAGTATCGTGTTTAACATGTATAATTATTTTAAGACAATTTTGCCAAATGAAAATAAAATACAATTCAAAAACGGTATTGTAGCTGCTACAAGAGTATCTTAGGCCACTATAGGAAGAATCTTAAGTGAAAGTGTCGAGCTACAAACACTAAACAATGGTGATGGTAAAGTCAAATTTAGTTCTTCTTAAAAACACAAGAGAATATGTACAAAAACCAACCTACCAGAATGGGAACCCATGGATATTAGAAACATCATTTATAATTTCCACAAAACGGAAGGGTGTTGAGTTACTATGACACAAGAACAAGAAAAATTAAGTGTAGAATACGAGTTTTCGGGAAAACGTACCTCCCTCCGCACCATTATTAAAAAACTTGGATTCAGGTAGAGGAAAACTAAGATCAAATGGCTGGTGCTAATAGGGAAGATTGATATTCGTGCTATAAAGTTGAACTATCTGGACAAAATTCAATATTATAGAAGGCAAGGTAGGCCCATGTTGTTTTAGATGAAACTTACATTCATGCTGGCCATACTAGTTTGAACAGTTGGATAGACAATACCAGTAAGAGTTTGCTATGATTATTGATTGATTAGTTATTGTTCACGCCGGTGGTGAAATAGGTTTTGTCCCTAACAGTCTGTTGATTTTTAAATCTGTGACCAAATCCGGAGACTACTACGACGACATGAACACGCTAAATTATGAGAAGTGGCTTACAGAGAAGTTGATTCCAAATCTCACACTGAATTGTGTTGTAACTGATAATACACTATTATCATGTGCAAGTACGGAAAGCACCTGCCTGCAACTCAAGAAAACCAGATATGGTAGATTGGTTAATAAGTAAAAATATACCTTTTCCGCAGAATTTCCCTAAGCCACGGCTATGTATGAAATTACTTAACATAATAAAAAACAACACATTGTTGGTGGCCTTGAGGCTCCCATGCTACCATCCTGATTTATATCAAATTGAAATGATATGCGCTCAAGGTAAAAACAATATAGCAACGAAAAATGTTTTATTTAAATTAGAAGCTGTAAAAACCCTGACGGAAAAAGAGTTGTAATGAGTTACCGTCGAACACTGGATTGTGTGTTGCTAACACGTTGTTAAAGTTGACGATAATTACTTGCAAACGAGATTCGAATTGGTGTGGTAATAGACTTGGTTATAACAGCTTCTGGTAGTGAAAATTCTAGTGATGAAGATATGTTGCTTTGTTTATTTCTATTTTTACCAGCATGTTTACAATTGTATTATCTTTTAGTATATTTATGATTTGTACTCTACTGCAACGAAATAGACAAACATTTTAACCCAAAAAAATCTACTTTATCTATATTTACCTTATATATATATATATATATATATATATATATATATATATATATATATATATATATATATATATATATATATATATATATATATATATATATTTTAATATTCTGAAAACAATGTGTAAAATTTCAAGGAACCGCCCTGCCACGGTAAATTGTTACAGTAGTTCTGATAACAGAACATTATTGGCTTATTCTTTTCTTGGAATTCTATCTCAACAAATATCGTACCGACTGTACTACAAATGAATGGAAATCTCCACAATTATTCCCCAAGAATGAATATAAAAGGACGTTTTTATTGACGACATTACATTTTTTGTCGCTTCTGTCAAATATTTTTTTTCACTATTCAGACACCTTAGATTATTCTAGATTGCATAAAGAACACAATAAAAACACGGTGAGAGATTCATAACAGAGAGGGTAAGTCTTGAACATTTTAGCTTAGATGAAAGGAAGGAGCCATACACCCCAAGTGTGGACGCTTGAGCGAGTCCACTTTTAGCAAAGTTTGCTCAGTACATGCCACTCTTTCGGATTGTTCAGGTTAAAATCTGCAAGTTTAGATCCACCCTTGCTACTCTCTGTTTGTTTGGGTTAAAATCTGCAAGTTTACACCTACCCCAATGCTTAGTAAGATACAGACCTAAATGAAGAGCGCATTATAACAGTTTCATCTTTTTTTTTAAGTTATTTAATGGCTCATTTCTGGGCATTAGCGCCATTCTCCGATTTTTATTCATTTAACAATTTCCCAGGCAAGGTCAACTTCTCATTGGCCCGTCTGGGAATCGAACCCGGGACCTCTTGCTTTGCACACCGACACCTAGGAACCTGTGTCACAAGGGCGCCTAAAAGTTAAATCTAATCCTGACCATAACTAAAATATCGACATGACGACTGCCAACGTCTAAACGTGAACATGACTTCGGAAGTAATAGATTCTTCAGCAACCAAAGCTATGAGAAAAAACTAACAGTATGCAATGACATAGAAGATGTAGTCTCCGAACACCAATTGAAAAATATTAAAACTGTAGAATAATTTCCAGTCTATATGACACATAAATTTTACAAAGTTTTTCCACTATGAAGTTTGAAAAATATGGCATCTCTGGCTATTAGCACAATTCTCCGATTTTTATTCATTTAACAATTTCCCAGGCAAGGTCAACTTCTCATTGGCCCGTCTGGGAATCAAACCCGGGACCTCTTGCTTTGCACACTGACACCTAGGAATTTGTGTCACAAGGGCGCCTAAAAGTTAAATATAATCTTGACCATAACTAAAATATCGACATGACGACTGCCAACGTCTAAACTTGAGCATGACTCCAGAAGTAATAGATTATTCAGCAACCAGAGCTATGAGAAAAAACTAACAGTATGCAATGACATAGAAGATGTAGTCTCCGAACACCAATTGAAAAATATTAAAACTGTAGAATAATTTCTAGTCTATATGACACATAAATTTTACAAAGTTTTTCCACCATGAAGTTTGAAAAATATATTTCCTACATACGCAGATCTAATATAGGATAAATGACGTGTTTTTATAGAATTGCAGACTAAATATTTTGCTAGGCCTAAATGTTTATTGGTCTTCATACTGCATAAAACATACCTCGATTTGCTGATCTTTACAAGCTTTGCAACTGTGAAGTTTACTAAATGTATTTCCTAGCTGCGTAGATATGGCATGAAAAATCACAGACAAAATATTTTGCCAAGTGTGAAGTTTAATAAATGGATTTTCTAGCTCACAGATCTGATATATGGCACGAAAAATGAAATTTTGAAGGAATCATGGACAAAATATTTTGCTAAACCCAAATGTCTTTTGATCTTCATAATACAGAAAACATACCTCGCTTTGATGATCTTTACAAATGTTGCCAACTGTGAAGTTTAATAAACGTATTTCCTGGCTGCACAGATCTGATATAGCATAAAAAATGCACTTTGCTAACCCTAAGTCTTTTTTGATCTTCATAATACAGAAAGCATACCGTGCTTTGGCCAGTTTTTGGAAAAAAAAATACATTTCCTAGCTGCACGGATCCTATCTGGCATAAAAAACGCACCTTTAATATGATTACAGACAAAATATTTCACTAAACCCGAGTATTACTTTGATCTTCATAAAACAGAAAACGCTTTACCAAATTTTAACATTGCTAGCTTTGCCGGCTCTAAAGTTTGATAACTGTGCTTCTAGCAGCTGAACAGATATGACATAGTATGAATAACATGTTTCTAATTTAATCACAGTCGAAACATTTTGCCAAACCCTAGTGTCTTTTGATCTTCGCAATATAAGAAACATACCTTGCTTTGCCGTCTGTTTACAGAACTCTGTAGTTAAAAGTATCACTCGCTATAAATATATGCTTCTAATTATATACCAAAACATGCAACAAAACTTACATATAGTCAAATAAATAAATAGGATTATAAAGTTAATTCACCTTGTACGAACTTTTAGAGATATCATGAACTTTTCTTTTTCCATCTAGAAAAAAATTATTAAAGACCATAACTTTAAAAGAATCTGAGTGCCACAAATCGCAAAACTGAGGTTTCCAAATAAATTGGCTTTATAGACCACCAAGTCCAATGACATTAAAGACAGTTTAAGTGCTAAATAATAGCATAAAAGTTTATGTCAAGTGATATGTAAATGTAAGTAGTAATGCATAACACTGCCTTTTAAGGCAAAAATGGAACTGTTTATGGAATTTTTAAAATATTGCAAAAAAACATGGTATGTAGTCAGTGGGACTAACACAACTAGAAGTTATTACAGCGGGAGGAGACATGGGCAATATAGTGACTAGTGAAAACCATCGGTTGTCACAATTTTTTTTTAAATTTCGGTATGAAAAAAATATTAAGAGTTTGTCATCAGACATTTTCTAATGTGTTGTTTTAAGTTGCATGCAAGTACCTACGCTGAGTATAATCAAGGTAGAAAAACGAAAGAAACTAACTATAAGAAGAACATACGAAATGAATTATATAACTATGAGAGTTGTCTTTTATATTTTGGGATTGAGCAAACCTAATGCTGCCATCTACCAACTGACGTTGTTATCATAAAGATTAACATTTTTGACGTTATATTTACTAAGAACGTTTTGACGTACGAGCACTATTTGTGTTGATTGCAACAACTTGAAAAGTTCATACCGGCCAAAAAATGTAATTAAATCGTGAACATTATCGTGAGATTATTTCTACAACTTTCAACGTCGATTAACTTAACAACAGTGCATCAATGAACCTAATTCGAGTTTTAGGTATGAAGCACCATCAAGGACCAGTGTTTATTGATGGTTTACCGAATTAAATCGTGACCGTATTTCGCTCAAGGACGAAAATTATGAAGGTCGTCCAAAATCGGCTGTTGAAAAACGTTGATACGGTGCGTAAACTAATACTGCAAGATCGGCATGTGACTTATCGTAACATTGAGGTATCCTTGGACATTAGTGGTACCAGCATACATTCAGTATTGCATAAATATTTGGCCGCAAAAAAAATTGTTTGCGTTGGGTCCCACATAATTTGGCAATCGCTCAAATAACAAATACATGTCAATGTGTGTCGCAAGAAATGCTTAAAAAATTCGATCGCGGTGCTTCAAAACATGTGTATGACATCGTGACAGGTGATACATCATGGATCTATGTGTATGAGCCTGAAAGTCAACTGTTTGGGTCTTCCAAGGCGAGCCCAACCCTACAAAAGTCGTTCGTGCTCAAAGTCGAAACAACAAGTCGCCTGTTTTTTTCAAAAAACTGGACATGTCACAAGCATACCATTGGTGCAACATAGAACTGTTAATTCTGAATGGTAGACAACCATGTGTTTGCCCCAAGTCTCCACCATTATAATGCGAGCTCTCACACATCGGCTCAAACTAGTGACTTTTTGACGCTCAAAACATCAATTTGATGAGTCATCCGCTGCATAGTCCTGACTGGCACCCATTGACTTCTTTTTATTCCCGAACATCAAAAATAATTGCGTTGATCAACGTTTTTTGACACCCGAAGAAGTGTTGATGCGTTCAAAACTCATGTTTTGGAAACAGCTCAATCGGAGTGGAAAAAGTGCTTCAAAAATTGGTTCATACCCACTAAAAAATATATTGATCTTGATGGAGAATATTTTGAAAAACAATAAAGCCATTGTTGATGTAAATATTTGCTTTTCTTCTCTAATAGCAAAATATAAAAAGGGTATTAACTCATTGTCTTTAGCAGAAAACCACTGCAACAGGAAGAAGTCATATAAATGATTCATGAGTCCAGATTTAAAAACTACAGAATGTATTAAAGCACTTAAAGAATGATTTCTGGAAACTATGTTGTGTATTCCCATTATTGAGACCTTTTTCATCTAAGATTTGGACAACCACATTTGGGTACATGCAGTGGCCTTAACTGGTTGAAAATGCATTAAGAGTCAACCCTAATGATAACGCAATGAACTCAGCAATATACGGGATGTATAAAAAAAAAACTCGGCGCACAAGAAACAGGAAATAATTCATGTTTTATCAGTTTCGATTTCCAACAGGTGATTTTTCTTCCAATATTGAGCGATTCACAGATGTTTTACAGCAGATAGTTGTCAGTTTTCAACTTGGAAATACATATTGCAAATATAAATTAGGGATTCAGGTGTTCGAATCTATGAAAGAGGGGTGAACGAAATGGTCTCTTGCCTTCAAGGACTTTTGTCAGAAAGGCATCTAGCTCAATAAGGTTGTAGGCTGGTTATATAGGAAGACAACTACTTAGGGCGAAATGAAAATAAAATGAAGCTTTTGTCATTTATTTTTTTGATCTTGAAGAACATGTTTGATGAAATTTAGTGGAAGTTTTTAGTGAGCTGACCCTCACATATGCCCTGTGATAGAGACTCTGCCTTAATGGAGAAGCAAAAGAAGATAATGAAGTGTTATACACCTTCTTGTGTAGACAAAATGAAGAAAAAAAGTGACCCATTACCTTTGGAACAGTTAAAATGCAGCCAGCGCTCTCTAAATCCTCCATGTTACTACCGATTCCTACATCCACACCACAAAACTGGACATATCTGAAATATCTGTTTTAAACAATTTCTAAAGATGATCTTAGTGTTGTGCAAATAAAAATAAATAGTGAAATCGAATCTTTGAGGTTAGTAGAAGTATTTGAAGAGAGGGACCACTAAAGAATCACTAAATAGACTGGGTATTAGTGATCTGGACACCCATCCATAAATTATTAAAGACAGACCACAGAACTTGAAAGACATGATAGAATTTTTCCCCATGGAACACCAAGCTACATTACCCTCGTAAAAAAACAGTTGCAGTAGATTGTATGGTATGAACTTTTATCATTTTAATTTGGTTGAATTGAGTTTTTTTAGTTTTTGAAAATCATTCTGTTTGTGCTTTTACGAGTTATGTCTCTGAATTGCATTATATTTTGCAAACCATTTTCAGTTGATCGCTAATGAAAACATTTATTTTCTATAACAATTTCTTTATTAGTTTTTCGTACTGAAACCCTTCTGAAACAATGGGCCTAACATATAACATATACCTTTTTGTGAGTATGAGAATTTGTTATTTTTTACATAACTTTGAAACTAACTAAACTTCTAACGTATTTTGAAATTAAATAGATTTTTTCAGCCATATCAAATTTAAATAGGTTTTCTATTAGTAAAAACATTTTACCTTAATAACTGCAATGTTGGTTTTTGGCACTTAGTCACTTTTTAAGTTATGGTCTTAAATTATAAACTACTAACATGACAGCATAAAGCTTAAAATCATCTACAATTAATCAAGTAGCTGTAAAAAATATAATTAAAAATATACAACAAATACAAAAAATAATACAACAATAAAGCTATAGGTATACAATATAATAAAAATGCATTATTTCATAAGAAAAGTGTGTTAATTTTAAAGCAGTGAAGGTAACTTTAATTTAAGCTTTTCATTTTAAACTTTCTTTCAGTAATATCAGATGGAACTGCATTAAAACATGCCAACATGTTTAGTAGCGACATCTATGAAATAATTTTTCAAACTACACAGTCACTATAAACACCTGCACTAGCAATTTTTGATTAAAAGTAATTTTTCTAACTGAAAATGCTGCTATGTGCACGTTTACAAAAAAAGCGCTATGGTATGTATCATATTATGCCTAAATTAACATCTAATGTTATTTTAACATGCAGCATAATTTTATTCCAGGTTATATTCACTAGGTATGTATTAGGGAATCCAATACTGGGATCCAGGTCTTTGTTAAAGATTTTCCAGTCCTGGGATCCCAGGATTTAAATATAAGATCCCGGGATGTAAATATTATATTCCAGGATCTCAGTGTATCAAGTTAGCCTTTGGTTCTAGAGTACGCATAACCAGAAACTCTTATTTAGTTAGTTATTTCCTATTTGTCATTCCCGGCATCATTGCCTGCAAATGTTAGAATTATCGAACGGCAAACACAATACCACACGGATGCGAAGCACTAACCACCTGCTTTCATTATATTTTGTAGTTAGATGTTGTAGAGTAAAGAACAGAACACATAATATTTAGAAAATGTTGGTGTGGTGAAGTAGTTAATGTTTGAGCAGGTACCAGATATCTTATGTAAAAAAGTATGTTTGCTTATAAGGAAAACTAGGTTTTGTTTCACTAATAACAACATTTGTTAGTACTAATTATGGAATAGAGTGCTTCAAGTCAGTCGGGTGATGACAAATATGTAGTGCTTAAACGAAAATCTGAAGGTGCTCAACCTGCATAGTTTAATTATCTTCAGCAAGTTCGGAGTGAAACTCCACAATGTAAGAAATGTCAAGCATTAATTAAGACGAACAGTGGCTCAACTAAGGGGCCCTGGACTCATTTAAAAACAAGATATAATACTACTTCAAAAAGTAGTGAAAAAACCAAGAACCTAAATCAAGTCACCAGGCGAAGTCGAGTGAGCCAACGTCAAAAACTTCCATTGTGTGTAGAGAAGAGAAACAACGAACCGTGGCTCAACTAAGGGGCACTGGACTCATTTAAAAACAAGGCATAATCCTACTTCAAAAAGTAGTGAAACAACCAGGAACCTAAATCTAGTCACCAGGCGAAGTCAAGTGAGCCAACGTCAAAAACTTCCATTGTGTGTAGAGAAGAGAAATAAACTAAAATATCCGATTTTTTATTTGTACAAAAAGGAAATCAATAGACAATGTTCTGGCACACATGGGATCATCGTATGGATAATATACCATTTTCTGAATTTATTTCTTCCATAACATGAGAACATTCAGTGAAGCTGGTGGAATGCAACCTCCCAATTCTCCTACAACCGTTTGTGAAAACTTTATGAGTTATAGTGAAAAGGTTCGTAGTGTTGTTTCTCATTAACTTCAAAAACATATAAAATGAGATGTTTGCTGTAAGTTTTGACAAGGAGCGTTTGTTGCCAAATAAACATTACATGAACGTGAATGTCCATCACCAGACAAGACTTTTGATATCTGGGATCCAAAAAGTATTGAAGCAAACCAGACAATTGAAGCTGGATATAGTCGCCAGATGAAGTCAAGTGTGTCAACATCAAAAACTTCCATTGTGTGTAGGGAAGAAAAACAAACTAGAACATCCGATTTTTTATTTCTACAAAAAGTAAATCAATAGACAATGTTTTGGGATCATCATACGGATAATAATACCATTTTCAAAATTTATTTATTTCATAACATGAGAAATTTCTTCGCAACTAGTGAAATACAACCTCCCAATTCCCCTACAACCGTCTGTGAAAACGTTATGAGTTATAGTGAAAAAGTTCGTAATATTGTTTCTGATCAACTTCAAAAACATATAAAATGAGAGATAAGGTTATTGTAAGTTTCGACGAGGGGAGTTTGTTGTCAAATAAACATTACATGAATGTGATTGTCCATCACAGACAAGACTTTTGATATCTGGGATCAAAAAGGTATTGAAACAAATCAGACAACTGAAGCTGGACCTAGTCGCCAGACGAAGTCAAGTGACTCAACGTCAAAAACTTCCATTGAGTGTAGGGAAGAAAAATAAACAAGAATATTCGATTTTTTATCGTATCGTATGGGTAATATACCATTTTCAAAATTTCTTTCTTCCATATTAGAAAATTCGTTGAAACTAATGGAATGCAACCTCCCAATTCTCCTACAACCGTCTATGAAAATGTTATGAGTTAAAGTGAAAAGGTTCGTAATATAATAAACATTACATGAACATGAATGTCCTTCACAGACAAGACTTGATATCTGGGATACAAAAAGTATTGAAACAAACCAGACTTCAGATGATTGCCAATTGCCACTATACAGGGGCAGTGAATTCAAATGAAAACACATCACTTTCAGAGAATTTCAGCTAGATGAAGCGCTAACAGGGAATAAGTCAAATCGAGCAGCGCTAGGGCCGGTACTATAAATCCAAAGCACAAATAAAAAATGAAATTGACACATTTCAGGAGAGTGAATGATGTGGACCACATTTACACTTAGCGTTTGATTTTTTAAGTACAAACTCCCTACAAGTGTTGAATTGGAAAGAATTTTCGTCAGCAGGATTGATACAAAATTTCACTCTGCGAAGGCAGATGAAACAATAAAAAATTTTGCGCTCGTTCCTTACAAATCTATAATCATTTTTTATTAGTTCAGAAAAAAACTTCCTTTTATGTGCAATTTAACAAATATTTCAAGTCACTTAATGTTTTTATCTTTCAGAGCACATACAAGTTATTAAACTTGGATGCTCTGTTTCTTTTGTATTTTTGAATTTATGATCCGAAGACAGGTTTTAGTATTTGTAGGTTTTGTGTTTCTAAATTGATGAGTATGGAAATAAATTGATTGATTGATTGATTTCATGTTGCTTAAGAAAAATGTCTAATTGTGCTTTTGTCACAAAGAATTGTTTTTTAATAAATAATGTTGCTTTCAATAAAATATGCTTTTATTTAATAATACACTGCCAACAGTACTATATTCGCGATCGCCTAATATTTTTAAACGCAAAATATATGCTTCATCACAATTACTAAAATGATTTGCAACTAAGTAATGTTTTTAATTGCTTCAGGCTTTTTGTCTTGAGCTTTAACTACTAAAAAACAGCACCGCTCCAATTAAAATTCCAGGATAAATGACCTGGATCCTAAGGTGGAAGACCTGGATCCTAGGATGGAAGACCTGGATCACGGAATTTTCATAACCGGCACAGACTTCTTCAGGATTGGATTCTGCAGAACGTATCCATTTGGAACCAAATATTTACATTCAATTTTAACAGTTGCGAATAGATAACCTGGATCAAAATTATGTTGCACGTTGAAATAACGTTAACATTATTTTACTAGAAAAAGATACATACTTGAGCTAAATGTATGTAAAAAATGTACTATCGCTATATTTGTCAACTTGCACACTTTTTTTGGAGTCACATATCATTTTAAAACAGTTTAAATGCTGTCAAATGCACAATAAAAAACATACATTGTTAAGACAAGGCAGGGCGACAAACAAGACGAAAAACAAATTTGAACATTTTGTTCAACATTTTATACAGAGTTATATTATTACAAAGTGTGGATTTAATTTCATTAATGCTCTTACTTCATTAATTGATAATTTGATTTAAAAAAATACTGGAGAAATTCATTCTGAACAGCTCCAATCGATAATATTACACCCAATTACACCCTCAATTTTTATAACATCTTACAGAGACTTTTCTTTTGTCCCTAAGAAAAAAATCACAATACTATTATATAAAAAGCTTAAATTTAGTCACCTTTTAACTATTTCTGTTTGATTTTCCAAATCAAGAGAGCAATAATTCCAAATGAGTATAAATTATAAATGCAGTAAGTCTATTTATCTGAAACGAGTTTCACGAAATAGATTCTCTCTATTTTTGTTTTATGAATGTTAATAAATAGGTCATTCAGTTCAGCGATGGGGTATGATTATCACACCAGTTAACTTCAATATTTGGCCACTTCGTCTGTAACACCGTCAACATTTGGTTGGAGTCCAGGATTGACTTTAAATCCGATTCCAGGAGAATCGCTGAACCAATGTGGTACTGAACCTGTAAGGGATGTAAAATAATTTATGACAAGAGATAAATAAACAATACAGGGAACGTCCCAGGTTAACCAGGAAAGTTACACTGAAAGACCATTTTAATTGAAAATTTGAAATACCGTTCGTTTTAGCGAATTTTCATAAAGAAAATTACCTTTAAGAGGTATCGACTTTAGAAAGTTCGAAAAATCTTTTCAAATGGGCCCTAATTAGTGGCTTTGGAACCCATTTCTAAGGTTCATTCTGATTTTTGTATTTATTTATTTATTTATCTACGGGCTATTATCAAATGAAGGGACACAAATGATACCAGAGATTTCTTTGGTGAAAATAAGTTAACGTAACCCAACATGCAAGTCACATAATAAGAGATACAGGGTGTCAAATAGTGACAAATAGAAAATGGTTTTTCTTTAATAATTTCTAATATTTTAGTCAGACATGTTTTAAATTTTATAGTAAGACGTTTTTTTCAGGTTTGTAAAAATAATGTAAGAATCATTTATAACTGTAACGTACGGGAGCCCTCTACAGGCAATGATATGCATTAAATATGCATTAATTTTTTTCTCAGCCCTCGTATAGGTTAGGTTTGATTGTGAGAGGGCCATACCGGTCCTGTCTGGCCTGCTGTCTCGTCACTCTCCATACACAGCCGACACTCGGTCCCCTGACCGACTCCAATACGGTGCATGTGGTGACACAAGCTGCAGTGTCCTGTATACAGGCCGATTAGAGTACTCAGTTGTTGTCTGTTTAACACTAGAAGTTTTTTAGCCCTTGGCTCAGACAGGCCATTTATGAAGGCCTTAGAGTGAGCTAATCCTGGCAGATTTTGCCAATACTGGATTGTCATTCTTTCTGTCCAGGTCTTTAAGGTGCGTTTTACTGTGCATGATGGTATCCCCAGCACCGGTTCTGGTCCGACAAAGTCTCTCTGGGCACCACTCCTGGCAAGCGTGTCGGCCGCAACATTGCCATCATGGTCCGAGTGACACGGTATCCAGACCAGCGACACCTCATTACAGCTGCCCAGTTCGTTAAGGGCAGATTTACAACTCCTTACCGTTTTTGAATTACACTGGTAGGAACCAAGAGCGTTTATTGCAGCTTGGCTATCTGCATGTATCTTTATCGATTTGTGTGTGCATTGGTTTTTTAAACATTCCCTTGCACACATCTCGATGGCACACACTTCTGTCTGGTGTATGGTTGCGTACTTGCTGAGGCTAGCTGATAGTCTAGCATCGGTGCTGCCCCCATATGCGCCGGCTCCTACTCCCATATTGGTTTTGGAGCCGTCAGAGTACCAGCAGAGATCGGCTCTCAATAGGGTCGTTTGATGTTGCTCCCAGTCCTCCCTTTCCGGGAGGACGGTCTTGAAAGACAGATCTCTACTGATCTTAGAAAGGCATCAAGTCTGAGACCATTCCCAGAATCCCGTGACCCTCAATGTCATCGAGGAGTCCGGACACTCCCAGACTGATTTCCTTCGGCATACTGTCGGCCGTTTGTTTTAGTCTGTACGTTGTCCACCTCGCCACCCTCTCCAACCATATGTGAAGAGGTGGAATATTAAGGAGGACCTCCAGAGCGGCTGATGGTGCGGAGCTTATCGCTCCCGTTATCATCAGACAAGCTTGTCTCTGTAGATGAGCCAGTTTGGCCCCCGAGATACCACGAAGTGCCTTAGGCCACCAAACTATGGCTCCATATGTTATCATTGGTCTGATAACCACTACATAGAGCCAGTACATCTGTTGGGGGTTTGTTCCCCAGTTGTTTCCACAGATTCTCCGGCATGTCCACAGGGACAGTTTAGCCCTGCGGATTACATTCTCTAACTGTATGTCCCAGTTGAGCTTCTTATCTAGGGTAACCCCCAGATATTTTGCTTGTTCCGAAAATAGAATCGTTTCCCCCATAAGAATAGGTGGTTTTAATTTATCCAACCTTCTTCTTCTGGTAAATGGAACAATGATCGTTTTGCGGGGGTTCACAGACATCTGTTCCCTCTGGCACCAATCATTCACTACATTTAGTGTCTCCTGAAGAGTACTTGCTAATTCCTCCTCATATTTGCCCCTAACCATTATGACTAGATCATCAGCATACACCTGGACCTCAACCTCCCACAGTCGGATGATAGCCAGCAAATCGTCCACAAAGAGAGACCACAACAGGGGGGATAGAACTCCCCCCTGAGGGCACCCCCTCGCAGCCCTGAAGCCGACCACCTCCCCTTTCAGTGAGGTAATAGCCCTCGTTCACATCTTTTAGTAACAAATTATGAAATATTGCAGTTCTTTGAACAAAAAAGGTATACAATTTTTTTTATTTACTTAAAAAAAATGGAAACGTAAGTTTAACGGAAAAATTCATTGAACCAAGAAAAAACAAAAAAAAACTTTGGCGCAAATGTTCAAATTGTTCTCCACCTAGCATTTAGCATTGACCGATAACAGTGTAAATACTTTGTACACTGTGCTCAAAAATGTCAGGACTAATTTACTCTACTTCAGCGCGAATTCTTTGGTGTATCTCGTCTAAATTATTTGGTCTGTTGAAATAAATTTTAGATTTTAAATAACCCCACAGAAAAATATCCAAGGGAGTCAAGTCTGGGGAATGTGTAGGCCACTCAACTGCTCCTCGATGTCCTATCCATCTTCCAAGAAATGTGGCATCTAGATATTGACGGACGTCCATACTAAAGTGAGGAAACCAAATATCTCGATGGGGCACATCTGCCTCGTGATTATTTGGAAAAATTACTGCCAAAGCTGGTACTAAATCCAATCACAAGAAATTTAGGTAATGTGCTGCTGTAAGATTTTCTTGAAAAAAGTAAGGCCCAATGAAACACCGTCCAATTATTCTCATCCATACATTCACTTTGCCATAACGTTGACTGTGGGAGCCTCGAGTCAAATGAGGATTTTCCCATGATCAACATCTTGAGTTGTGACGATTTACTGTCCCATTCAGGCAAAAAGTGGCTTCATGAAAACAGAGAATGCTATTTTGAAAATTGGGATCTTCATTACAGCATAACATTAATTGTTTACAAAACTGGAAACGGCGGCCTAAATCATCATCGTTTAACTTGTATATCAATTACGCTTTGTAAGGATGATACTTCTCTTCTTTGAATAATTTTACCACTAAATATGGGTCCATGTTATTATTTAGGGCTAGTTGCCTTGTAGAATTGTGAGGATTTTCTTCAGATTCAAGCACTATACCCAATCTGACTTAATAATAACACCACAGTAGTCAAACTCCGCAAGAAGTATTAACACTTGTACAGAGCGAGCTTACAGACACATATAGACAAAGAACACCACCCATATAACTCATCGGAAGCCAGCCTTTCCCCATTCGAGTGAAAAAGACTGACTGTCTGAATACAGGACTCGAACCCGCGACCTCCTAGTCCAACTCTAGAGGTTACTCACCTCGCGAACTGAGCTACTCCAGGTCGACCTTGTCAAGGCAAATCTTTTTGTATCCCGTTTCTGTGAATTTGGCAACCAATTTACTTACTGCAAATCTTGCAATTGGCGGTCTATCAAGATGTTGTTTGTTTAATAACTCACATGCATCCTAATGACTTCTAAGCCTGTCGCCATGTCCAATCAACATTAAGATCTGTATTCTTTCCCTTTCGGTTGATCATGCAATTTTTGTTAAATTCGAATCATAATTGATTACTTTTAGCACTTTTACACTTTCACCACTAAGACTATTAATTAATTTGAATGGCAGGTAATAATTGAAATTAATTCACGGTTTAACATTATTGTCTTTATTCACTGAATTCAAATCCAATTCAATTTCCAAAATCCATACTGCGATAAAAGTCCGAAAATTCAAAAGTCTGTATCTTCTACGAAAATTTACTAAAAGTATCTTCCCAACGGTTGACTTAAGTCATTTTCAATAAGTATACCTTCTTTGTTAAAAAACGTCCAATATTTCACATTTTGTTACTAAAAGATATGTACGAGTGCTGAAAAAAAAACTTGATGCATATTTAATGCATAACATTGCCTGTAGAGGGCGCCCTGTACGCAATGGTCATAAATTATTATTATCTTATTCTTCCAAATGTCTTGCTATAAAATTTGTAACGTGTCTGACTAAAACTTTTATGCATATTTATAAAACATTGTGAAACACATCAATTCTGGATTAAAAAAATGACATCCTGCAATGTGAAAACTTCACCCCTACGTTCAACCCCCTTCGAGTGAGAGTTGCAACCCCCAAATTTTAAATTTTAAAATACCTCATTTGAAAGATCTCCCCATTCTATATTCAAAAATTGTGTGTTTTTTTAAAGTTATTAGTTGCAACCATAACCAAAAGTTTGAAATGTGGATTAGTATCATAAGTTTTTTTTTTAGTCTGGCGAGTTGACTGGTGACACTGACATAAGCCAATTAAACTCTATATGAGGCGTATAGATGCAAAGTGTGACATGTCACAAATTTGTTGAATTTGAGTTATGACAAACCACTGAAATCTGTTTGAATCTGCATACTTTGGAACTTTAATCTGTTTCAAAATGCGACGTCTAACAGCACCACTCACGGTTAAAGTGTAGCTTTAAATTCCAAACGAGACATGTTGATGTGCAAGTTGCATGCAAAGTGCGACATGTCCACGGCAGCTGAAAATAATCGTGACACATGATTGCGGTCTGTCTTCTATGCCAACAAAGCGAAATTGAACAGGATATTTTCCTGATCACCCACTGTAGAATCAGTAATCCAAAGAGACACCAGCCTAGTAATTTTGAAAAGCATAAGGCAAAGTCTCTAACAATCAATTACAGTCAGTATCTCTTTACAGGGAAACATTTTTGTCAGTTCTGGGCATTGAAAAAGATTTCGTTTTGAGAAAAAATCAAAGCTAGTGAAAGATTACCTTACGAAATGAGAGGTGGAAATCGAATTAAAGATTATGCCAAAAAGAAACGTATGAAAACCTTTATTGGGTCCTTAAGATGTACAGGATGTCCCATTTTGGTTGCACCTCTTGGTTAATAGTAATGATATAGACGGAGAGCCAGAGGTGAAAAAATTCTCTAAATCTACAAAAGCTGATTTTTTGATAGTTAATTAGGTACGCTGTGCACGTACACATATTCTAGTCAGTCAAGCGTATCTTAGAACAGGTGCCACAGGTGCGCCAACAAAGATGTCGTTTTTACCGGGGTAATAAAATGAATTTACAAAAGCTGATAATTGTTATACAGATTCTATATTGTATAACAATAAAAGTTACGTCAGTTAGTCAGTCAGTTCGAATGTGTGTATGAAAAATAAATAATGTGCAATTTATTTACAAAGCTTGAATTTTTTTTTTGTGGGTATATATTGATCAGTTAAACATTAAAAAAACAGTTAGTCTACTGTTTTGTAGAACAACGCCCGTCAGTCAGCGAAAGAAGATATAAAAATTTCGTGCGCGCCGGCGGCGTTACAGGCGGCATGCTCGCTCTTCTCCTCCCATTATCGATCGCGTCTTCAACTGCTTTTCTCTAGCACAAAAACCGTTAAATTTTGCCAGTAGAAGGCCTTCGATGGTGGGGCAAATGTCCTCTCTCCTTCAATGTCACCCAAGTAATAAAGGGAAGGTACACGAATCCTAGCTATTGAGTACGAAAATTCGGGTTCATATTTACGCTGTGCGCTTTTTAGTATAATCTTCAAAATATATTCACATAAAATTTTATTTATAAAGACATCAAACTATATTAAATAAAGAAATAAATTGTCTGTTAACGTTATTAATATACTTATATGTTTGAATAAAACAATACATTACTAATTTATAATTACAACTTATAATTTCACATAGTCTTCTGATATTTTAAATAATAATAATGGGGGGAGAAGAGCCACAGTGCCAGTTGGTGTCAGATATCAGAAGCGCCTGCCTGGCCTACGTAAAAAGCATTCACTCTGCTATGAGGAAAAAAACCTTCACTTCGTGAAGAGGTAGTACTGCTGGAATTTCAGTGAAAGGAGAAACATTTTACCAAAGGAATATTGGAGGAGGCAAAGAAATTTGTAAATAAGGAAAATACATTAAATTTATGAGACCCAAAAAACTTCTTTCAAACCAGATAAAATAACCAGTATTTCAAAATTGCTCTGTGCACATTATGGTGCTTACTGGAGGAAAGAGGCAACACTGCGTTATTTCACAACTTTGTTAAATGAAATAGTGATATTGACTGTGAAGGAGTTCCAGAAAGGGAAGAAAGTTAAGACGGAGCTGAAGGAACTTTACAGTTTTGATTAAAACTACCCAGTTGCTTTTTTTTTGTAACAATAAATAGTTTTCTTAATATTTTTGAGAATTCTCTTATCTTCTATGGCATTCAAATAAATTTCAAGACATGTTGTGTTCTGGCATCTTTCAATCCCCACCCCTTAGTGAGGCTATCTCCGTGAGAGTTGGCGGCCAGCATCACTTGTTACCAGAGTTGTTGTGACAACAAAATAATGTCATGAAAAATTAGAACTGTCATATCAAACATACATTAGACCAGATCACTAATCAAGTGTAATCAAGCGTCACGGATCAAGCGAAGCAGCAACGAGAGAGCCCAGTCTCAACTACTTCGAACTCATCCAGCGTCCAGTAACGTCGTTCAAGACAGGCTGAACCGTGATCCATAGTCAAGGCACAGCATAATACCTGATTATGCTGTGGTCACATCACAGTTAACTCCGTGGCCGTTCCAGCGGTCAGGGAGCATCACAGGAAGATCGCGGCACGTAGTCAAGACCCACGGTTGTCTCCATTGACACGTGGACAGGTCAGTGAGCCTCATTGTGCGAGAACCAATCTCCCGATGAGCGACTGATCTATGCTAGTAGAAATCCAGTCAACCACGGCAGCAACATAACGCAAGCTTCACAGTCGTCACCTGGACACGTGAACCACCTTGGCCCTTTGGACGAAGCCACAGGTATCAGCGACACCACCGCGTTTTGACCACAGCGAGCACAGCAATTGTCCAATTGTAAATCCCCCTTTTACATTGTATCTCCCTTATTAGTTCACAACATTCATCCCTGTATTTAAATTGATAACTTTGTAGAATTAAATTGTTATTGTTTTACAATGTGTAGTTATTACAAATCTGTACCTACAAATAACAGTTCCTCTGGTCGTTCATGCTAATCCATCTGAACCGTACAAGACTTGTTTCTTTCATTCAGTTGCAGTGCAGCGTGTCCAGAAAAAAATAATGTTTTTCTCGACAACCAAACCATAAATACTTTTCACACTTAGAGACAGTTATCTAGAATACATTTACAAGCTGTATGAAGAAAATAGTACCCTTCAAATCACAGATTTTACTCCCTATACGTTTCTTTTTTCATTTTTCTCAAAATGTGTTAATTTTGACATGTCACACTTTGCATCCATACGCTGCATATACTGCATGAGGTTAGTTATGACAAATTTAAATACAAAAAGGTTTAATTCACACATCGTACCTTCCACTTAGTGTTTCTACTATCCTTATCCAATTTTCTCTGTAAGTTTCAACACTGTGTTAATAAAAAAAAAACACTACAGATGACTTATTAAAACGTCTACAAAAGCATTTTTATAATAGTCAAGAAATTTTAAAAACTACGTCAGTTGCCAAGCAAATGTCATAAACAAATAACTCCACAGTAGACGACCGTCTGACACAACAATTCTGTAGATTTGAGATACAATTTTTTTGACACAGTAAAAATTAAATTAAAAGATAAAGATGCAAACCTCTGACTTCACAGTAATTTCTTATCTTCTTATCTTCCCGGCGATCATTTTCGCTGTTTTGACATACTGAATGTGAAACTGGTGATTATTTACTTTCCACGCATATGTATTATTTTTATTAAATTTTTTATACAGACGTGTTTTGGGGTGTAGGTGACGAAAATTACAATAAAAATGAGAACAGAAGCAACTTTTGAAGTTATTTAATAAAATTTATAGGAAAAGCGTAAGTTGTACTCACTTTTACAAGGTTTTGTCACAAAGCCACCAACATATGACATACAATGTGACCCATTTGTTTGTGAGTCACCATGTAAAATCTTTATTTATAGTGTGTAATCAGATTTTTTGAAAGTGTAGATCTTGTTGAACTGTGTTTTTGGAGCAATAAGTGCCATATTTCTACAAAATCCAAGGCCTACTTCGTCACTTTTCAGGAGTACAATTTTAAGAATCCTTATTAGCGATTTTTTAACAGGAAATCTGTTCACACCACTAGATTTACCATCCCCCAAGACGGTCCTGCACTAAATTGCATCGAAAAATTTCAACTAGGAACGATTGTGTAGTCAAATAAAAAATGCATAATACATCATTTTCATAAATTTATTCTGCCAAGTTATCTACGAAAAGTCTGGACGCAGCAAGTATGCTATGGAGTGAATTTTCATAAAAATGGTTTTAATAGCAAATATGTTTTTTTAAATGCAGGCAGGCATCAAAATTGGTTACCAGTATAACCTATATAGTAGAAACAATGTACCATATTTTATCTAAATACCTTTATTGTCTGAAAATGTACACAAATTTTCCGAAAATAAACCTAAAATGTTTCGGAGAAAACTGATTTCCTAGCAAACGAACTTTAGATAAATAACAAATTGAGTTATTAAAATTTGAAGCATTTAGTGAAAATTAGCTACCAAAACGCACTTACTGCGTCTCAAATTTTGTTCTTACAAGCATGCATTTAATTTCAATAAAAAATGCGAAAATGCAAAAATATAAGCGATGTTCGAAAAAAAATTTATCGTTACAGACTTATAGGCCATCCTATGATTGTCAAAATAATTTTATAAGATGCAGCTCACGACACCCTATAATTATTGTGTACATTTTTTTCTCGTATCTTGTATAATAACGCATATATTGAGCTTTATCCTAGAAATGCGTCAGCCTGTATATATGTACAACAGATAAAAACTGAAACTAACCCCGGATATGGATTCTAGGGAGCCTAGTTTACACTCATTTGAAGAAATATTTTCTAAATTAAAAAGTTGCAGTCTCATTAACAAATTTTTTTCATAAAAATTAGCTAAAAATTAGACCATTAAACCATAAACTTAACTAAAACTACTATCGCCAACGTATCAGAGAAAGGGTCTATTTGAAATGAATTTTCTAGAAATATTTTAGTAAAATAAAGGACAATGACAGTTGAAGCTGAAACTTAATGGATTGTAAAACACTCTTCTTGCAAAATTTTCTGTACACAAACCGTATTCGTTTTAGGTTCATTGCCTAAATGTTGCCAATTTTGACGTTTCAACTAGCGACTTTTGACGTTTTGAGAAAAACCCCAAGTTTTTTTAAATGTCTATAACTTTTTGCCTTGTAACTTACAGATATAAATTTTGGTAGATAGTTTACTTTTTATGATTCAGACACACGTACCAAATTTGGTTGTCGTAACTTTGTTATTTCCAGACAATTTTCCATAAGAAAGCGCGACATTTTCCGGGAAAATCTCTGTCAATTTTCCTGGCTAACAAACTTATGCCACTTGCAAAAGGAAGGTCCTCACCAAATTTAATCAAAATCGGCCCATTATTTTTTGAGTTATCGGTGTGATACAATATATATATATATATATATATATATATATATATATATATATATATATATATATATATATATATATATATATATATATATATATATATATATATATATATATATATACAGGATGATTCATAAGTGGTGACCAAAAATGAAACCCATGAAACCCCATGTTCTTTGAACAATTTTATAAAGGGTATGTCCTATAAATTTTTTTCCTATAATGCTTCACTAAAAAGATACAGGGTGTTGAAGTTGAATTTCAAAAAATAAAATTTTTTAAAAAGTAGCACATATATTTTGCTGAAACTTCGCATGTGTAGGCTGTTATGGAAGGCGCATATTCTACTATAACAATTGAATCGGCTAATCCAGCAGTGGCGCGCGTATCCACATGTCATTGGTTATCCCTCAAGAAAAAAACGGGTACGCCAATGATATTTTTATTTTTTGAATCTTACTTTCATTCGTGAACAAAATGACTCGCTTGATAATTTTCTGTACAACGCTTATTTGCCGAGTAAGCAATGAATCAGCTAAGTGTTAGAGCACAGTTCATGATTTTTAACCAGTCGTTGTTTGGTAGAAAATCGCAATGATACACTTTTATCAGGCTTATAGTAATTTATTTATTACAATAAATGTTCAAAAATGCCTCCATTGGCCTGAATACACGCACGACATCTTTTTAATATGGAAAATTTAATGTCTTGAGGATTCATTGTTGCTTGAATATGACGAAAAGCATTATTTATCAGGTGTTGTAGCTGATCTGGTGTATTTATTTGTTCACTGTAGACCAGTCGCTTAAAATCACCCCAAAGATAGAAGTCAAGTGGGTTTAAGTCCGGTGATCTTGCGGGCCAATGTACTGGTTCAGTTCTGCTAATCCATCTTTCATTATAATGCTCATGTAGCCATGTAACAACGTTTCGACTATGCGCATGCGCTGGTGCACCGTCATGCTGGTACCACATTATACCTCTGGTTGCTAGTGGAATGTCATCTAGAATGTTTTCTACACAGTTTTCTAGGAGCGCTAAGTATGAAGATCCATTTAAACGTTGTGGCAGGACTTCCATGAACAGTGAGCCGTTAAAAATACCACATCATAAATTAATGGAAAATCTATGTTGAAATGTGCGAGTCCTTGTTGCATGTGGATTTTCCAATGACCAGACATGCTCATTATGATAATTATAAATGCAATTTCTTGTAAATGTTGATTCGTCAGACCAGAAGATTAGATTAGGGAATATTTTGATTGTTCATTTCCAACATCCATTTACAAAAGACTCGTCGATGCACATTATCTCCAGGTATAAGGCAATGAACATTCTGTCGATGACATGGATGTAAGGCTTCTCGATGTAAAGTTCTCCAAACAAAGCTTTGAGAATATTGTAACTGCGTGACAATCCTCCGAGTACTTGTAGAAGGTTGATCTATCACTGCATCCACCACTCTCTCTTCGTCTTCAAGTTGATGTTGTCTTCTACCATTAGCTCTAGCGTCAGGACGTTGTCGAATACCGCACTGCCAAAGTCATGAAAACGATCGAGAAAAAACCCTTGGTGTAGGTTGACGGCGAGTGGGAAACCTACGTTGATATTCCCGACAAGCAGCTAGAGCATTTCCATCAGCATATCCGTAGATAAAAATTATATCTGCATACTCTTCTGAGGTGTACTCCATTATAAGAAGTAAAAGAGTAGAAAATTTTGCAATTTTATAAAGTTTACCACTTACACCTATTCAAAATAATAACTTGTTAACCTAAACGTCAAGTGACACTTAATGACAACTTTGGCAAACCAGACTACTACTTACTAAAATACAACAAAGATAATCGTCATACAAAAAATTATCAAGACATTACATTTTCCATATTAAAAAGATGTCGTGCGTGTATTCAGGCCAATGGAGGCATAAAAGTGTATCATTGCGATTTTCTACCAAACAACGACTGGTTAAAAATCATGAACTGTGCTCTAAAACACTTACCTGATTCATTGCTTACTCGTAAAATAAGCGTCGTACAGAAAACTATCAAGAGAGTCATTTTGTTCACGAATGAAAGTAAGATTCAAAAAATGAAAAATAAAAAAAAACATCAGTGGCTTACCCATTGTTTTCTTGAGGGATAACCAATGACATGTGGGTACGCGCGCCACTGCTGGATTGGCTGATTCAATTATTATGGTAGAATACGCGCCTTACATAGCAGCCTACATATGCGAAGTTTCAGCAAAATATATGTGCTGCTTTTTTAAAAATTGGGAAATTTTATTTTTTGAAATTCAACTTCAACACCCTGTATCTTTTTAATGAAGCATTATAGGACAAATTTTTATAGGACATACCCTCTCTAAAATTGTTCAAAGAACATGGAGTTTTATTTTTGGTCACCACTTATGAATCACCCTATATATATATATATATATATATATATATATATATATATATATATATATATATATATATATATATATATATATATATATATATATATATATATATATATATATATATATATATATATATATATACTTATATCAGTCATGTGAAGTGAGAGATGCTCCAAAACATGTTGCAAAAATGAATACAACTTCCTTTAAAAAAATAATCCAAATAACCCCAAAAGTTCGCTTCTGCCCTCATTTTTATTGTGAATTATGATTATCGTCATCTACACCCTAAAACAAGTCTTCATAAAAAGTGTCATAAGAAGTGTACATATATGCAGAAAGTAAATAATTACCGCTAAACCAGTTGCAGAGAAGCTAACAAGGTATTGTAAAACCAGAAGAAAGTATCTACGTTTGTATTTAGTAAGGGAGTTACGGCAACTACAATCAATGAAAATTGGAAACTTTTTCACACAAAACAATAAATGTTTCTTTAAGATATTATTTTAGTTATCAATATATGCTTACCTGTCCACCAAAGTTACTCTGAGGCAGGCCATTATAATGAGCCAGTGTAAACATATCAGGTGTAGATGTTTCCTCTTTGGGGAAGAACTCGTCCATAAACGCATTTAAAAGAATAATACCTAAGTTTTCTGGATCTAGTTTTCTTCTCATAATATCGACACTAAAAAAAATATAATGAATATAAAATAGCTGGGTAAAATTAAACAAAATAAATGGTGCTAGTCGTAATTATCGTAAAAGTTTTATAAAAGTGGTTATCAATGTCTTTGTCAACGCATTTACCTAAAGATTGTAGATTGTTTGATGAGTCGTATAGGCCTGCAGCCTCTCATCGCTGTGACCCTCATGGTTCTTTTGTGCATGCCTCCATTTTCTAATAGTTACCCAAAAAATTCAGACTTTTTACAGGGTACTCAGCAGAAATGAAAAATAAAATTCACTGACATTTCCAGGCCCCTCGAGTGAATTTTTCATGATATTCGAAATGAAAGACACACATACTGAATACTTTTTTAACAAAATAAATAAGAACACTTTTAAGAAACATAAATTATCAAAAACACAAATATGCTTAATTCTGTTAAACTAATACAGAAAAGCGATAACCTTCTACCTCTTAAATGACCGAGTTTATTACACGTTTTTGCAGTAACTACTCCACACAGTTTCATTCATTTTAATCTAAACGAGTCACAATATTGTTACCATATTAACTACTGTTCAAGCATTCGAATGAAAACACGTCTTCTTGGTCAATAAAATAAATTCATTGTTGATTGTTGTTGCCCTTACTTGGTGAAACTGGTCCATACTACATACAGACTTGGACACTACTTCTCTGGCTTAACTGTTGGTTTTCGTTTTTGTAGGTGAAGGATGTAGCCAGTACGTAAGCTAACTGGAGCAAGTGGCCCTTATGAATTCTGGATGTTCTAGGATGTTCTTCAACGTTTCCGTGACTAGTTTCGCTGCTCGACAGCATTCTCAGACAGCCTGTCAAAAATGCAGGCCCTCGGGTTCTCGCTGGATCTGCTGTAGATGAGCTTCCCGGCAGCTCCGCCGAGTCCCTTGATCTCTCCTTTATAGGAGTACGGTTCCTGGATGAGGGCCACATCCGTGTTCCTCAGAGCCTCAGTAGTCCGGCTGTGGCTGCCCTACTGTGTTGGAGGTTGACCTGAAGGAACCTAAGTCCCATTAACCCATAGGTGCTTCCCCAGTGGGCGGAAGCTAACCCTTCCCAGGTCCCAGAATGCTTTGAAGGAGGTTCCTTCAAAGGCTCTGTAAGACGCCTGGTTGATCGAGAAGGCGAGAGTCTGTCCTTTCTCCTCTGCCTTCCTGCTTAGAACCGACCAGTGTTGTGTCCCCAGTTCAGGGTTCTGGATCTTCAGTCTGCTGAATCACAGTCTCCTGCGGGACGGTGTCAGGGATCCGTACGAGGACCTTGCGTCTCTTTGGGAGTTCCTTGGGCTCGACGGCTGTCAAGTCCGCCCCCTCCGAAACCTAACCGAGGCCCCCTAGCGATTTCCGCAGCCAGTCCCGCGACTATGGGCCGGCACATGTTATCCAGAGGATGCCCCCCACCAGGCGCGCCCGGTCGAACTGAGGCGGGCTCTCCCCTTCCTGAAGAGAGTCCACTGCAGCTACCACCGCAGCCTGGGTCAGGTCCGCCTTCCCCTGGTCTAGCGTGACCTCAGGATGGCGTCTGTCAATCACCGCCATCCCGAGGCCCTCCGCAGCCGCCCTATACGAGCCAGTTAGCGCCGGTGTTCCGGCGTTGGTTCTTTTGGGACGTCTGTCTGTAGTAGGCATGCTAGAGCCAAAGCGCGGCGTCTTCCGACTCGCACTCTCCTCTTGCACCTTTACAGGTGCCCTGGCCCTTTTGGGACGTCTGTCTGTAGTAGACGTGCTAGAGTCCGAGCGCTTCCTCTTCTGACTCGCACTCCCCTCTTGCGCCTTTACAGGTTTCTCGACCGTCCACGTCACGGTCGCCATTCTCCGCGCCCTCCAGAACTTCTTTCTTTGCGCTCCGGAAAGACGCTTGGACTGCCGGGGCAGTCCCTCTACCCTTACAGTAGGGTCCTCACTGGTGGAGGGGCCCCCGGAGTCCGCATAGCTCGCCGCCCTCCGGTAGGACCCAGCCTCCAGCTTGGGTGTCGGGGACAGGTCTCTGACCGAAGTTACCCCCTGATCCCACGTATCTACGTCGGTCGTGAGACCTCCAAAGTCCGCTGCCGCCCCCTGGCTGGTCATCATTTCCGGAATAGACCCAAGGAACAAGTCTGTAGCCGAAGCCACTCCTCGAGCCTCATTGGTTTTGGTTTTGGTTTTATATGTATTTATTATCTTCATGTTGTTCCCACGAGAATGGGGGAAATACTGTCCACACCATCAGAACCCCCTGTGTGGTGCATGGCAGGTTACTCTGGAGGGTTGCCCGGTACTCCAGAGGTTCCGTTCATCCCTAGGCACAGGTCACGTGACACCGTAGATTGGGGGAGTTTAGTTCGACCTCCTTGTCTAGATCCGTCATGTTTGGTTATTAGCAGGATCACCTCGTGCAGGATGCGGCTTTTCACCGCGCATAATGGTCTTGGGGAAAGCTTCATCGAAAGTTTATGTTGTTGTTTTCACTTCCTCAGCTTGCCCCCTGGAGTCGTTTGGCCCGCGACTCCTTAACCCCCTCACCTACGCTTGCACTCTGATCAGCTTCATCATTTTGTTCGCCTTCCTCCGACTTGACTTTCTTGTGAGAAACACGATGTTTACGGGGCTTCTCATCGCTTCTATCAGAAGACTGGAATTCTTCATCACCGTCGCTTCAATTAAAATATTTTAACCTAGTACGCTTATCCTTGCCTCGTCTAGCTCTAGCAAGTAACTCATTACTCGAATTTCCATCATGAAAAAAATATAATTTATTGTTAGTTTTAGCAGCAGTTTGTTTGGGTCTGCCTCCTCCTTTATCAGAATCTGCTGGTTCCAATAGGAAAACTACAATTCTTTTACAAAGCTCTTCTTTAACTTTGGTCTTAGACAGATCCAGAATCTCGCAGCTGCCTTTCAAGTATTTCATATTCAATTTTTGAATCTAACTCAACATTTTACCATATTCTCCTGAATGTTTGTTGAATTCACATCCATTGAATTTCTTAATGCTCTTTTTGGTTAATGAAGTTTTGCCTGTTATTTTAAATACTATCTTGTAAAGTGTTTTCAAGTTAGAATAACAAAACACAAAGGTGATGAGGAAACATGATTTTAATTTTCGACAGAATATACCATCCGAGCGAAAAGTTACTCTTAAGACTCCAGTCATGCGATTTTTGTGGCGACTTTTTTTTTACATATAGCTATACTATTTGGGTTCAAATATTGATATCATGGACAAGGTAAAGGCTAAAAATTACTTATAATATAATGTAGAAAATGTAGTCACTTACTATGCTTCATCACTAACTAAATCTAAAGATTGAAGGACATCTTGTAGAAGTGGAGCACTGATGAAATTGTTACCATCTGGATCAAAGCTCTTGAATACTCGTCTTGCCTTTTCACTGGGTGTTTCTGGAGCTACTAATCTTCTTTCATCGCTGATTAAAACTGTTAAAAAATAATACGATATAAAAGTTATATATAAAAGCTACTAATAGGCATTTTAATGATGAAAGTTAGGATATACAAATACATACAAATTGATAAAACGACCAGATGGCTCCTTTACTGAATCACGGAAAGAAACGTTAGAGCTCTTAGCACACACACACACACACACTTCCCAGATTGTCTGATCCTTAGCAACAAAGATGTCCGGCCAGCCAAGGGTCGATTTAAACGCCCTCGGAGGGAGGACTGGCGGGTTGCTCGGTGAATAGTTACTGCCTCGGCGGTGGAGTGTGCTGTGAAACATTTCCAGCCATTCAAGGCGCCAGGGGAGGATGGGGTGGTACCGGTCCTACTACAAAATGGACTGGAGATTCTCCTACCTTTCCTAATCAGGCTGTATAGAGCCAGTCTGGCTTGGAGCTATATTCCATCCAGCTGGACGGTGATTAGGGGGGGTTACATTCCCAAATTGGGACGTAATGACCTCCTACCCACATCACTGAGACCTCTCAGTATCACATCATTCCACTTGAAGGGATTGGAAAAAAATACTGGACGGACACATTAGGGGGAGCATCTTAGTCAACAACCCCCTTAATACCCACCAGTATGCCTACCAAACTGGCAAATCTACTGAGTTAGCACTCAATAACCTCGTCGAGAAGATCACACACTCCCTGGATAACGGGGAGGTGGCGGTGGCTGCATTTCTCGACATTGAAGGAGCATTCAACAATGCATTACCTATCTCCCTCTACGAAGCCACTATCGCTAGAGGGGTGGAACGTACCATTTGTGACTGGATTGGAAGCATGCTCAACAATCGGACCGTTATTACCTCGCTGCAGGGGGAGGTGGTCGGCTTCAGGGCTGCAGGGGTTGCCCTCTGGGGGGAGTTCTATCCCCCCTGCTGTGGTCTCTCTTTGTGGACGTTTTGCTGACTATCCTCGGACGGTGGGAGGTTGAGGTCCAGGCGTATGCTGATGATCTAATCATAATGGTTAGGGGCAAATATGAGGAGGAACTAGCAAGTACTCTTCAGGAGACACCAAATGTAGGGAATGATTGGTGGCGGAGGGAACAGATGTCTGTGAACCCCCACAAAACGATCATTGTTCCATTTATCAGAAGAAGGTTGGACAAATTAAAACCACCTATTCTTATGGGGGAAACGATTCCATTTTCGGAACAAGCAAAATATCTGGGGGTTACCCTAGATAAGAAGCTCAACTGGGACATACAGTTAGAGAATGTAATCAGCAGGGCTAAACTGTCCCTGTGGACATGCCGGAGAATCTGTGGAAACAACTGGGGAACAAACCCCTAACAGATGTACTGGCTCTATGTAGTGGTTATCAGACCAATGATAACATATGGAGCCATAGTTTGCTTGGCTAAGGCACTTCGTGGTATCGCGAGGGCCAAACTGGCTCATCTACAGAGACAAGCTTGTCTGATGATAACGGGAGCGATAAGCACCGCACCATCAGCTGCCCTGGAGGTCCTCCTTAATATTCCACCTCTTCACATATGGTTGGAGAGGGTGGCGAGGTGGACAACGTACAGACTAAAAGAAACCGCCGACAGTATGCCGAAGGAAATCAGTCTGGGAGGATCCGGACTCCTCGATGACATTGAGGGTTACAGGATTCTGGGAATGGTCTCAGACTTGATGCCTACAAAGATCAGTAGAGATGTCTTTCAAGACCGTCCTCCCGGAAAGGGAGGACTGGGCGCGAAATCAAACGACCCTATTGAGAGCCGATCTCTGCTGGTACTCTGACGGCTCCAAAACCAATATCGGAGTAGGAGCCGGCGCATATGGGGGCAGCACCGATGCTAGACTATCAGCTAGCCTCGGCAAGTACGCAACCATACACCAGGCAGAAGTGTATGCCATCGAGATGTGTGCAAGGGAAAGTATAAAAAACCAGTGCACACACAAATCGATAAAGATATATGCAGATAGCCAAGCTGCAATAAAGGCTCTTGGTTCCTACCGGTGTAATTCAAAAATGGTATGGAGTTGTAAATCTGCCCTTAACGAACTGGGCAGCTGTAATGAGGTGTCGCTGGTCTGGATACCGGGTCACTCGGACCATGATAGCAATGTTGCGGCCGACACGCTTGCCAAGAGTGGTGCCCAGAGGGACTTTGTCGGACCAGAACCGATGCTGGGGATAACATCATGCACAGCAAAATGCACCTTAAAGACCTGGACAGAAAGAATGACAGTCCAGTATTGGCAAAATCTTCCAGGATTAGCTCACTTTAAGGCCTTCATAAATGGCCTGTCTGAGTCAAGGGCTAAAAAACTTCTAGAGTTAAACAGACAACTAAGTACTCTAGTCGGCCTGTATACAAGACACTGCCGCTTGCGTCACCACATGCACCGTATTGGAGTCGGTCAGGAGACCGAGTGCCGGCTGTGTATGGAGAGTGACAAAACAGCAGAGCACGTACTGTGTTCCTGTCCAGCAGCGGACAGGACTAGATACCTGCTCTTTGGCAAGATAAAGCTTGCTCCGGAGGATCTGGATCAACTTTCGCCCACAAAGATTATCTACCTCTGCAGGAGGCTGGCTTTATTGGGCGAAATATAGACTATTAGGCGTGAGCCACAATAGACCTTATGGTGGCGGTGGAGGGACCGGTATGGCCCACTCACAATCAAACCTAACCTAACCTAACCTAGGATATACAATAATATCAAAACTATTAATACGAGACGAATGGCAGAATAGATGTTAGGATGTTAGCATATATTGATAGGTTCCAGCTTCTCTCTGACAGACAATATGGTTTTAGAAATGGTAGATGCTCTCTGGATGCGGTTGGCTAAGTTAACATCACTAATTAATCTTTACATGGATTCCGGCTTGCTGCCAGCCATCATTTTCGTTGACTAGTCCAAGGCTTTTGATAGTGTTGACCATGGGAGGCTGTTAGAAAGTTTAGAGAATATGGGTTTTAGAGGTTGCACCTGAACTTCTAAAAAGTTATTTAAGTGACAGATGTCAATGTGTGATAAAAAAAACTAAAATATGAGGTGGCCCAGGGTGGTGTTCTAGGTAGTATCTTATTCAATATATATTAGAGATGGGAAATTCGGATCTTTTCGAAGAGTCGGATCACCGGCTCCGGATCTCTTTGCAGATCCAGATCCTTGAACCTGTTCTTGAATCTCAATGAATCTTTGTCTCACGTGACTCTGACTTGATACATACAGCATTTAGTAAGATCGACAAAAAACAATAAAGGTGATCAAGAGCAAGAACCTATTATACGGATTGAAATATATATATCCAAGTTTTTGGGTGATGAATAAAAATGCCTTTTCTTTCCAAACAAATATTTTATTCCTTGTCCCGATGCGTTTCAACCTTCCTTAACAGATCATCCTCAGGGGAATTTGTCTTGTTAAACAGGACTAAAAAACTATACAGTTGAATGCACAAGGAACATGCTTCATCTGTTGTTATAGGATTGATCCATTGGTATCAGAAGTGCTAATAACTTGGAAAGTAACAACTCTGTTGAAATTAAGAAAGAATTAAAGTTTTAAATGTAAAAGTTAAGAACTCGTGTTCGTCGTTACATGTTACGCACGTTAAATCTCTAATACCAATGGATCAATCCTATAACAACAGATGAAGCATGTTCCTTGGGCATTCAACTGTATAGTTTTTTAGTCCTGTTTAACAAGACAAATTTTCCTGAGGATGACCTGTTAAGGAAGGTCGAAACGCGTCGGGACAAGGAATAAAATATTTGTTTGGAAAGAAAAGGCCTTTTTATTCATCACCCAAAAATGTCAACCCCAAACATTTTGATGTTTAGGAACAATATATATCCAAGATTATGACTGTCTTAAAAAAAATATTATGCCTTATGGTACTTCAGTGCCATATGTTAAAGAATTTTTAGTAAAAGTGTTCAAATTGTATTGGAAAAACGAACTCCGTTAAGAAATAAAAAAATAAATAAAATTATATTTTATTTTTTTTTTTTTAATTACATCTTAAAATGTAATAAATGTTTCAAAATAAATTGAATGTATAATTCTATTTTTATTTTTTATTGTTGCTATCATTACTACTGGATAAATAAGTAATTTACAAAATATGTAGGTACAAGAAATATAATAGATTATACAAACGATATAATATATACCTGATAAAAATTATGAAACCTTCAATACTCTAAATACTTAAGTTGCAAGACGCAGGCTGAATGTTCTAAGTTGAATGCTGAATGTTTCTGGGTTCGGATTTCAGATCTTGTTGTTTAGGTGCGCCCTATTCGACCTGAATCTTTTGATTCTCCTTTCGTGGCTCGCAGTGCAGTGTTCCGAGAACTGAGAACGTAACAGCGGATCAGGCGTAACATACGTTAGAGTGTCAGATTCAGATTAGAGTCAATAGCGGTCGGTTCGTTGCCTCACGACTCACGAGTCAGGACAGATCAAGGTCGGAGTCAGGATCCGTCATTTATAATTTTAAGATTTGGTTCATTCCGATCTTTTTAAAGATCCGAATCTTTGAACCGGTTCAGATCTGATCCGGACATCTCTAATATATATATAAACGAATTTTAGTAGCAAAATTTTCAGAGTGAAATAATTAGTTATGTGAATGATACAGCAATTTTTTACTCAGGAAAAAGTTGGATAATTTAAATGTCGAAATGTATCGCGGTTTGGTTTTTGAATGGTTTTCCAATAGGACATTAAGAACTAATTTTGAAGAAAACAATTTTCTGCCTGATGTCTGCCATGCAGACAGAATTCCTTTATACAAAGGCATACCAATAACTTTTTGTGGCCAGACTGTCTTAATATTGCCAATAGAGAGGGTCAATTATCTGGGTGTGCTGATCGATGCTCACTTGAGGTGGTCAGATCATATTGTCCTGATTATGAAACTCATTGGTAAATTTAAATAATTTGCTTAGGTCTTTGGTCAGAGATCTTTAATGATTCTATATCATGTTCTGGTCGAGTTGCACCTGAATTACAGAAAGTAGTGTGGGCAGCTGCAGCAGGGTTGTATGTGGAAATTCTAGAGGCAACACAAAAGTGTATACTTAAGACCATCTTAAAAAAAAAAAAGAGTATACATATCCATCATCATGAAAATTATTTCTGGAGTTTCTTTTTGATGTAAGACGATTGTATTTCTTGAATTTAATAAAATGACAACACAAGAATAGAGGTTCACTTAAGCTGGTATCATCAACCTATAGAACACAGAATGTTTTTCATGGTGGGGAATACAGTGAGGAGGGATACATTCATAGAGGGGTGCCTCAGGGTTCTATACTCAGGCCGCTTCACTTTCTCATATATATATATATATATATATATATATATATATATATATATATATATATATATATATATATATATATATATATATATATATATATATATATATATATATATATAAATGATCGTCCTCCTAACATTCCTGATGACATCTAACAAAGCAGAGTAGGAACCGCCCTCTTTGCGGATGACACAACTTACACAACTTTTATTATCACTGGTGATGCTGGTAGCGATGTCAGTGAGACAGTGGACAATGTTCTTCGTGAGGCGGGAGCTTGGTTTAGTGATAACGAACTGTACCTCAACGAGGACAAGATATGCCAGGGTGACTTCTGATGAGTCGAAGTCTGCTAGGAAATTTTTCAGTCTTAACATCAACCCTGCTCTTGTATGGAAGAGTCAAATAGACTCATTGGCTGGTAGGCTAGCCTAATCAGTGTATGCAGTGCGTAAGATTTCTGCAATAGCTGGACCTGAGTTAGCTTTGATCACCTATTATGGGTTGTTTTATTCACATCTGAATTACCGTTTCCTTCCCTCCATGCAGTGAGCGTGCACTTGGATAAAATATTTGTGCTCCAGAAAGCAGTTGTCAGAGGTGTTGTCGGGGCGGGTTGCTGTGCCCACTGTAAACCCATCTTTCATTTAACATAATGTCACTCTACTCACTGGTGGTTTACAGACAACTGTTGGTGGTGAGAAAGAAAAGTAAAAGTTTTGACACACATGCTGAAGTGCATAGCTATAACACCAGACCAGAGATAATTTAATCCAACCTAGGCATTGACCAAGTAAAACTATAATGGTTAGGGTCGATTTTTTCAATGCACTCCCAAGGTGGTTGAGAAATGAACCTATCAATAAATTCAGCGCAATTATTAGAGATTTTTTAATACGGACCTGTCTATACAGAACAGATAAATATTTTAATGTAGTGCAGCATTTGAGATTCTCGACGGCCAGGTGAGCCATTGTTTTAGTGATAAGCAGACATTGTGTGTTTTAGAGGTGAATGTATTTTTGTTGATTTTTGTATGCATTTTGTAGTTTTGCATTAACATGTGTTTGATGTATAATTTTTTGTCTTGACTGGCCAAGTTCATTTTTGTGTGAGATTTTGTGGCTAATAAAGCTATTCTATTCTATAAAACAAGAAGAAGACTCTCCATTTATCAGCATGGTTTCATTCCAGGGAGATCGATTGTGATGAATTTAGTTGACATTATAGGCTTCATTGCATCCCCTCTTGACCGCTCTTCACAGATTGATCTTGTGTGTACTGATCTATCTAATTCCTTCGATTGTCTAAATAATTCTGTTTTAATTTACAGGATGAGGGCTATCAGATTCTCCGACAGATTGCTTGGCCTATTCAGATCTTACATGCATGGAATTCCTTCGATTGTCTAAATAATGTTGTTTTAATTTACATGATGAGGGCTATCAGATTCTCCGACAGATTGCTTGGCCTATTCAAATCTTACATGAATGGAAGGAGGCAATTTGCTGAGAGCAGGGTCTTCAAATTTAAAATCAATAAAATAACTTCGGGTGTGACGCAGGGTTCCATACTGGGTGCACTACTGTTTAACATATTTATCGGCCATGTTGAACATGTTTTACATGTTCTTTTTTTAATGTATGCAGATGACATTAAGATTGGCCTATTCAGATCTTACATGAATGGAAGGAGGCAATTTGCTGAGGGCAGGGTCTTCCAATTTAAAAACAATAAAATAACTTCGGGAGTGCCGCAGGGTTCCATACTCGGTGCACTACTGTTTAATATATTTATCGGACATGTGGAACATGTTTTACATGTTCTTTTTTTAATGTATGCAGATGACATTAAGATTTTTGCAAGCATTACGAGCGTTGATGACTGTTTGCAGCTCGAGAAGTGTCTTGAGGTCCTTGTTGAATTGGGTTGTCAGAGTAATCTTTCTAGGTGTTGTGTAATGTAATTTACTTGAAATAAACGCCCTATTACTTTCAGTTACAATTCAAGAGGGCTTGCACTTAGTTGCCCTAGGACAGTTAGGAACCTTGGAATTGTTTTTTATGAAACACTATATTTTAAACCACACTATGAACAGACTGTTAGTTCTGCTTACAAAACTCTTGGGTTTCTAATAAAAAGCAACAAAAATTTCTCCCTGACTGACACCCTTTCTCTCATCTGTTGTTATCTGGCTAGGTCCCGACTTGAACATGGCTCGGTTGTGTGGGCTCCTATTTAGGAGATACATGTGGCAAATCTTGTATCAGTACAAAAAAAAATTCTAAAATTTATTAGCTTTCGAGATGAGTTTACTTCTCTGGAGATGCGCAGGCAGTGCAGTTTCGTTTTATTTTTATATAAATTAGTTAATTCTGTGTTTAACTGCCAAAACCTACTTAGCAACTTAATTTCAATGTGCCTCATGTAACTGCACGTTTTCCAGGGACATGCTATCTCCCCACAGCTTGTACATGATCGCTGCAATCATCACCAATTTATCACATATGCACTGATTACTCTGTACTGCAAGACGGCCTAAATATCGTCTCATGTAACATATCAAGAGATAAAAATGTTTCTAAAACTAATGTAACTTGTGGATCTCTCTTTTGTATTGTTTGTTTGATTATTGTTTGTTATTTCCTTTTGTGTTTGAGCCCATCCTTAATTTGGTTTAAGTGTTTAAGTTAAGACTTACGTTTAAGTGTAAGCGGTTGGTGGTATGGTGTATGAATAAATAAATAAATAAATAAATGAATAAAAGAAGAGGTAGTGCCCAGATGTGTACAGTCTATAGGTCAACGCTGCCATACATAAACAGGCCCGTGTGTATACAATTTTCTACCCACTTAAATTAAGGACATCCGGTATAGCCAGCATTGTTTTGTTATCGTTATTTGATGATCACTAGCTTAAAAAAAACTACACCTAAATAAAACCTGTTGTATTTATTTTAAACTTAATTTAATTATTAAAACTTTTTCTTACCCGTTAAATGTGTATCTGATCCTAAAACCCAAACAGGGTGCATTGGATTTTTATAAAAGGAACCTACAGTACAATATCGCAAATGTTCCATCATTGTGATGAATCCTATTTGACTTTGTTTTTCTATACCTCTAAGTCCTGAAAAAGAAAACAAGAAATTGTATGGGTGCATGTTTCAGCTATTTTCGTTCATCAAAACTAGTCTAAATCGTTAGAAAATGGTGGTAAACTAAACTTAGGTTAGGTTAGGTTTGATTGTGAGTGGGCCATACCGGTCCCTCCACCGTGACCATAAGGTCTATTGTGGCTCACGCCTAATAGTCTATATTTCACCCAACAAAGCCAGCCTCGTGCAGAGGTTCATAATCTTTGTGGGCGAAAGTTGATCCAGATCCTCCGGAGCAAGCTTTATCTTGCCAAAGAGCAGGTGTCTAGTCCTGTCCGCTGCCGGACAGGTACACAGTACGTGCTCTGCTGTCTCGTCACTCTCCATACACAGCCGGCACTCGGTCTCCTGACCGACTCCAATACGGTGCATGTGGTGACGCAAGCGGCAGTGTCCTGTATACAGGCCGACTAGAGCACTCAGTTAATAATAATAATAACAGGCCTTTATTGAAAAAGAAAAGTAACACGCAGACAAACACACACACAGACACACACGCACATGTTCATGCGCACAGAACAACTCATTCCCCACAGAATCTCGCATTACTGACTACAAAACAAAAACTCTCTCACCTTGTATTTGAACTTATTCATATTATACCGCTTAAAGTCATTTGAAAGACAGTTAAATAGTTTGATGGCACTATAAACAAATGATCTCTTAAACACCGCAGTATGAAATCGTGGTAGACAGAACTCATTTTTATTTCTTATATTCACGTTGTGAGCCTCAGAGCGCAATGGAAAGTGGCGACTTAAATCAGTCGGAACGTCTTGACAAATCAATATTTTATAGACGTAAGTAAGCAAATGAAACTTGAATCTGTTCTCCATAGAAAGCCAGCGCAAATCACGAATCCTCCCAGATACATTCTCTCGTCTACTCAGACCAAAGACAAAACGACAACACCAGTTCTGAACCCTCTGAACTGCACACCTATCCAATGAATCCAAACAGGGCATGTAAACAAAGTTTCAATAATTGAAGTGAGAGAGCACAAGGGTCTCCGACAACTGAACCCTCAGCTTCATACTCAAAGCATGCCTATTTGAATAGAGCAATTTAAGATTAAGAAACGCCTTTTTTCTCAAATTACTCACATGTTCCCTGAACCTGAGCCTAGTGTCAATAACCATACCAAGGTTCCTAGCCGATTGCACAAAGTTTAACCTTTTATTATTTACCCAAATATTAAGAACAGACTTTAAAAAATGTTCTCTAGACCTGCTACAGAATAGCATAACCTGTGACTTACTACAGTTCAGTTTCAGATTATGTTCAAGAGACAAATCGCAAATTTTTTGTAACTCACCGCATAATATGTTATTGGCGTTATTATAGTCATTACAGTCGAAACTCAGGTGCATCTGGATGTCATCGGCATAGGCCTGAATCCTGCAATGCTGCAAGGAGGTCAAGATGTCCGAAGTATATATCAAAAAGAACAGTGGACCCAGAACAGAACCCTGCGGTACACCCGAACGGATCTCCAGCTCACCAGATGTTACATGATTATAAGAGACACACTGATACCTGTCAGTTAAATAGGAACGCATCAGACTCAAGGCAGGAGTATCAAAACCATATTTCAGCTTGGCACAGAGTAACTCATGACTAACAGTGTCAAACGCCTTTGAGAAGTCGAGCAAGACAAGCACACTGGCCAAGCCAGCATCAAGCGCCTCAAAAATATCCGCAGTAACGCCCGCCAGGGCCGTAGCTGTACTAAACCCCGGTCGGAATCCGCATTGAACCTTGGGAATTATCCGCCGATCCATAACATACTGATAAATTTGTTAATATAAAATTTTTTCAAAAATTTTTGAAAGAACTGGAAGTATGCTGATAATGCGCAAATCAGAAAAGACCCGGGGGCTCGAGCACTTAGCAAGCGGTACACCCACTGCCTTTTTCCATAACTTTGGAAAGTAGCTATTTTCTATACAACAATTTATGATGTGCACCATGACAATATCTATGGCTGTCATTGACAACTGCAGCATTTTCAGTGTAATGTTATCCACACCCGAAGTATCTTTTTAAGATCATAAACTACTTCGTTAACTTCCCGAGTATCCGTCATTCTAAAAGAAAACTTATCACAGTTATTATCAAATTCATTATTATTATAGAAATTAATTTTGGAATCACAATTAGTGTTGACACTCTGAAAAAATTGAGAAAAGTAAGAGTTTATACTATTAGGGTCAGATATATCATCAGGAATTGCATGATAATTGCCCCCTGAATGTACACTAAGATTACGCAATGCAATCCAAGTCCGGCGCGGGTTATTCTGAGATGTTATGAAATTGAGGTAGTTATATTTTTCTCTTCTTACAGTTGTCACTGTTAAATTTCGCAACTGTTTATACCTGTTCCAGTCACAAAGAGACTTGGTACTCTTGTACCTCCGCAAAGCCTCGTCCCTATTTTTCATCATCCTTTTTAAATCAAGGGTTAACCATTCAGCTTTTGGTTTGTTGTCTGTTTAACTCTAGAAGTTTTTTAGCCCTTGACTCAGACAGGCCATTTATGAAGGCCTTAAAGTGAGCTAATCCTGGATGATTTTGCCAATACTGGATTGTCATTCTTTCTGTCCAGGTCTTTAAGGTGTGTTTTGCTGTGCATGATGTTATCCCCATCACCGGTTCTGGTCCGACAAAGTCTCTCTGGGCACCACTCCTGGCAAGCGTGTCGGCCGCAACATTGCCATCATGGTCCGAGTGACCCGGTATCCAGACCAGCGACACCTCTACACTCTACACTTGGCCTATACTGATTTTGGCAGAGCTTTTGATTCTGTAAGACATTCTCTGTTAATTCAGAAATTATATGCATATGGCATTAGAGATCTGCTGCTGGCATGACTTCATTCGTATCTTGAGTGCAGAAACGTCAGAGTTAAAATTAGTGGGCATTACTCTGATTTTATATATGGGACATTTCACATGAAGCGGGCACGGAAAATAATTTCAAGTTTCCGATTTCAGTTAAATTGGAGTATTTTATACCTGCACCTGTCCTCGACACACATACAAAATATTTTTACAGTAGCAAACCTGGTTCACCAAATATGGGTCTTTCAAGATGATTGAATAACCGTGAGTACTAATTCATTGGTCATTATTAAGTTTAAAAAATGTATAGTAAAATAAATTAACCACTGGATTTTATACTTCCTTTAATGATCTTTTAACCCCATAGTTGTATTTCAAAAAAACACAAAAATTCACTGAAAAAATGTTTAAAAGATTTATGTTTATCGTTTTTTACAAAGTTCGTATTCTTTTATGTATTTTTTTGTTCAATATAAAAAAGCTAATATTGTGTCTATACTGCATGCCAAGTTTCATAATGGGCCGCACAGTAGTTTATGAGCTATATGTATTATAAAACCGAAGCGTGGCGGCAATCTTGTTCTCGCGCCTAGTCAGTGCGACTTACATAAACATTCATTCAAACAATATAACGTCGGCTAATAATGTCCTCTTGTATGTTTCAAGTATAATTTGACCATTTCTGTTTCACTAACGCCATCTCTTGGGTGAGAAAGAACTTCCTAGTACGTAAATGTAGCTTGCCTGAATGAGACATTTAACTTTTGCCGTTATTTCGTTACTTGGCTTAGCAATTACTTTCTAGGCTTCGAGCGTGTGTCAAGTGTTTTTTTGTTTATTATTATTATGGCTCCGTATGGTGATCGGTGTTTTAATCCATTGCGTTTACTGTTTACTATTTCATAAAAAACAAAGTATTGAGAAAATTATCGAAAACATTAGCAGTAAAGTGGTCATTTGCGAGTAAGTTATACAGGGTTTGGGAAAAAGTCCGGCAAAGCTGTGTTTGCTTCGAAACAAATGAAGGTATCAGTATGAAATTTTAGGATGATAATTTGGCGTAGGCTTTGCATTTTTTTACAGGACACATCACATCTATATGATGTCAGCGTTTAGTGTACCGCTGCCGACTTGAATTTTTTAAATGGCAACATAGGTCTAGTGATATATAAAAAGAAAGCTTATTTCTTCCTATTTTCAAACATACTAGTCACGTATCACATTACTGAAGAGATAAACAAAAAATAAATTAACAAAGGAAATATTATTGCAGAAGACATACAACAGCATATAAAAATTTTTTTTTGAAAAACGAACAAAATAACATATTTTTTATTACAAGTGCTCAAAATGTTGGCCGGTCGTTTCTTGGCTATAATACAGTCTGTGGAAGCCACAAATTGAACTGTTGACAATTTCTGGAGGAATCGCCTGCATTTCAAGACAAATTCGAGTTTTAAAATCATGTAAATTAGTTGGCTTGTTAACGTGCACTCGGTTTTTTAGGTAACCCCACAGAAAAAAATCCAGTGAAGTCAAATCAGGTAATCTTGCTGGCCACTCAACCACACCCCTCCGACCAATCGTCAGCTCAAACCTGGCACTGGAAATCCTACTGTCTAATTAGAACAAAGCATTGTTTAATTTATTTGTAACACACATATATAAATTTTATCTTTCTGCTCTCCTTCTTGTTATGAACTTTAACTATGCCAAATCTCACACTGCTCTGTGCATGCAATGTGCTTAAACAGGGAAAGAAAGTTTTTTCTTCATGTATTATAACGTTATAGTTGAAACTACTGCCAAAGCATCAGACCAGAGAAAAAAATTTCTTTTGGTATTCGTCAAGGTTGTCCCATGCCAGTTTTTTATTTTCTTTGTCTATTGAACCCCTACTAATTTTACTAACAAAAAACATTTACGGTTGTAAAATTCCATCACTTCACAGGACAATAACTTTACAGGTGTCTGCTTATGCAGACGACATAAATGTTATAACCGCTGATCAGAATGATATAGGTAAAGTTTTTGAGTGTTATGAGGATTACTCGAAGAGCTCTGGTGCGCTATTGAACAAAAGCAAATGCAGGGATTATTGGCTGGGGGGTCTGAAGGGATCACAGGCTGACTCGCATGGCATAACATGGTCCTCCGAAAGTATTAAGATACTTGGCATAACATTTAGAAATTACCAAAATATTATAGATGACAGTATAATTGATAACCTTGTTGACTCTTTCATTAGAAGCACTACCAGGTGGAAAAACATTTTGCCCTCGGTATTGTGGAGAGGGAGAGTAATGGTTATTAATCAAATGATTGCGCCAAAACTATGGTATCACCTTGAAATTTTGCCGGTTCCCCACTCAGTTCTGGAAAGATTACAGACTATACTGATCGACATGTTTTGGTCTACACGTCACCATTGGCTTGACTGTAAAAATCTGTGTCTCCCCTTAGAATCTGGAGGACTCGGCTTGGTCGATATCATTTGCAAGGTGAGACTGTGCAGAGTACTCTTTGGCGTAAAATACTTAGAGTGCGGCGGGGGGCCTAATTGGTACCTCATGATAGAACGCATGCTACACTCCTATCGTTCGGCCTATCGTGGCAGTTTTTCTTTATGGAAGTTACTCCACATCAATCAGACATCTCCCCATTTTTAAGGGAAGTATTAGAATCATTTTGATTTCTTGATACTTTCCCAGCCTTCTATCCTTCAACCAACCTAGGTATTAGACATTCCTTTGACAAGGTCACGCTTATTAACATCCGTAACTATAAACCTTTCAAACTTGTGGTTCAACTCTGAGCTCTTTACTTTTGGCGACCTATTAAGCCACAACAAATTTAAACCTATTAAGGAATTACTCCTGCCTGACTTCAACCGACTGCTGAAAAATAATCTACTAATGAACTACGATCAAATTAAATCTCATATCAACAACAATTATGCAGAAGTTTTGGACACATATGGTCCTGAAGTTACCCCTACAGCAACGTTTTTGAACAGTCATGGCTCTATTGTTCAAGTCACCAACAAAAACAGAAAATCGATCTACCAGTGATTCGTGCAAGTTGATGACCCGCTACTTGGTAAATGGACAGACGACAAGATACACTGGTCCTCCTTTTACTCTTTCCCAACCCTTGGTTATAAAGGTGATGTTTCTTTTAGATTTGCGAAGAACAGACTAGCAGATTCTATCTTCACCCATAAAGCCGGTTACACAGTAACTGCTAACTGTCGGTGGTGTGGAGTGCCTGGCACGTCTTGGCATGTCATTATTAGTTGTAGTCAAACGAAGGAATTGTGGGCTTTTGTCAACTTAGTTAAGCTGAAGATTCTAAAATCCCCACTACGGCTCGTAAACATCTACTCAGGCCTAGCAAACAGCTAAGGCGGTAAAACACATATAGTAAACTATCTCTGCAGTTTGGCTAAACAAACTATATACAGTGTCTTTACATCAGTGATAAAGGACAATATCCCTTTTAAGCCATATCTGGACGTTTTTAAAAACCGTTTAAAATCAAGAATTTTAATAGAATACACCTGGTATTTGAGCAAAAACTTACTAGTGATTTTTGAAAAACGATGGTGTTAAAACAACACACTGTTTACGATACATAACGAAAATTTAATATTTTGTTTTTGAGTGCCAGGTCCTGAAATGCCCGGAACTGTTTCAATAGGTTTAGTATAATTTTTTATTACATCTGTGATATTTATGTGTATTACATAGTTTATTTTACAATGTAGATAAATATGATTTTTTAATTGACTGTGATAATAAATAATAATAATAATAATAATAACGCACGCACTCAGGCACACACTCACACACACATGCACGCACTCACTCACACACTCACTTCACTACGCTATGCATATTGATAGAATTGAAAATGTTAAGTGAAAATTTGTCAAAACTTTGTGTTACAGAAATTCCAGATGCTTTTATAACAATTATAGTTACAGTTTATTGCTTTCTTATTTTGGTCTACATTCCCTTCATACTATGCCTATTCTCTTTGACGTATGTTTCATTTGCAAAGTTCTCAGAGGACTTGCAGACAGCTGCAATATTCTATCTCAATTCAGAATAAAGAGTTTGTCCAGGTACTGTTCGTAATCCTGGCATGCTGTGTAGTGAATTCCAGCGAACCAACTATGGTAAATACGGTTCTCTCAGCAGTGTAGTTAATAGTGGCAACAGATTTTGTTCAGACTTTGATATGTTTGGCATTCATAATAGCCAGTTTAGCTGCAATGCATGTAGAGTTTTAAATCTGTGAAGTATTGTATTATTGTTGTTTTTGCTTGTGTAAATTGGTAAATTTTTTCTTTGTATATTATGTAAAATGCCAAGTGCTTATTAGATATTATTATTAAAATTAAATAAATAAACTAATATTGAATGACAGTTCTTACTCAGTCCTCCGATATCTTGGTCATGGTCCCAGACGTAAGTAGTCGCCCGTCCAGTTATCATCAGGTTGATTAGGTTCTGGCTGCCATAACCGTACGTGGCGTCTATCAATGGTTCGGAGGTCTCAGCTTCTTGCTTCACTTGCTCCAGACCCTAAATAACATAATGGATTAACTTTTATTACTAAAACAGGCAAGGACAAAGGTCAAGCAGATAAAATTACACACTGTTTCTATAAAGTAACACAAATTCAATAAAATTGAAAGTAACCATTATTAAGGAAAAATCAAAAATAGGTTGATTTATATTTTCAAAGACTGACTTTTTGACATAAAAATCTCACCCCTATCGTCATACATCTTCAAGGGGAAGCTACCCTTTCGAAATTTTGAAATTGGATACTGGGTAGAGTAATACATCTTTATAAAGCTAATCCAATTGTCTATTCAGCAACTTTTTTTTTCTCATAGGAATAAACTAGAGTGAGGAATAAATTTTTTATTATCAGTAACACCTAACACACGTGAAGCCTATAAATAATCACATAGTTCGGTCTTATCTAATCAAATGTTTGAAATTCCCGCCTTCTTGTGCCTTACAATTCCCCAAACGGTCAACAAATTCTTGTTGGGCTCTATTTATAATCTCTGGAGAAATGTTGGTATATTCAGTTCTAATTCTTGTTTTTAATTCGTTGATAGTATCTGCTTTACTTTTGAATACCACATTCTTGAAATGACTCCAAAAAATATATATAAGGGAGTTAGGTCAGGTGATCTTGCTGGACACTCGATTGCACCACGCCTGCTAATCCATCTGTTGGGAAATTGTTGATCCAGATACTGTCGAACATTAACATCATGCGCGGGGGCACCATCTTGATACAACAAGTTATGATTTACCTTACCAGCATTGTGTCCATCAGGAAATAAGTTCAATAACGTCGGAATGAGATATTGTTGTAAAAATTGTAGATATCATGGTTCATTTATAGTTCCATCAAAAAAGTAGGGATCAATAATCCTACCCCTAACAATTCCTGCCCAAACATTTGCCTTTTGTAAATATTGTGTGTGATTCTGTCACATCCATCTCGGATTTTTCCTTGCCCAGTATCTGCAGTTTTGACGCTTAATTCCTTCATGTAATGTAAAAGTAAATTCGTCCAAAAACAGAATATTCGGTACTTGCAAAGAGTTATCATTACATTTATCCATTAATGGTGCACAAAACTACATCCTTTGGTCTGGATCGCCATCAGATAACTCCAGCTAAAGCTGTATTTTATAAGGATTAAGCTTTTCAAGTTTTAATACTTTATGTGCCGTCTGACATGGAATTCAATTGTCTCGGCCAATTTGCCGAACACTACTGTTGGGATTCTCTACCACTGCCAACAAGACGTTTAATTTCACTTATTCACTTATAGACCGACGATCTGTGTTTAGCAAATCTACGCGAGACGTTTCTCGAAATTTCTTATCTGTTTGGCTCACTGTTGATTGATTGATAGACATATCCCGATAGTTAGTATTAAACAGAATACACACCTCTGCCTGAGTTCGGATCCCCTCACCATAACCAATCATCATTAGAACTTCAATTCTTTGAGCTATTGATAAACGCATTTTACCAACAATTTAATAACTAATTTGACAAAGCAAAAGTTATTCAACCCTAGGCCTCAGAGATCTCTGAGGCCTAGGGTTTAACACACTGAGACCTCACAGAAGATCTCCGGCGAGATTTGGGGGAGTAGGTAGATTGAGGCCCTGTAATCGAGCTACAACAACCCAACCCACCTTTGTCCACCGTTCTAAGGAGTAGGCAAATTGAGGTCTTAGAGTGTCCTTACATATTTCCTTCACCTCTTGAAAATGGCTTCAAAACAGGAGCCGAAACGTCGAGTTTTCATAAATTCTGGATGCAGTTCAACCCGAGAACCAAGTATGTCTCATATATATATATATATATATATATATATATATATATATATATATATATATATATATATATATATATATATATATATATATATTAGAGGTGTGCGAACCCATGTTTTGTTCGAACCGAACTATGTACGAACCCAAGCAAATACGTTGCCTCGAACTTCGAACCTCTGAAATAGTATGTCTAAGGTTCACAGTCGAACTTCTTAGAAATTTAAAATCGAACATCGAACTACCCAAAATTCTTCAGTGTTCATATATCATTTCCTTAAACACAAAATTTAGGAATATTGTACCACACAATATTTGATATGTGAAAGATTCCCATTCTTTTAACAAAAAGGACGAGTTCGGCAAATTTGCAGGTTGATTGGGTGAAAATGCCTTCTGGTGCTGATCGTTTTGGCTCATGGTGAATTAAAGCATGTTGAAACCGGTGTTTTCCAAAGTCAATCTGCAATTATCCTCATAAATTCTTAAAATTTACGTTACCGATCGCTTTTGAACACTGTCATCATAATGTTGTTATTGAAAAAGGTTTTGGGAGACTAGGATATATAAGAAAAATAATTCTGTTATTGCTAAATGGCTCCGTCGTGCCTCAATGTGCCTACCAACTGTCAAAAATATGCATGAGTGAAATCTCCTAAAATTATGCTATCCACTCAATGAGACCGATAACGAGTTTAAAGCGCCGCTACCGAGTTAACGGGGCCGCAACTTCGCTATCTTTGGCAGCATTCAATGCCTGTAAAGTTAAATTTCGAAGTATTTTTGAGCAACGAACTTCGAACTATTTTGGAGAATTACATATTTCGAACTTCAAACAACTTCAACATCGCTAGTGCGAACATATTTTCGAACCGAAGGTTCGGTTCGAGTTCGGGTTCGGTTCGAAATTTCGAAGCTTCACACACCTCTAATATATATATATATATATATATATATATATATATATATATATATATATATATATATATATATATATATATATATATATATATATATATATATATATATATATATATATATATATATATATATATATATATATATATATATATATATATATATATATATATATATATATATATATATATATATATATATATATATATATATATATATATATGTCCAGGGGTCCTACATAGCACTCATTTGTAAAAAAATTCAAAATTCGAAAGTCGCGATCTCCTCATTAGTGTTTTTTTTTATTTAAGAAAACTCACTACAAATTAAAGTCGATAGCATTCTATAAACACAATTATTAAGCAGGCTACTCTGCTCTGGTGGCCAAGGGTACTTCGTGGTATCGCGAGGACCAAACTGGCTCATCTACAGAGACAAGCTTGTCTGATGATAACGGGAGCGATAAGCACCGCACCATCAGCCGCTCTGGAGGTCCTCCTCAATATTCCCTCCCTTCACATATGGGTGGAGAGGATGGCGAGGTGGACAACGTACAGACTAAAACAAACGGCAGATAATATGCCGAGGGAAATCAGTCTGAGGGGGACCGGACTCCATGATGACAGTGATTGTCACGGGATTCTGGGAATGGTCTCAGACTTGATGCCTACAAAAATCAGCAGAGATCTGTCTTTCAAGACCGTCCTCCCGGAAAGGGAGGACTGGGACCGGAACCAATCGACCCTGTTGAGAGCGGACCTCTGCTGGTACTCTGACGGCTCCAAAACCAATATGGGAGTAGGAGCCGGCGCTTATGGGGGCAGCACCGATGCTAGACTATCAGCTAGTCTCGGCAAGTACGCAACCATACACCAGGCAGAAGTTTATGCCATCGAGATGTGTGCAAGGGAAAGTTTAAAGGACCTATGCACAAACAAATCGATAAAGATATATGCAGATAGCCAAGCTGCAATAAAGGCTCTTGGTTCCTACCGGTGCAATTCAAAGACGGTATGGAGTTGTAAATCTGCCCTTAACGAATTGGGCAGCTGTAATGAGGTGTCGCTGGTCTGGATACCGGGTCACTCGGACCATGATGGCAACGTTGCGGCAGACGCGCTTGCCAGGAGTGGTGTCGAGTGCGACTTTATCGGACCAGAACCGGTGCTGGGAATAACATCTTGCACAGCAAAACGCACCTTAAAGACCTGGACAGATAGAAGGACAATTCAATATTGGCAAAATCTTCCAGGATTAGCTCACTCTAAGGCCTTCATAAATGGCCTGTCTGAGTCAAGGGCTAAGAAACTACTAGAGCTGAACAGACAACAACTGAGAACTCTAGTCGGCCTATATACAGGACACTGCCGCTTGCGGCATCACATGCACCGTATTGGGATCGGTCAGGAGACCGAGTGCCGGCTGTGTATGGAGAGTGACGAAACAGCAGAGCACGTGCTGTGTTCCTGTCCGGCAGCGGATGGGACTAGACACCTGCTCTTTGGCAAGGTAAAGCTTGCTCCAGAGGATCTGGATCGACTTTCGCCCACAAAGGTTGTCGACCTCTGTAGGAGGCTGGATTTGTTGGGCGAAATATAAACATTAGGCGTGAGCCACAATAGACCTTTGGTCGCGGTGGAAGGTCCGATATGGACCACTCACATACAAACCTAACCTACTCTGCTTACATTCAAGGCTTCCTGCTATTTCCCCTCATCTTTCTCTGCTTTGATATCTGAAATACTGATGTATGCATATGATGCTATATACTGGTGAAAACAATTAATTATTATATTATAAAGCAGACATATTATAATTACACTTCTTCCCACACTTATTTTCTTCATTCTTTATAATACGATTATAAATAATAAATCTCACAGCAGTGCACATCTTGGCCCATGAATTCGAGACCCAAACGTATGTTTACTTTAGCGGGGTTCTAAATACAAGATTACCGCTATAACTTTTAGCTTATTTAATGTATAGTTTGGTTTATGCATTTTTAATAATTATTCCATGCTTTGAAATTTGAACATTTCATTTCATAGATAAACTAACTTACTTTATCTATGTGTAAATCCTATTAAAAAAAAAACTTCATATCGTAAGAAAACTCCTAAATTAATTCAAAGATTGGCACCACTGAACATTTACAATTATATGTAAGAAGTCTTAAATGTAGTATAAAAAAACTCTGGATGCAGCAAGTGCGTTATAGTAGTGAATTTTCATTAAAATGTTTTATTGTAAATATGTGTGTTTTCCTTTTAAGAAAGCAGGCATCAGTTTTGGTTACCAGTATAACCTATATAGTAAAAACAATGTGCCATGTTTCATAAAAATAACTTTATTGTGTGAAAATGTACAAAAATTTCCAAAAGTAAACTTAAAGTGCTCCCGGAAAAACTCGTTTCTTGGTCAACCTTATAGGTTAATAACAAATTGGGCTATTCAAATATGAAGCATTTGATCAAAATTCGATACCATAACGCACTTGCTGCATCCAGAATTTCTTTTCTAACAAACATGCATTATATTTCGATGGAAAATGCAAAAATGCAATAACATAAGGCGTGTTTGATTAAAAAAAAAAGAAAATTTGTGTCACCAACGACTTATGGGCCATCCTGTGATTGTAGAAATATTTTTTAAGATGTAGCTCAAGACACCCTATAATTAATGTATACAATTTTTTTTCATATCTTGTATAATTACGGATATATTGAGCTTTATTGATTTTTTACGAAAATTCTACAAAAATTATATACCATTAAACGATAAACTCTATAGCTAAGACTACTGCCAAGCATCAGAGAAAGGGTCTATTTGAAATGAATTTTCTGGAAACATTTTAGTAAAATAAATGACAATGACGGCTGAAACTAAGACTTCAGGGTTTGTAAAACATCCTTCTTGAGACATTTGATTTCCATAGCCCGTATTAGATTCAAGTTATTAGCCTAAATATTGCCAATTTTGACGTTTTAAATCTCAACTTTGATGTTTTGAGGGAAACCCCAATTTATTTTTCTTTAAATGCCTATAACTTTTTTGTCTTTTGGTCTACATGGCTAAATTTTGGTAGGTAATATACCTATATAAACCCGCGTACCAAATTTGGTTGCCCTTACTTTGTTAATTCCGGAGATATAAATTTGTTTTGGCAGAAAACACAAAAATTTCCGGGAAAACCTGGGCAGATTTTCTTGGCTAACGAACTTATCCAAGCCATTTGTAAAAGGAATTTATACACCAAATTTAATCAAAATCGCCCCATTATTTTTTTGGTTATCGGTGTGATATATATATATATATATATATAGATATATATATATATATATATATATATATATATATATATATATATATATATATATATATATATATATATATATATATATAAACATATAAAAATTGAAACTGACCCCAGGTATGTGTTCTGGGGGGCCTAATTAGCGCTCATTTGAAATTTTTTCAAAATTCAAAAGTCGGGATCTCCTCATTGGTGAATTTTTTTTAAAGAAAATTCACTAAAAATTGTTTTCACCTAGTCACGACGTACTCCGATTGAACCTGAAGTGTGAGTTTGTTGCACACTGGGTTCAATAGAGCCATCCCTGCAAATTTACCAATTTCTTAAATATTTTTTTACACTTTTCCATCATTTTCGATTATTTTTAAAGATGATAGAAAATGGGAGCAATATTTAGTCATTCTGATAAACTTGGAACTAACTTTTTTGGTATTTATCTAGTTACAGGGGTCTAAATAAGCATCTAGAAAACATAGATGGCTGTATTTGAAAGGCAAACCTTTTCTACAGATGCAACATAGATGGCACCATATTATATAAAAAGATCTGTCAAAATATCACTTTTGTAGTTTTGTAGAAGTATGATATATGTCTTGTGATAACCACCTGTTTGGAAGGTGCTCTTACGTGTTTTAAAAGGTCAGCTAAATGTATAATTGGTGTTATTCACAACTGTAACACTTTTTGTTTAATGTGGCTGTTGCAATAAAGCATCTTCTGCTAAATTAATCTAAATTGAAAGAGAAATTGCACTATTACTGGTTAGTTAGTAGCCTGCCATGAAAAGTTGTTGTATAGAAGAACAGCTCCAAGACATTTTAAATCAGGTGTAGTAGATTTCACTGTAATTATAAATATACCATTTAAACAGAGGAATACTTTGTTTGTGATGTAAATACATTTAAAAAAAAGTGTGCCATAATGATATTAAAAGTACAAATTGGCATTGTGGGTACATATCTAAGCTAAATATTACCCTAAATTCTATAAAATACAAAGCAGAACATAATAAGTAAAAATAACTTGCAAGTTCAGTGTAGGAACTTACCCTGGTAGCTATCACAGTATACAGAAACAATAATAGACCATATTTACTAGTGAGACTACTTGTAGCTTCAAAATAATACTTATTCACATCATTTATTGTAGGTAGCACTTGTACTTTCAAGTTATCATGGAAAAATGTATGACACGCACTGTCCACGTCCGCATATTGATCGGAACTGCTTCCATTTTCATTTGGTGTATTGTTAGGAGTTCCGTTCAGTTCACCTAAACCACTATTTTGTTTATCATCACAATTTAAATAAACTACATGATATTTTCCGACACTACACTGTTCTAAAATCTCACACAGCGCCTGTATCAGTACCCTATCCTGCCTTTCTTTCGTAGTGACCTACAAAAATAGGTTATGTAACACTTTGTTAATTTTAAAACAGAAGTGGTAGTCTTACCGCTTCCCTAAATGATAAATCCTTATATTCTAACAATAAATTCTTCAAAATAAATGCCTGTACAGGAGCTATCACCGCGCAAGGACCACCTTCTGCTTGCTCTAAAGCACTTTTTTCGTTTGTACTAAAATAGAAACCTAAAACACAGATTTGACCATTGTAAACAAATAAAACAATTTGCAGACTGGTTTTTATATAATTAAAAACTAAATTTACCGTTGGTTCTTGTTTTAAGAATTATTTATAGTAGTTTATACCTTGTGACCATCTTTTAAAAATATCCGTCCTGATATCATTCCCCCATATCAGATGCTTAATCCTTAACAAATCCTGGTCCAGAGGAGCAGGAGAATTTTGAGCCATTTTAAATAATGCAAACACAAATTTTATTGATGTTAAAATTATAACTTTTATCAAATTTTCTGGACATGTGTATAGGTTAGGGTAAATTGACGTTTCTCTGCAAAATAGGAATAGGAAATTTATGTCATGGAGGAATAGGGAATCAAACAGTGGCGTAGGTGAAGTAGTGTGCTAATAAACGTCGAAAATCGATTAAAATGTGCCGGAATTCCCGGTAAAACACTTCCGACACTAATAAGAATAACTGTAAAACTTATTCAATGGGCAACTTAAATCATACAGAATTATATCAATTAGGTAGGTACAAGATTGATATAAAGTTACGTTATCACGTAAAAATGTTTGCATACTTGGCTATTGCTCGTATCTTAAATACCTATGCCCTATTAAGATTTTATTTGTATATTTTATATCTACCCATACTTATAACATTTAGTGATTCACCAATTTCTATATAATATATTTAACAGCGTTGACATCATTCTCAAATATAAATATAGATACATAAGTACCTAATACATTTTAAATAGGCGGGGGTATTGTTATATAATAATAAAAAATTACTAATAACTACATAATACGTTTTATTGTGAACATTTTAGGTAATTATAAGCTATACGGCATACGGAACAAATTCAATTTTCTGAAACTGCTTGGTGTTGAAAATCGCGCATTGTGTTGGATTCTGTTTGTAGTTTCTACTTTGTACTAGGCAACTTGTGCATTCTTGGACACTGAACACGCATTATGTCTTGTGGATTAAATGTTTTTAAAAGTCTTCGGGCTATCAGACAGCGTTATATCAAATGTTATATTCACAGACAGCTGACAAACAGAAAGCATTTTGTACTTATGGCCATGTTTGACTAAGACCAGACGCCTTTTTAATGTAAATACTAAGAATCCATTGATTATGTAGCATGTTGCTGGGTGCTGCTAGTTTCTGTTTAATTGTGGTGGGCTGAAAACTTGTAACATTATTATTATTCGATTTTTAATAGTGATAATTCTGTTTGGTGAATATGTGGTTGCCGACAACGATATAGAGGTAGCAGAAAAACAAATCGAAATAGCACTCCCGAGAACGTAAAAAGAAAATAAGGTAACTTACGTAATATTACTAAAGCGAGAGTAGTAGTTGATTTCCATGATTTTTTAGGTATTCTGATTCTGCACCGATCTTAGAATTACTTAATGTAATCATAAAACTGGCAAATTTCAATGTCGAGATACTATATCGAGAAACATTACCAAAACGGCTGCCGATGCAGTAAAAAGTTAAGCAAGGTATAAAACTTTCACACCTCACTGAAATTCCCAAACGACGATAACACTGCATAGGTACTAGGAGCCAACTCGAACTACAATTTTTTTCAGAAACATCTCTAGTATGCATAAGCAAGAAGAAAAATGTTGTGAAAACAACCCCGCCAAAAGTTACGGGACCCGGAGTAAACAGGGGTGCTGGGGAAAGGAAATAAGGAATAAATATCTACAAAAACCGCTTAGTTTGACTTATATAAGCAGCTTGTTTAACATTTCAGAAGTGAAGGACATAATAATAACTGTTTTCGGGTTTTCGTGAAAAAATTATTTGTAAATTTTCATGTAAAAGACTTTTTGTCGAAAAGCTTATTTGATGAAATATGGTAGGTACATTGTTTCTACTGTATAGTGTATATTGGCAACCAAATTTGAAGCATGTTTTCATTAAAAAAATATTTGCAATTGAACACATTTTTATGAAAATTCACTACCATAACGCACTGGCTGCTTTCAGCCTTTTTAGCGAATTTTTATTTTAAAAAATTCACTAATAGATGTACTGATGGTGAGACTTTGCAAAAATGTTTTCAAATGAGCGCGAATTTGGACCCCTAGACCCCGAAACCAAGGTCAGTTTTAATTTTTATATTGATTATATATATATATATATATATATATATATATATATATATATATATATATATATATATATATATATATATATATATATATATATATATATATATCTTGCAGAGTTTCATGAAAATCGGTTAATAACTTTATTGTACGGATACATACATATATATATATATATATATATATATATATATATATATATATATATATATATATATATATATATATATAGTATTTGTATCATGTCTAAAACCTAAATTTGAGGCTAAATTTACAATTTGATAATGACAATAAATGAGTTATTTAATAAAGGAAAGATTATTGCAGAGTTTCATGAAAATCGGTTAATAACTTTATTGTACGGATACATACATACATACATACACACACACACACACACACATATATATATATATATATATATATATATATATATATATATATATATATATATATATATATATATATATATATATATATATATATATATATATATATATATATATATATATATATATATATATATGTGTGTGTGTGTGTGTGTGTGTGTGTATGTATGTATGTATCCGTACAATAAAGTTATTAACCGATTTTCATGAAACTCTGCAATAATCTTTCCTTTATTAAATAACTCATTTATTGTCATTATCAAATTGTAAATTTAGCCTCAAATTTAGGTTTTAGACATGATACAAATACTAGAGAGATATGATAATGCGGCTATCTATTTTTTGCACGCACATGCGACATGGTGTGAGTACTGCTGTTTTTTTTATAGAGTTTATAAATGTATTTTACTAATTTTGTGTGCCCACAATTAGAAGTAATTTGTTATGACCAGAATACTACTGTAATATGATGATGAAATCAAGTTTATGACTGTTAACGCGTTCTAAATAACTTCTCCACTTTTCAAGTTTGTGTTGCCATAATGTTGCCACCCCCTTAATTAATCTTATCTTGTGTTTATTTATGTAATATAAAAATAAAACAAAAATGAAAATGCAAGTAAACCTATTTATTTAGTGCTGTATTCTATATTATCTGAAAAGGACATTATAGGCAACGAAGTGGATTGTAATTTCGGTAAATTTTCAGTTTAGTGCACGGAGGGTTTTAAGAATTTTTTTTGGTCGGAAACATGCTTAGAACCCCTTAGAACTTGGCTGGAGGAAATATGAGCGGAAAGTGCTAAAAAAACACTTAGTCGGATTTTTAAAAGATGCGTTTTTCACATTTTGCAGCAATACCTCCTTTAAAGCCTGCCTATCCCGCACAACACCCATATTCGCCACAAGTCCCGTCACTTTCTTAGGGGTTGCTCACAAGACATTTTTCTTATGCTTTGAAGGTGGTTGTAAAGAACATCGGTGGTTCAGGGGTAAGAACGTGTGCCCCTGAACCGAAGGGTACTGGGTTCGATCCCAGGGTACTCCTTTCACTTTTTCAGTACAAACTGTAACATTAACATCAACCGAGGTTCTGGCATTGTATTTGAGCAAGTTGAATGTCTGCACGTTCCGCCCTTCGGAGGGGGCGTAAAGCCGTCGGTCCCGTGTCAGTAGATAGGGCGACACCTGGGACCATCCCCTCCACTTTTTACTGCGCATGCGCGAGTCATCATGCGCATGCGCTGACCTGCGCAGACCTGTGACAGTTGACAGCTGACCTGTCAGATTTGACAGGTGTCAAATGTCACTGACCTGACAGCTGTCAACGTCAGCTGTCACCTGACCTGACATGTGTCAACGTCAAATGTCACCTGACCTGTCAGATGACGTCACAAGCATTCCAAGATGGCTGACCTGTCATAGACAGTTGCAAGCCGGGTTCTCTCTATGGAACTAACCTGAGATGACGTCACAAGCATTCCAAGATGGCTGACCTGTAAGAGACAGCTGCAACTCCGGGGTTCTCTCTATGGAACTAACCTGAGATGACGTCACAAGCGTTCCAAGATGTCTGACCTCTGTGTCCATAGATAGCCACAAGTCAGGTTAGGTATTAACTGTCTTGTGATGACGTAAGATGTTCCGTCTGACCTGTGTGTCCATAGATATCTACAAGTCAGGTTAGCTCTCCATGTGTGTTTGTCTGATTGTTTATTAAGGTTATGTCATGTGTGTTGATTACCATGCATCTGTTTGTTTATTAAGGTTATGTATTTTGTTTATTAAGGTTAGGTGTTCGTATACAGACTGATTACCAAGCCATTTTGATTGTTTATTAAGGTTATGTTTGTATTTGTTGATTAAGGTTATGTTCGTACACACACACACACACACACAGCTGTCTGTATTTGTTTATTAAGGTTATGTTCACACACGTGTTGATTACCAGTCATATGATTGTTTGTTAAGGTTATGTTTGTATTTGTTATTTGAATGCAAACAGACATGATAATACAAGAGTGTACTTACATACAACAAGAGACGTCAGCCTTCTTTCACAGCTTAATACACACACTACTGAACAGGTGTCTTCTGTGTTGAGGATACAGACAGACAGACAACTGATTGCCATTGTTAAAGCTTGTATATGTTGTTTGAAAGGATATAACACACGTCATGACAGTTCGATGTCTTTGCCTAAACTGACAGATGCATGTGTAATAACACAGCTGTTTAACAACAGCTAGAGTGAGTAACACTGGTAACACACAACAAAAACAGACAGACAGACCATTGATTGTCAACAAGTATCATATAGAATCTTGTTGAAGCTTGTACACGTTGTTTGAAAGGATATAACACACACACACACTCGCATAGGTCATGCCAACACGAAGGCTTTGCTTAGACTGACAGACAGATGTATGTAATAACACACCGACAGACATACGACTATTTAACAACAGCTAGAGCGAGAGTTGAACAGTATAACGCTGGTTAACGTGGAGAGCAGTCATGTTCAAGCTACTCTTGAGTATCTGTGTTCTTTGTCTAAGTGCCTCCTGTGGAGAGGATGTAAGTGAAACAGACAGACAACTGGCCAACGATTATCTCATCAAATATGGTTATTTAAGCAGTAATATCACTAACAATGACCAGCTAACGATGTTAGAGAAGACAGAAGCTTTCACAGAGGCTTTAAACATGTTTCAAACGTTTTTCAGTTTACCCGAAAGTAACAATTTGACTAGTAGAGACATTGAACTGATGAAACGTAAACGATGTGGTGATGAAGATTTTTCACAGAGTTCATTATTAACAGTAAAACCTATATGGAAAAAGAAAACTTTGAAATGGTACATACATTATTCAGATCCTACAGTACTATTGCTAACACAAAAAGCATTCAAACAATGGGAACAACATATTAATTTGAATTTAGTGAGAACAAACAACTATGCGGAAGCCGACATACTTATAAGTTTTTGTGATGACCAACATTTTTACTTGAGAGGTGGGAAACCGTGTACATACCCAATTGGTGGTGATGTTTTAGGACACGCTTATTTTCCAAATGTTGCCAATACACCCATAGAGATCCACATAAGCAATAATCTCACGTGGAACCTTCAACTACACGCATCAAATGGCTCATCATACTATATGGTTATTCTACACGAACTGGGACACGGTTTAGGACTCAAACACTCCAACAATAAAAACTCTCTTATGTATCCACATGCTGGGGCCGGTATATCTGACGAAGATATTCAACGAATGCAGGAACTGTATGGGCAACGCTCTACAACAGCAATAACAACAACATCAACAACAACAACAACAACACAGCCTACATCAACCAAGACATCAAAGACTACAACAAAGACTACAACAAAGACTACAACAAAGACTACAACGAAACCTTCGATAAAACCAAAGGCTGTCGCTGTAAAATCTGAAACCAAAAACACTATGGACTTGTGTAATTATATAGACAAGATCAAACCGTTAGTCATTATAAACCACAACATGTATCTGTTTTATAAGAAATGGGTGTGGGTTGTCCCGTTGAACAATATGAAGGGGCCCTATCCGGAGGCAAAACTTGTGACAGATTGGTTGCCACATTTGAAAAATTTAAAAGAAATTAAACATATATATCAGAGACCTGGTGGTGAAGTGGTCATGTTTACAAATGACGAAACATTAAGCATTGTTGCGTTTCCTAGCATACAAGCTACATTTGTAGCCCCCTTCAATAATCTCACATATCTGAATACTTTGAGGTTTGACCGGATAAATGCAATGGTAAACACATATACAGGAAAAACCATTATATTTCATTCGGACAACATGTATGAAATCATCGGTGAGAAGGGAGCTAATTTCTATAGACTAGAAGCAGGTTATATAGACAAATTTTCTCCAGAATTTCCAGCTAACATTGATGGTGCATTCCGGTACACCAATGGACGGATATACATATTTCGTAAAAATAAATATTACGAATTTGATGAGTTTACCAATCAGGTCGTTACAATAGGCCGTAAAGATTTATCTATGTTTGGTATTCAATGCCCTACCCGCAGTCTATATGAGCAACTCAGTCTGCTATTACAAAAGATTCTCAGCTATACAAAGGATAACACTGACCACCAACAACCAGCAAATATTGAAGACTATAATGATTATATATAGTGTTTAACTTGTACAAAATATGTGTTTAACAGATCAAACAGCAGACACTTAGCTTAACATATTAATGTATGAAATAAAAATATTTACCAGCATGTGTATGTGTTTTTATTCCTTCTCAACAAGACCACTGTTCTGTTTAAGACTGTCTAGAGCACACTGAACAGCAGTTCAATATATGAGTTAAATAACACTGTTGTAGGGGCCCCCTTGATGAGCAAACGGTATTCGTGTTTGGACTTGTCTAGAATACAGTCGTTAAAAGTATGACATCATCCACACACCTGTTCTGTTGTAATTTACGTTGAATGACATCACCCCATTATTCGTGTTTGAACTTGTCTGTGTATCTGTTCAATATACGCAAGAGAGAGGCCCTCTTAAAGGTAAACAACCTGTCAGTTGATGACCTTGTGTTATATCTGTTCAATCACCCCATTATTCGTGTTTGAGCTTGTCTAGTACAAACCGAGAGGATGACATCATCCATGTATTTTAGCCTAATATATAAATAAGTGAGTAAGTTCGGTTATATTATTAGTTGTTGTTGTACCATGTCGTTTAACAGTGTCTTATGGTATGGACACAAAAATAGATTGTTTGAAGAAGACTGTGAATTTGAATTAAAACAGTTGGTGTTAAAGATACAAGAAGAAGCCTTTATCGACGAACGCGATTCTGAAGGAGAAAATTATGAAGCCGGACATATAGTCGAGTTGTGTGACATATATTTAAGTGGGTTCTGCTCTACACAATTTTTTGCTTTGGCACTCATTCGATACTGTACAGGAGCTCAGTTAAGTGAACCGTTTTTCAAGTATTTACCCGAAGAAGCAAAACATCAATACATACGTTATTACGATAAACAAACCGTCCACACAGAGGCTATTTAGTTTATACAACAGCCCGTGGTATACAGATGAAACAAGAATGAATAGTGAGAACGACACCACAAAAGTTAGACTGTTAGTGTTACAGATACAAAAACAAGCTTATCGAGACGGGCGTAAGTCCGAAGCCGAAGAATATGAAAGTAGACATATGGTAGAGTTGTGTGACTTATATTTAAGTGGATTTTGTTCAACACAATATTTTGCTGTGGCACTCATTCAACACCAACCGGGGGCCCTGTTAAGTGAACCATTTTTTAAATATTTACCTAAAGAAGCAAAAAATCAATACAAATATTATTATGATGCTGATGAGGTCACACTCGAAACAACGAACATTGAAATTGAACCGCCCAGCGAGGAAGAACTCAAACAAGAAACACTCGAAACGATGAGAGAAGGGTTTAATAAAGAATTTGAGTTTTCAAGCTGTGATGACATCCACAAGGTTGCAGACCATCTAAACGATATATTAAAGCACAGTTCTAATTTAAATGATGATGCTGAACGTACTAAATCCATTAATTTTCTAACACGAAAACTTCACCGTACAGACGCCACAGACATGTTATATACAATTTGTAACGAATATTTCGACAGTCTTCCAACCAATGCTGATTGGGATAGATATGAGAACAAAGATTGTGTTGCTGTAGACAAGTTTGTTAAAGTCTGGCAGAAATATCTGGATGATCATGCAGTGTAGCACGAAATATGTTAAAGTATTTAGTGATCGTAATAGATTTGTAAAATTTACCAGGAAACCACTCAGAACCATTCAACAGACGTTTGTGGTGGGGGAACAACAAAACCTACTTAACATGGTCAGCAAGCTTCAGTCTAAACTTAAACGAGTTTGTGTAAACATGTCTTGCGATTGTATTAACATGAATATGTCGGTGTCTGAGAGTGATAACAACGATAACGATTATGCCGTTGATGAAAACGATGGCCCCGATTTCACAGAACACCGAACACGACGAGTCTTATTTAACAAGTATCAAGCTGACGACAGGCTATTGATGGAAACCACTTTTAGTGTTCGACGATCCTTGAAATTGATTACAGGCATCAGTGCAAGAAACGACTTTACAAATGTTGTGAAATTTGTCAATCCGTTGGCTCTGAATGAAGAAAACCAATATTTGGCATTGGAAGAATGGGATTTTTACGATTTCCTAGACAACATACGTGAGCTGTATAGGAAATATCTTAAAGGTGAAGACGAGCCAAATAGCTTTATAGTGCATCATCTTAATTACTGCCGCATAACCTATTCAAAGGTGCTAAGTGAAAAAGCCTTGTGTATCGATAACGGTTTCACATCTATGCATCTATTCTTAAACGAAGAGTGTGTAGAACAGCTACTGAGACTTGAGGTGTTGGTTAAAGCAAGACTGAACTATCTGAAAGAATCTCAATTTACCTGGACTTACACGTGTTTTATGGAAAACATAGTGGAAATATTAAACGATCTGAGTAGATGGGATGCCAGTGTACCGCAAATCATACAAACTATAAAAACGTTACTCAACACTGTAACACCAGCATTTAAATATTACATGTTGGAGTGTTTGCACTACGCTCAAGAACAAGTATTGACAGACATCCACAACATTCGCCATGGTTCTTTTTAAATCAAGTTTCATCGTTCTATCAGCACTGTGTCAGAATGTGTTGTATATTCATAAGCCACCCAATGTAACAGAAGTACGAATTTGTTTCGACATCGATGACTGCATGATATGGTCAGCTCTTACAACAACAACATATCTACACAACGACGACCTAACCCCACTTGCAACATACAACATGTCAGCCAAAAGCCTGTCATCTGATGTGATACGTTACAAAGTTATGTTTCTGTTTGATAATGGTAGTCGGGGCGAGTCACCTGATTGGACCACTCTTGTGTTGACTAACACCCGGCTGTTCACTTCAAAGTATATTTTTGTGTTTATATCAGCTGGCTTTCTTACATGTCTTACCATATTCATGTTGATGTATTTTTGTTTCAAATATAGCACTTATCTGCACATGTATCGCAAACTTGTTTGCTAATACAAATATATAAAATAAACACTTGTGTTTTATTTACTAGTTTTAAGGTTTGCTAAGGGGGTGTTACTAGAAAAACATATATATAATTTACAACTTTTTATTTCGGTAACAAGTTTACAACATACGAAAATAATAGCATACAATTATTGATGCTGCATATACAGCTTCTAGTGTATCCTGGTGAGTGATGCATGCACTTAGGAATGTCTGGCACCAACGCAGGACAATCAGTGTTTGTTTCTAAATTGATCACGTCCACACGGTAGCCACAAGTGAGCAGCATCTGTGTCAGAAATCTCTGTTTATTCTCGCCTTTTACATAGATTCTGTCCACCTGTTGTTCGACGATGTGTTTCATCAGGATATTTGGTAATTCTTCTAAATAAACAGTACCATAATTATAGTCGATACAGTGGTGACGGGCCTGCAGAAACTTGACTTGTTTGATTACATCAGCAGATAGAAAACGCATTGGTTGTGGTGGCTTAAACACATACTGTACAGTTTGATAACCATTATAAATTACTAGTTCTTTGGGTGTGAAGTCGGGGAGACAGAAACCCTGAGTGTCGACAACAACGAACCTCATCTTGATACTGCCCCAATTCACTATACTTCCGCATCAGCTTATATACACCTCTAGGTTGAGCAGTTGGGGGAACAGCGTTGTATGCCATACTCAGATGATAGAACGAACAACGTTAGAGAGTGGGGAGTATTCGATGATGCAATCATGTATAATTATGCAGAAACATTTAGTGTTATTGGGAAAGTTCTGGTTACTTTCCATTTCCAATTTGATATCGACAGTAGACGGTTTGATGGAATCCGTATACTTTGAACAATCAAACACAAACATGGGATATTTAGCGAAAGCTTTGTAATCCAACGTAGGCTGCGGTTCTCTACCGAGATATGCTCGTTGAAATTCAATCATGTTTTTATATGCTTCCAGATAATTTGCTTGCCCAAAGTTCAGATTCATACCCTCGGTCGGTATTTGTTTTGAATTCAGATGTAGTCTTATATCTCGAACGTCCACATGATCAAACTGATTAATATCTTTTCCTGGGTTGTGGTGGCGATCCGTTTGAAAGACTACGATAACGAAGCGAGGTCGTTCGGTGTTTGATGAGGTCTTTACAGACCACAAGTCTTTGATTGAATTACTTACATTCGGTAATTCGTACATCTCCCATTTTCTAAACGGTATAAGAATCTTTTTATCTTGAGCGATCGATTGCAACAGCTGCTGTTGTATCACATCGCTGGGGTGTATGTGTTTGACTTGCAAAGCCATATGTTCAATATTAAACTTTATAGCTTTGTCAGCGCCTGCTACACTGCTCAGAATATAGCAATTTCTATCGTTCTGACCGCGTGTTAAGCGTACCAACAAACGACTGAAAAGTACTTTTCTGTAATCTTTGAAAATATTACACAGATAGCTGAGCGGTAGGCAATAGCAAAATCTGTTGTTTTTCACCATGGTGTTCCTTTCGTTCGGATGCCAGCCGGCAGGAATGAGAGCTCGTGCTTCATCGCTGTTGGCTTGTAATAATGTTCGTACTGCTGTAACGATGCCTGGGTTTCTAACATGTTCGATAATCTGATTACACATCTCAACAGCCACAGAGGAGAACAAATGAGCTGCAGCATTCGCTGTTACCGACACATCACCAGTTGTACCTGTTGTCTCAGTGGAACCGCTGATCAGGAGAGCTGCCGAAGACCAATCGTAAAACACATCTTGTTGATTGATGGCAAACTCACATGTGTCGTTGTAATCAAACGATCTGGTTTGCGGGGCGTACGTGTGTACTTCTTCTCCTTTGATGGATTCGTCGTGAACGGGGTCTGCGAAGATATGTAGTTTGTTTGACATCGTAACCCAATGATTGTAGAAACTGTACGTTCTCTTCGGATAGAACCGTCTGTGATGCAGACAACAACGATACTGACCGATGTTGCTCGTCGGCACCTGTATTTATAACTAACATACCACCGGTGTCTTGTTCAGCTGTAATATAACGATGATCTCTTCACCTTGAAAGTTCACAGGCACTGCATTCTGATCGATGATGTTTACATTTATATGGGCGATGATACGTGTGTTGACGGGTAGAAACAGTTTACTGTGGGGGTTGATGTCAATTGCGTAGCCAGGATCAACCATCGGAGCAAACTCGTATAGTGTGTGTGAGGGTTTGCCTTCGTGGTAAGACCCGCTTACTATGTTACACTCCAAACGGATCGTTTTCACTTTAACAATCTCCACTGGTAAATCGGATGCATGCAACACATCCTTAATAAGAGATCTAGTTGAGGAAAAACCCAAGAGAGGAGCTATTGAGGCGTCCCTTGTCAAATCAATGTCATACTTGCACTGTATCTCACACTTCAAAGTGTTGTTGTTGGCTTTCAAACTGAACAGTTTACTTGCATCGTCAACAGAGGCACCCTCTGGAAATTTATTCAACTTGAGATAGATACGGGCCATTTCATTTTGGATACACCGTTCCATATCGCTAATTTCATATGCTCCATTGGGAATTATTATTTCTTGTATAACACCAGCTTTCTTAGGCTCTGCTTCGAGTGTAAAATTAAAATGCAACTTATTACAACCGGTCTCTATATTTGGTATGGTGTTGTATGTGTGAAAATTCGAGAGTGCCACCGAATGATCGAACCGGGGGTCCAACACTATCGGTGGAAATATATCCAATGACAGGGAGGACGTGGAGCCTTTCAACTCGAACGTTAGCGACATGACTGATACACACAGGTTATTGTTTGAGTCTTTTATTGTAAAAATTTTAAACACAAATGACCACAATTAATTGTGTTATATGTTTGATACACATCATGATTATACAGTATGGAATAGTCTTTAAGGTAACGTTGCAGCTCTACAGGAGGCTTCAAGTTTCCATACGAGTCAAAGTACTCGACGATGTCACCGCGTTTCCTCACAGCGACCCAATGACTGCCTGGCTCCTTGTGTGTTTGCAAATTCATGATGAACGATTCATTTTTACGTGGTCCATTGCGAGGTAGCTCGTCTCGCATGTATACACCTCTAAAATATGGGATTTTCATTTTACCAGCAAACTTGACAAGATCTACATTTGTTAGAGGTCTTGCTGGTAAAGGTATTACACGTTTTTTGTCTTGTGTAAATACAAACCGTAGCCGGTGCGTTGTTTCTTCATGTACAAACCATCACCAACACCACGCCCTCGTTTACCCACAGCAATGGCCTCCATTGTTTGATTGTGACGTTTTGCCTCTTCCAATTTCTGTTTCGCAGACTTGGCATCGTTCACAGCTTTAGCAATACCTGCAGCACCGCCACCCAGAGCTCCTAGTGCTGACAGCCCACCAAATATAAGAGGTAACAGCGGTAGGAAGCCACCGCTTTTAGGTATTGGAATAACTCTCGGTACCTTAACTTGCTTTCGACCACCTGCGTTTTTTATGACTTTTCTCGCTACATGCAGTAGATTTTTCACAGACGGCACCTCCTCTCCCACATTGATAGCACCGCGCATCAAAGCCAGTATGTTTTTAAACGGTACCTTACCACCGACTTTTCTCTTACTAGTTTTTCTGAGTTTGTTCACACCCATACCAAGTTTTCGTTTAACTTTCATTGTTTTTGCTACACTCCAAGCGGCCGCCTTCTCACCAAAACTTGCGTCCTTTGACTTGACTCGTTCCTTGGCTCGGTGCTCCAACACCTTGTCGGCACGATGCCTGTCACTCAACTGTTTGGATTGAGAGTAGGCGATGTCGTGCTCTCGACAAGCCTGATCTAGTGGGTTGATACCTTGATCGCCTCTGGCAAGACGTTCTTTAAGTTTAGTGCCTGGACCACAAAACTGATAGCCTGGTATGTGTAACTCAACAGGCAGTTTGTTAATGAGTGTGTTAACAAGGCCTTCACCCTTAATGACCAACATTGATACTAAAGCGGTGCTGTATTAAACACCCAGTATTTATACTTACAACAAGCAGGTTGGTGTTAGTCTAGTTAACGATGCGTATCGTAAAACACACAACAACAGCCCTACCAGTTACAAACTTGGACGATGTTGTGCATGTGGAAACAGTTACACAACACAGACACGGACTACTGTTACCCGGCACGGTACGTTGTTTGATATGTGGTCCTAGTGGCTGTGGTAAAACCAATGTCATGCTGAGTTTACTGTTTGAAGCAAACGGTTTAAAGTTTGAAAACGTTTATGTATATTCAAAGTCACTGTATCAACCGAAATACAAGATGTTAAAGGAGGTGTTGGATGCTACAAAGGGTGTTGGTTACTATCCTTATCGAGAAAACGATGACATATTAGATCCGGGAGATGCCTTGGACAACTCTGTGTTTATCTTTGATGATGTAGCTTGCGACAAACAAGATAAAATAAGAGCATACTTTAGCATGGGCAGACATAAGAATATTGATTCCTTCTATCTTTGTCAGACATACAGCAAAGTACCAAAACAACTGGTACGTGACAACGCAAACGTTGTTGTGTTATTCAAACAAGACGAAACCAATCTTAAACATGTGTACGACGATCATGTAACCACTGATATGACTTTTGAAAAGTTCAAGACACTGTGTGGTGAATGTTGGCAGACCAAGCATGATGTGATGGTGGTTGTTAAAGATTGTGATTTAGCACAAGGACGGTATCGCAAAGGCTTCGATCATTTTATATATATTTAAACTTGTGTGTGAGTGTGTGTTAGTCTTCATGTGTTCAACATACAGTGAGCATGGCTAAAAAATCTAAAAGTCTTCGGCGCAAACAAAAACTATCAACACAGCCGCCCAATATCAAACGTAAAATAGCCGATTTATCAAAGATTATTCGAAACAAATATTTGGCTTTGAAACTGGGCAAAACAGAGACAGATGAAACGTTACACCGTTTATATAGACCCCTGTTAAAACCGTTGGATGATATATCTAAAAACACAGCAAGCACAGCGTTGGCTACTGCTCAAACAACTCTACAGCAACAGCAACCAACTAAAACTGAACTTGATGTCAAACCCCCACCACCACCACCAACATCAACAAAGAAGGAAGTTCAATTTCTTAGTGATGATGAAACGTTTGAGTTGGAAGCAGAACCAGCTGAACCTGAACCTGAATTGTGGGTTACCAAAGCTTATAGAAAACTAGATGCCGCAGCAAATACACCGGCAGCTATTTACGAGCAAACGTTAAGTTCGTATCCTGTAGTTGTTCGCTATTATGTTGATAAATATTTCACAGATAATCAACTATGTGATCAAACATACGGTGTTACTTATGATAAAGCCACCAATACTTGGATGCTTGGCAATAAGTCTGTTAAATTTGTTGTTACTGACGTAGATTTTAGAAATAGAGAAAGCTTTCAAATTGTTGTTGGTGACAGAAGATATTACGGCACTCAACACCTATTGGAATTGATATTTTTGAGAAAACCAGGTATGAGTGCTATGAAAAATAAGAACGCTTTACGTGACTATGCAGACATTATGGCAGCTACGAGTCTTCACAGAAAAGATAACAATCCTAAAGAAGACGTTCTGCGCAACACCTCTACCAAATATCAAAATGTAATAAAACCAATTTTAGAGAAACAAGAAGGTGCTAGAGCACGCTCTTCCTCAGTTACTTTAGGTCATGGTATGCCATACATGCTACATACTAAGCAACAGAAAGAATACGTATACTGGGACGATGTGAACGAACTGGTTGACAGACTTCGTCTTCTCGTGGCTTCCCAAGTTGCAGGTAATAATGCTCATAACAATGAGATACAGTCAATCTTAGAGGAGCTGAAGGAGGCTCGCATCATATAAAGCGTAAACACAAGCCAACCATCAGTTTCATCATGTCTATCGACAAGTTTGGTCGTACTGCTGCAAACTTCAACAGCAACAGCTCTCTACACAATCGCGTGGTTCAACGAGAGATTTTCCCTAGAACTGCAAGTGGTGACTTTGACGTACAAAACCATAGATTGTGTAACGTAGCCAACCCTATCGATTCAACAGATGGCGTAACTAAATCATTTGTTGATGCCTGGGTGGGCGACTATCAGAAACATAAAGCTGAGTATCTGAAGAATAAAGATGAAGTGACACAAAAACTAGTGGCCATTGTGTTAGAAGCCGTGCATAAGCCGGAGTTGAACGATTTGAAGCACGAATTGGAACAGAAATTGAAAGCTTTAACCAAGACCATATCAGCTCAAGTTTTAAAAGATATCGATGTGTCAACGAACCCAAAGCTAAAGAAGAAGTTGGGTGAAATAGACAAAAATCTAAAAGATTTGCAAGACAAGTGGATACTTTTAAATCCATCATCACCATGAAGCGTCGCCGGCAACAACAAACACGTAACGATGAACCATCTGATGCTAAGAAACAAATTATAAACGAGCTGTACAAGCCTGCTAGAATCAAATTTAAACGTAGACAGACCATAATTAGAGGTTTGAATGACTTGTGGCAAATTGATTTGGCCGAGTTTACAGACTATCAGCGTGAAAACTCCGGTTACAAGTACATTCTGGTGGTAATCAATTGTTTTTCAAAGTATGTATGGACGCGTCCGCTTAAATCTAAAAACGCCGAAGAGGTGACTAAAGCCATGGCCGATGTTTTAGCCAACAGCACAGCACCATCTCACATTCAGTCTGATCTTGGCAAGGAGTTCTACAACGCTAAATTTAAGGCCCTAATGACCAAATACAGCATCAATCATTACAGTACCTATAGTGTTAAGAAGGCGGCAATGGTGGAACGAGTCATACGTACGTTGAAAGAGAAGTTATATAAAAACTTTCACTTGTCTGGTTCTTACAAGTGGCTACATATCCTACCCAATGTCACAGCTACATATAACGCAACCATTCATCGTACCACAGGTGTAAAACCTTTGGATGTCACTAGGAAAAACGAGGCAGCTATTCGTAAGCAAATCTATTCCAACACCGTACCGGTATCTGTACAAACTAAATTTAAAGTGAGTGATGTTGTACGTATAAGCAAGGCAAAAACATTATTTGAAAAAGGTTATACGCCACGTTGGTCCACAGAATTGTTTAAGGTGGCCACGGTACACCCCACTATCCCAGTGACGTATTTACTAGAAGACATGCAAGGCAAACCAATCAGCGGAGGGTTTTATGAGCAAGAACTACAAAAGACTTTATCTTCTGACCTGTATTTAATCGAACGAGTGTTGAGAAAAAAAGGCCCCAAGTCTTACGTGAAATGGCTTGGTTTTGATCGTACTCATAATTCCTGGGTCAACACTAAAGACATTAAATAACTTGTATTATGTTATGAATAAAGGAAACATGTTAAAAGTATTTTTTTTATTTCAAATCTTCCTTTATGCATTCACGCCAACAGAATGATTGTCAGAAAATACAGCTAATAAAACACAGAGATTTTTACACATATATTTTATTATCAACTAGTGTTATAGGTAAATCTGTTACATGTTAGCATATCTTTCAGTACAAGTTGATATTTAGTAATAAATTCACACACTATACACAGATTCTCAGAGTATTTTAAGCGGGCAATGAAGAAGGCACAAGGTATAACTGCCCTGTCTCTGAACTTGGACAGTTCCGATCTAATGTCAGCCATAAACATGTTTAGGTCAAAGAAACTCCTAAAACGTAATTCCAATAATAAGTCTTTGACCACAGAGCCAACATCTTCTAGTATTTTCAATGATTCCAAGCTTAGGTTGAAATTAGTGACATATTCATCACTGCACAACCTAAACTTAAAAAACACTGATTTTCGTTGTGTTTGAACCAAGTATTTAGTAAGTGTATACGAATCGGTGTTTTTGTCTGTACCTTGTGATTGGTTTTCCAGGTTGAAAATTATGGTGGGTAACACGTTTAAAAATTCTTCAAATGTCCACATGTCGAAAAACACAGGTATATTACAATTTTTCTGTGAAACCTTAACCAGAGGCATAAAGTTAAGCATGGGGTCAGCTCCGATCGTAAGTATTTTCTCACCGTTTGCCAACAGCGCAAACGTTGTCTGACCAACGAGCTCACAGTCTTGTGTTTTTAGTTTTTTCTCCATACTTTTCTGATTGATCTGCACCAACTTCTCATTGAATAGCTCATCGTGTGTAGGCTGATATTCGACTGTTTGTATGTTTGTAGGATCTGCAGCATTCATACTAATATCAGAGAGATTATTCGGTTCACTTGTGTTTGTTGTTGTTGGATAGCTTGTGTACAGCTCACCTATGATATTATCCCACGTCTTTGGTTCTTCTTTTGTTATAATACTTTCAACTGCGTTAGCCAGCAAGACATCTTGTAACACTTTAAGCTTTTTACCTCCACCAGCACCTCTACCTGTATTTTCTGTGTTGAGAGATTTTCGTTTTCGCGTATTCTGCACCATATTAGTTTTTAGTTACACCTTGTTCAACGTACACCAACAAAACTAGCTTCTAGACAAGCTCAAACACAACTGATGGCTGGATACCACCTAACAGAACTAACCCCTTAGATCATAACTGTAAAGACAACGTCAAACAGGTTTATCAGATCAAGGTCATCAACAGACAGGTTATTTACCCTAAGAGGGCCTCTCACTTGCGTATATTAAACAGATACACAGACAAGCTCAAACACGAATAATGGTATGATGTCATTCTACAGGATATGAGTCATAACCATGTTGTTTGTTCTCTGTTTTATTGTGTTATGTATTCTGTTATGGACATGTGTACAGAGCGACATACTTTTTACTCGTTTACAGGCCTAGGATCGACGTCAGCTCTCTTTAGACATATTTGTTTGTGTCTATAAATGGACGTTCTCAACATTTGTTTATTACAGTGTAAACATGTAACCTTCCTCCTGTCGTACGTGTATTGCCATTTTACGAAATTTTCATAACTTTCCCATGAGTGTGCGTTGTATGGTAGCCATTTTCCCAAGTTTTGACCATTTTTAATGAAACATTTGTCACAACAGCTTCTCTCTGTTGGTGGACAGCGTTTAAAACAAATGACACAGCAACGGAGACCATCATCATTCAGTTCTTGCTTGTCATCCTGTGTTAGTGGTTGTGTTGTTGTTGTTGGTCTCGCGGCTGTGTGTTCTTCTTTACTCTCTTGTAGATTGATTTCATTAAACTGCTGTTGGTGCTGCTGCTGCGTCGACAAACCAGAACCTTGTGAAGTGGTTGCTTGCTGGTGCTGTGATGATCCTAGACTTGTAGCTGTTATAGTAAAGGCATCACCTTCAATGGCCCCCTTATTGCTCTGATACATCTTGTACAGCTCAGACCACACTTCTTCAAACGTCAGCAACGACAGCTTCCTAAACGGCATATGATAGTCTCTATCCAAGCCGGAGAATGTAAAGCTTACTTTGGTGTCGGTGTTCAAGTCTCTAATAACTCGATTATAAATTTCCTGCATACCGTTCTTAAGCCATTGTTCAGGATTATTGACGCCACTGCTATTGAGTGGATTCAACTTGAAATGCACCATGTTCTGTATAATATTAAAACGACTGTTTCTTGTAGTCGACTCTCCAACAATTGAGAACGCCATAGTATGGAACTAAAATGTTTCTTGTTTTTGCGGAATCAAACACAAGACTGGCTTGTGTACGACGACCGTTGTACATCTATAACTCTCTAGTCATAGAGTGCTTGTGTGTGTGTTAACAATCAACAACAGCGTCTATATGTTTTGTTTGGTTCAAGTGGATGTCATTAAACAACTGTGTTATTTCTATAACGGGGCCCCATTCAAGACCTCAACATACGTTAGTGTGTACTAAGCCGTGAAACAAGTATGACGTCTCTTGCTGTATGTAAGTATACTATTATATTATTTATGTTTACATACAAACAATACTTATCAAACAATCCTCGTATATCAAAGTTTAATTTAGTTGTTTTAAATTGAGTTTTGTTACTTGTGTGTTTTTGATCACTCCCTATATAAATTTAGATTCATTCATTCAAAATACAAACACTAACATAAACAAACACGCCGGCAATAAAACCAAGTCCCCGAGTTTTATTAGGCTATTAAAATAAACTCATTAACATATCTAGATGTAAATACGTTTTTCTTATTGATATAGTTTACTTGAAACGTTTTTGTTATTAAATGATATTAGATAGGTAAATTGGTACGTGTTTTAAATTTCTTTTTACTATAAATAAACAATTGTTTTTAACATTACAGTTCCTATTATTCAATTGGAATGTAATAGAGATACACCCCTGCCTACACACACAAACTCAGCAGCCTCATAAACTCGTTTTATGTAACAGGTTTCTGTTTTATATATATATATATACCCACTGATAACAAACTTTCATCGTATGTCTGAATAGCATGATCGGTTTAGGGGCGTTTGCATATCTTAGTAAGTTGTATGGTTGGGGGTTCAAATCTAATTTCTGGCGAATGCTTTTCTTTCAAAAATCATATTTCAAATTAAAATCAAAATTTCAAATTACCCGCTCAATATATCTTCCTCATATATGTATGTGTGTGACTAAACCGAATGACTGTGTCCAACAGATGTCTCCCCTCGAGCTAGAGAATATTCTCTACACTCTACAACTTTACAAATAGAATGTTCTCTAGCTTGAGGAGTAAGATCTCTGGACACAACAGACAGAAATTTTCAAACAAATTCAAATTTCCCGCCAAAAACGAAATACCCTAACAAACTTCAATACACCTTAACAACAACAACACAATAAACAAACCAAACAGCTGTGTTGACGAACACCTAACCTTAATAAACAAAATACATAACCTTAATAAACAAACAGATGCATGGTAATCAACACACACATGACATAACCTTAATAAACAAATACAAACATAACCTTAATAAACAAACAGATGACACGTGAGCGAACATAACCTTAATAAACAAATACATAACCTTAATAAACAATCAGACAAACACACATGGAGAGCTAACCTGACTTGTAGATATCTATGGACACACAGGTCAGACATCTTGGAATGCTTGTGACGTCATCTCAGGTTAGTTCCATAGAGAGAACCCGGCTTGCAACTGTCTATGACAGGTCAGCCATCTTGGAATGCTTGTGACGTCATCTGACAGGTCAGGTGACATTTGACGTTGGCACATGTCAGGTCAGGTGACAGCTGACGTTGACAGCTGTCAGGTTAGCTGACAGCTGACAGCTGACAGCTGTCAGGTCAGTGACATTTGACACCTGTCAAATCTGACAGGTCAGCTGTCAACTGTCACAGGTCTGCGCAGGTCAGCGCATGCGCATGACGTCACGCGCATGCGCAGTAAAAAGTGGAGGGGATGGTCCCAGGTGTCGCCCTATCTACTCGTGTCCATGCGATGTTGGGCACGTTAAAGATCCCTACCCTCCTTACAGAAAGGCAGGGGTTCGGCAAAATTTCCGGGATAGTGAGGTGAAACTGCTCCCTGGCGTCAGTGATTGGCCATAGTCGCAGAAATAGGCCGACGTTAAAGAAACAAAACACACACACACAAGGTGGTTGTATACATGCACAATGGGAAGGAGAACCCCTCGTGTTTTTGGGTGATGGGGCAGAAACTGTCTTCGTCCTGGGGGGTTCCTCTTCCCCTTCTACATGCATAAAATCACCCTCAATGCATGGATCACAGGATTTTTTTAATTTCAGCTTTTTAGTGTATTTTTGTTGAGTAGGTATATTTCCTGTTTATTAATTGCTTTGTTTGAGTTTTGTATCCAATTTACTGCACAAATATGTATGTTTGAGACTATCTTTTTGTTTGCCCTTCTTTAGCTTTTTTTCTGCTTTTCCTAATTAAATAAAGTAATTTTTTATAACTTTTAATATAAGGCTAAATCACTAACATATTATTCCCATAAAAATTCACTACCATAACACACTTGCCGCGTCCCGAAATCTTTAATAAATTTATATTTACACTTGTGCTATTTATAATTTATTATATTCATTTGTTCATTAACAACATTAGCTTCGTAATACAGATTTTTTACTGTCCAATACTTAACATCAAACGTTATCTCCGCCACTGAACTCTTACGCTATTAATACTTTATTATATTCATTTGTTCATAACGACATTAGTTTCATAGAGGATTTTACTGCACGATACTTAACATCAAACCTTGTCTCCGCCACTGGAATAACTGAACAATAAGTTTTTTCACTACCGCTGGAGTCAAAGATAAGCTAGTGTTCATAAAATAAAATTCAAGTCCAGGTATTATATTGGATTCCAGGCGGTACTATGAAAATGTTATTTTATTAAATAATAATTATTAATTATTACATTTTAATTTTGCGCATCTGCAAGTTGGCGCTTTCGATACATGATAAAATGATCTATTCAGTCATTCTGATACACTGTTAAACTATTATCAATTTTGAAATAAATTAGATCCTCTATTTTGTAAATATGCTTACTAAACAATTTCCCCCAGCAATTCCAGCATTTATAAGTTAAAAAGGGTCATTTAGATTTGCTGTAAAAGGCGTTTCTAAAAATAGCACGGGATGCTTCCAGTTGCCAAGACACTGCCGCAATAATTATACACAGTTCCATTTTCACTCTGGGTGTAGGTACCAACAATAAATTTTCGAATAAACGGCTCTCCGTGCGTTAGAAAATTAATCATGGAAAGGTATGTGTCATGTTTTTTGTGTGCATTTTATTTAATTTGATGTTTTAACATAATACGATTAAAAGGAATGCCATGGAGGAAAACGGCACTTATCGATTTGAGAAAATCTATATTTAGGTCCCTTTGCCAGGGTCAGCGGTACTAAACCAGTTTTTTTAATCGGTTCAGGGGCCGGGGAGATGAAATTAGGAGAACTGTATATTTGACTTAATATTATATACGTATATATGCGTATATTTTAAAGCGATTTAAATTTTGGGCAAATATGCAGATGAACTGACGGATAGCTTTCTGAAAAGTTTTTTCAGAGATACGCTATTAGAACCCTTACCATAGCATATTGCATGAACCGCAAAAAATTCCTGGAAACAACCCCCAGGAAAGTTACCAGACCATGAGTGAATAGCGGTGCTGGGCGGGGAAGATAAAAAGGAAATATAAACAGGATAATGTGCACAAATAGCTTCGTCTGACCTCTATTAGATGTCTTTCTTGTGGGCTGAAATCACAACAAATGTCTTGGGGTTTTTACGCATTCGAGAGTGGTGCCATATGTGTCCCTGGAAAACAATGTAAAAACCACAAGCCACCCTCCCCGTTCCCTGTCTCTTCTAGAAAGACCCCTGTATCGCCCAAGCGCAAAGCTAGTGGAAGCGAAAACCATACGTTACAATATAAGTACATACCCTAGTTTGTACTGCTAATAAAAAGTTAGGGAAGGGCGAACATTTCATAGCAAACACGTGACAGACGATGAAATTTAAATAAAATAAGGTAAATTGTCAGACTATTGCCAAGATTACGCGCAATTATAAAGGTTTCTCATTTAGTGTCATCTTGTTGAAATTATTTTGTAGAAATCCACTTTTTGAAGTTTACACCCGCAAAGACACTCCGCTATCCTAGTGATGACGTAAATGAACTGTCATTTGCCATATGGTTGTAGGGATGTCATGACAACGAAATCTAAACAACGTAACATTAAAACTGGAAAATGAAATTTACTTTGTTAGCGAATTTTCTTCGTAAAATACCCTATTGGGGAAACTGCGACTTTGAAAACATTTCTTTAAATGAACGTATATATATATATATATATATATATATATATATATATATATATATATATATATATATATATATATATATATATATATATATATGAATATATATATATATATATATATATATATATATATATATATATATATACAGGGTGCCCCATAATTAATTGGGCATTAGCTAAGGGATGACAGCTGGCACAAAAATAAATCAGATGGGTTCAACATGCCTTAGTAAAATGTTTTCTTTCCCTCAGGGCTCGTCCGCGGCCTTGCCGCCCCGATAGCACTGCAACCTTTGGTTGATTGTGCATACCCTTAGCCTTATTCCACTTATTCCAAAATCACTGTGCCTTGAACTAGTCTGTACAGCGATTGGTAGGGTGAAGTTTATATTGCTCTGTCTCTGGTCTAGACTGACCGTAGATCAGTTGTCTTTTGCGGTCCAGAGCTTTACACTCGCACAAGATGTGCTGGGCTGAATCCTCCCCCTCGCCGCAGAGTCTGCATGCGAGGTCCCCTTCGAACCGCCCCATTCTATGCAGGTGTTTCTTGACGGCCATGTGTCCCGGCAAACGACCTGTTGTGTTTCTGAGCTGTCCTTTGCTAAGATTTAGCAGCTCCACAGCTCTCTTTGAACTGGGTTCGTCAATTATTAACCTCCCATGTCTGAGCCCTGGACAGTCCGCCCAGTACATCTTGTGTTGGTTTCTGACCCAGGACTTAATGGCTCCCCTGGCAGTGCTCTTTGCAACGCCCAGAGCCGGTTCTGGTCCCATAAATGGTTCTGCTGACCCTCTCTTCGCGAGACTGTCAGCTTCTTCATTGCCTTTGACCCCCGAGTGGCCCGGCACCCAGATGAGGGTCACCTCATTCTGCCCAGCCAGGTCGCTCGTCTCGTCTCGGCACTCACTCACCAACCAGGAATTTACCCGTGGGCTACTTAGTGCCTTAAGGGCTGCCTGGCTGTCTGTGGCTATGAGGATCCGCTTGTTGGTGTAGCGCCCCCTCTTGTTCTCCCGCACACAGTGCAGGATGGCATACATCTCGGCCTGAAACACCGTTGCATGGGTTCCGAAGGAAATACTAAGACTTACCCTCGGTCCTTCCGAGTAAACACCTGCCCCCGTCCCACGCTCCCCGCCGGATCCGTCCGTGAACCAGACGAGCGCGTCCCGTGGTATGCCCGGCGTCTCCTCCCGCCATGCCTCGCGGTCGGGGATTTCCACTCTAAAGTTCTTTTCCTTGCACATTCGCGGGCTCGCGAAGTCTGATCTCGTTTCAAGCATGGGCTCCTTCACGAAGTGTCCCCTGAATCCTGGGTTGATCTTCAGTCTACCATTGCAGGCTAGTCTGTATAGTCCTAGCCTGCCCCCCCCCCCATAATAACTACGTGTAGGGGAGAGGGGCAAATCCAGCAACACCTCCATGGCGGCTGTCGGGGTTGAAGACATGGCCCCTGTGATGCCTAGGCAAACCATCCTTTGGATCTTGCCTAGTTTTTGTTTGGCACTGGATTGTGTCACCTTAGGCCACCAGACCAGTGCCGCATATGTTAACGATGGTCTGATCACCCTTGTGTACAGCCAGTGGGCCATACTAGGTCTTAGTCCCCACGTTTTTCCATATAGCCGCCTAGTGACGGCTAAGATCATGACTGCCTTACGCAGTATTTTTCCAATGTGACCATTCCAGGTTAGCTTAGAGTCCAATACGACCCCAAGATATTTTACCTCCCTGCCATTGGAATGCTCCTACCGTATAGAGTGAGAGTTCTGTGGCTGTCGCACTTCCTCCTCCTCGTAAACGGCACGACGGTTGCTTTCTCGGGGCTCACCCCGAGCCCTTGATCAACTGTCCACCCTTCCACCACTTTCAGTGCAGTCTGCATGCGCTCCCACACTGCCTGTGTGACCTTTCCTCGGCCTATGATGTTTAAATAATTTTTCTTAAAACTATGCTTTCAAATACCCTGAAAGTGGTTCAAGATATTATTATGAAATGTGACATGGTATTATTAGGCATCATGCGTAATAGGATGACGGTATCAATTTCACCACTGCCGCTTGGTGGCGCCACCGACAGCAACACTAGTTCATTAACATGGTCATAATTTTTGGTCTACCCTATATGCACATTTTCTAACAAAAATGAAGACAGCCCATTTAGTTTCACACAAAAAAGGTATACTTCTTTGAAGTCAAAAAAGTTGGCGGTTTTCAAAATAGACGTACTTTTCAATAAAATTAAATTAACGATTATGCTCAAACATTATGTATTCTCGGAGACTTGATCTTAGTGCAAATTATGTGTATCTGTTGTAGATACTTTTTAGCACAATAAAATGAAAGCAAAATTTGCCTCTTTAAGCGATTTTCAACAAAATCACGATAAGTGCCTTAAATCGCGCCTGTTTCGTTTTCAAGTGGCCATCCCGTATATTAAATTATTACCTTTGTTTTCAGAATAATCACCAGCGATGCCCTTGAAGTAATCAAATCTAATAAAGGTGGTGTAAAAATTATCTACATGGGGTATATGTACACGGTGCATAAGAAACGCCAGTCTGGTGGTATACGCTGGAGGTGCGCTCAAAGAAGTCTGCACTGCAAGGTAATGTACAGTGTGTTAAAGAAACATGATACACCCCTTTGTTTCATTGTTCAAGATTTTTTTTTATTTGCTCGACAAAGTATACAATCAAACATTTAATTTAAGATAACAACATTTTTGTTAACACAGTGCAGGGTGGCGTACATTTCGGACGGAAAGACCGTTGCATGGGCTCTGGGGAAAATACTATGACACCCTCTGTGGTACAGTGGTATGTGACACATATAGTGTCCTTCCGAATAAACACCTGCCCCCGTTCCACGCTCTCCGCCGGATCCGTCCGTGAACCAGACGAGCGCGTCCCGTGGTAAGCCCGGCGTCTCCTCCCGCCATGCGTCGCGGTCGGGGATTTCCACTGTAAAATTGTTTTCCCTGCATATTCGCAGACTCGCGAAGTCTGACCTCATATCAAGCATGGGCTCCTTCACGATCTCCTGAATTTTGCAGTGACCCCTGAAGCCTGGGTTGATCTTTAATCTGCCATTGCAGGCTAGTCTGTATAGTTCTAGCCTGGCCTCGCCCACGATAACAAAGTGTGTGTGTGTGTGTGTGGGGGGGGGGGGGGGGGAGATACAGCAGCACCTCCGTGGCGGCTGTTGGGGTTGAAGTCATGCCCCCTGTGATGCCCAGGCAAGCCATCCTTTGGATCTTGCTTAGTTTTTGGTTGGCACTATATTGTGTCACCTTAGTCCACCAGAGTAGTGCCGCGTATGTTAACGATGGTTTGGCCACCCTTGTGTACAGCCAGTGGGCCATACTAGGTCTTAGTCCCCACGTTTTCCCATATAGCCGCCTAGTGACAGCTAAGGTCATTACTGCCTTACGCAGTATTGTTCCAATGTGACCATTCCATGTTAGCTTAGAGTCCAATACGACCCCAAGATATTTTACCTCCCTGGCCATTGGAACGCTCCTACCATATAGAGTGAGAGTTCTGTGGCTCTCCCACTTCCTCCTTCTCGTAAACAGTATGACGGTTGCTTTCTCGGGGCTCACCCCGAGCCCTTGGCCAACCGTCTACCTTTTCACCACTTTCAGTGCTGTATGCATGCGCTCCCATACTGTACTGTACAACCTTTCCTCGGACTATGATGACAATGTTGTCCGCATTGCCCTGTATCTCGTACCCTCCTCCCGAGAGCTTCCCTAGCAGGCCGTTCACGACTAGGCACCAGAGCAGGGGAGTCAGAACGCTTCCCTGCGAGTCTCTCCCGCGAGTGAGGTAAACACCGCCCTCTCCCTGAGCTTGGAACCGATCCACCTGCAGCAGGTCTCCTCTATTCCACGCTCCCTGACAGCTGCCAGTACCGATCCGAATGAGGTGTTGCTGAAGGCCCCCTCTATGTCTAGGAAGGCCCCCAACGCCACCTCCCTGTTCTCCAGCGTATTCTGCTGTTTCAGCACCAGTTGGTGCAGTGCTGTTTCTGTTGAGACTCCTGCTCTGTTTGCATATTTTTTGCAGTGTAGGGGATATGTTTCCAGTACACCGCCCCTGGTGTGCCGGTCGAGCAGTTTTTCCATTGTTTTTAGCAAGAAGGACATGAGACTATTTGCCTGAGGGACTTTGCCTGGTGTGTTGGACGCCCAGGCTTAGGAATGAATACAACCCTGGCCAGTCTCCATGCCCTCGGAATGTATCCCAGAGCCAGGCTGGCCCTCATAATGACGGTAAGCGACGGCGTCAGTATGTCCATACCCTGTTGGAGCATGATGGACATTATGCCATTAAATCCCGGGGATTTGAATGGCTTGAAGCTGTTAATAACCCATCTGATTTTGCTTCAAGTAACCATCTTTAGCGACTGTCCAGTCTACTCTAGATGACCGCCTGCACGGCGCCTCTATTTCTGAATGTTCCCAGTCCGGAGGTGATTGGTTTATTATGTTGCAGCCGGGGAAGTGCGTCTGTAGTAAGACTTTCATAGATTCCTCCCCCGATTGTAAAGCCTCCCGTGGATGTTCTAAGGGAGCCTATGTTGGTCTGAGTGCCCTTGCACAGGATCTTGTGTAGTCCAGCACTCTCGGATGTGTTCTCCACTTCCTCGCAGTGCTTCCTTCACTCCTTTCTGGCGTCGCTCAGTCTTTTGTTATAGCTTGTTGGGGCATGTCTATATTCATCCCACGCTCCCGACCTTTTGGCCGCGTTGAACAGCTTACGAACCTGCGTCCTCCTTTGCCTCAGGTCCTCGTTCCACCACGGGACGTTCTTGGTGGACGCCCTCGCTTTCAGGGGGCAGTTGGCGTTATAGGTCGAGGTGAATGCGTCTCGCACTTGGGCTGCCGCAAACTCGAGGTCTATTGAATTGTCTATGGTATTCTTAACCCCCCCGCAGTTCCACTGCTTGGGTTGCCCTGTAGGCTTCCCAGTCCGCCTTGCGAGGGTGCAGGTACCATACCGTTTGTCTTTCGACTTTGGCGATTTTAAACCGAATGTATCTGTGATCAGAGCTACTCACTTCACCAGACACAGCCCAGTTCTTAACAGAGTCACCCAGAAACTGGGTGGAGACTGTTTGATCTAAAACTTCCTCACACCGTGTTGTGACGAAGGTCGGTTTATTACCTCTATTCAATATGTCTGAATTAAATTTCATAAAGAATTGTAAAAGTGACACACACCTAGAGTTAGTGCCCGAGCTTTCCCACAACTCATGGTGCGCGTTCGCATCCATGCCGATGATGGTCTACCATTCACTTGCTCTGCTACCCACCATCAGCTGCTCCAATTCCTTGGGTGGAGGAGGGTTCGTACTGTCCCCTGGCAGATAGACCAATCCGCCAGTAATGTCCCTCGGCCCATCCGCTCCTCCACATCGCATTTTGATCGTTGCCAGGTCCCTGGAACAGTAACTCATTAAAGGCAGAAACTCTATCCCTTCCCTGACAAAAATGCTGGACCCCGGGTTCTCGCTGGATCTGCTGTAGATGAGCTTGTTATATTTATTTAAAAAACAATCATTTACTACCTAACCTCAAAACAGAACTGTCAAATCATAATAAATAAACAGAGCACGATATTATTCTTTAGTTTCAATTTTAAAATTATATACAATCATTTACTTAACCTCAAAACAGAACTGTCAAATCATAATAACTAAACAAAACACACTATCCCACCTGGTTTTTATTTCAAGTAGCTAATATAAAACTTCATTTTTCCCCCTCTCACTTTCAGATTAGGATATTTTTTAAACATTTTACAAATCCGCGCATTCGAATATACCCGAGGCGGTCATTAGGGTGGGATCGCCACAGTTCGGGTGTGAACGTACGTTGCACATTAGGATGTTGTGGCGATAGTGCCTTACGTGTCTTATTTTGTTTGGTTATTGCTGCATTATGATGTAGGCCTGGCATCATACGTTAACCACTAATTGTTTCAATACATGTCTTTCAGATTTTATTTTAAATTTGGAAAAAACTGAACGTTTGGGAACCAAATTACTTAAAATTCAAAACAGAGGCGTATTTGCTTCATTCCTAGCTACATACACACACGCGCGCATACACACACAAATATATATGTATATATATATATATATATATATATATATATATATATATATATATATATATATATATATATATATATATATATATATATATATATATATATATATATATATATATTACGATCCTTATATAAACATATAAAAATTCAAACGGACCTTGGATATGGATTCTAGGGACACTAATTCGCGCTCATTAAAAAAAAAATCCGAAAGTCTGGCCATCGTTACATCTTTATTGGTGATTTTCACTAAAAAACAAACTACTGTTGAAAAGTAATCAATCGTTATTTGATTTCAGTAATATTCTTGTAATAGTATTTTCAAAGCAAGCAGCATCTGATAAAAAATAACCTTTTGTTGTCTTCAATAGATTGACTTGCGGTTAGCGGTCTGCTTTATTTAGATCACATTCTTTGAAATGTCTGAAAATTATCGAGAGGGTAGTGTACTAGGATTATAAATTTCCTGGGAAATAACACTCCGTTGTCTGCTGAGTGTAAGCATGACTTTCGTTCGGGTTGGTCAACATAGAGGACTTTACCTAACTTTGCTGGTAGCCCTTTTTGTTGATTTTATCAAATCATGTGATTATCCTGCCCTTGGACTTGTTGCTGATAAGTTGTATGCCATTGGGATTGATGGCAATAATACTGGGCTGATTCATTAATGTCTTCTTAGAGATCGAAGCATATTTGTATCATTGGGTGGTCATAACTTTGGCCAGGTCGGCATACCGCAGGGTTTATTCTGCGACCTTTGATATTTATTATATCTATCGATGATGAATGTGAACTCACAGCATTTCTTGCGGATGAGGTAACTATAGCTGTTGCTGATAACTGTGCCCAGGTGCTACAGGAAATTTTCAAACTGCCCGTGAACGTCTAGTTCGTTTGTGTCAAGGGACTGAACTGGTTCTAAATGAATCTAAAATAGCAGTTGTTTGTTAATAGAAGAACTGCTTGGTCGCCCCCTGCAGTACTTTCCGTTAAAGGTCACAGAAAGCACCGAATTTCTTGGGAGGTTTTATTGATAAAAAGTTGAATTGGGTAAATCATGTTGATAGTTTTTGTAAAGGCGTCAATAAAGCCTTTTACACATTACTTCAATTGCGGTATACCTTTAACACGGAAATTCTTGTACATTACTATCAATCATGGTGAATCACATCATATTTTGTAAGTCTATTTTTTTAAATCTTTATAATTTTATTAAAGTATACGTCACGTTAAAATTTGGTGTAAGTTACATTAAAATTTCATTTAATTTGTAGGGCTGCTCCAAAAGTTATCAACGAAGAACTAATTTACAGGATAGATCTTTGGGGGCTCTTATCCCTTCATGGGGTCTGGTAGGAAAAAAAATGAATTTGTGATCTTATTTTTACATGATCTGTATGATTTATGGAATCTGCCTACATCCTATATAGGTTGTTCCGTTAAAAAACATAGGTACGTTTAGTTTGTATGTCAAAAACTCGCATCTCATTTGTTTTCTGAAAATAGATTAAACTCAAAGGAAAGTTCCGTACAACTTCTATATTTAATATTTCTGTCGAACTTGAAAAACTTAAATGTAGGGGGGTTGAAAATGTATAATCAGTTACCTCGTATATTATTTTTTAACCCTTTCTCTTTTATTACTGGAATCATTGAGACGTAATATTTATAAGAAATATGAATATTCTAGTTGCGAAATTCGTGCAACTGACATATCAAATAAACTAAATATTTTGCAGGGTAGTATTTCGACTCATGGCTATAGCAGTCCAAAGGTCAACATGCCTCATAATCATCTACCGGATCCACATTCTGTAGCGATTGCCAGAGGAAAGTATGAACAACCGGACGTTTTGAAGTTTTTGGAATTGGAAATGGAACCTGATATAGATAATATTATTATTAATGATGAGAACTTTGTTGGTAAGTAAAAAGTAAAATTAATCGTATCCATTATTCCAGCTGAACAAACGTTGAAGTTAGTTGATCAACTATTAAAGTCGAATCGTGTTAGCTCCATATTTAATTCATGTATTCTAGTTACCTTAAAAGCACCCTTAGAACAAAATTACTTTTAATTCAACGGGAATACATATTTCAGTAAATAACCCAGATAGCACAAAGGAAGAGAATTCCACTGGTCGTTTTAACGGATATCCTTTTCATGTCCATTTATAAGTACTCCGGACATCCCATGGATCACCTTTCCATTGTCACAACTTAGGACAAAAAAAATGATGTACATTAAAGGCGCGCCCGGTGGAACTGAGGCGGGCTCTCTCCTTCCTGAAGAGAGTCCACCGCAGCCTGGATCAGGTCCGCCTGCCCCTGGTCTAGCGTGACCTCAGGATGGCGTCTGTCAACCACCGCTATCCCGAGGCCCTCCGCCGCCACCCTATACGAGCCAGTCTGCGCCGGTGTTCCGGCCTTGGTCCTTTTGGGACGTTTCTCTGTAGTAGGCGTGCTAGAGCCAGAGCGCGGCGTCTTCTGACTCGCATTCTCCTCTTGCGCCTTTTTAGGTACCCCGGCCCTTTTGGGACGTCTGTCTGTAGTAGGCGTGCTAGAGTCCGAGTGCGTCCTCTTCTGACTCGCACTCCCCTCTTGCGCCTTTACAGGTTTCTCGACCGTCCACGTCCCGGTCGCCATTTTCTGCGCCCTCCGGAACAATTTTTCATATCACAAGCCGCCACTGTAAGTCATATGATGAAATGATGTGCCAAATCATTTAAGATTTTAAGGGTGGATTGCACAACCGTTTAATGTTTCAGTCGTTTTTTTAATATCCAAACTGGGGGCTGGATATTAGAAAATCGACTGTATGAAAAGTGAGGCAATTTAATAGATATTGTAATATAAACGTGTCTGACAAGTTTATGTGGGTGTCCCAAAGGGAATAAACTTTTTATTTCGTTTGTATTTTAAGAAATAAGATTTATCAGAAAAGTAAATGCCGTTGAAGTTGGCTGTTTGCTGATTTCCCACAACGGTAAATTTCCAGACAACCTCTCGAATGCTTAAAAAAGTATTTTCAGAAACATGCATAGAACCCCCCTGGATACACAAACCACAAGAAAAATATCTTGTTCACCAACCACCCCCCCACCCCCCAAGGAAGCGACGGGACCAGGAGTGAATAGAGGTGCTTTACGGGGTAGGTGGCAAAAACGAAATATGAGCAGAAAATGCGAAGAAAACGGTTTAAAAGCTGCCTTTTTACATTTTGAAGCCATATCCCCCTTACACCCTGCCTACCCCGCACAGCACCCCTATTTGCCCTAGGTCACGTAACTTTCTTGAGCGCTGCTCCCAGGAAATTTCTCTTGTGGTTTATGCAACGGGGGTGGTTGTATACATGCGAGAGGGGAAGGAAAATCCCCACGACGAAGCAACACCCCTCCCCCGTTTGTCGCAAGTGGAACGCTAGAGGAAGGAATACCGATGTTACAATATAAGTACCGCCCTAGTTTGTACAGATTAAAAGAGAACATACCATAGCAAATAAAAAAAATGATCGAAATTTAACAAAGAACAATAAATTTTCGTAACACTTACCTTTTGCATCTCAAGCAAATGAGGTAGGTCCGGCCCTTGGATGTAAACAACCTTTGACCTCGCATTTAACAACCTTCGACCTCGTATTTAACAACCTTCGACCTCGTATTTAACAACCTTCGACCTCGCATTTAACAACATTCAACCCCACATTTAACAACCTTCGACCTGTCATTTTCCTCATTGCAAAACATTTCACAGAGCAGGAACTAGTGACACATGCACGCTTAAACGACTACAGCACCGATGGTCATTAAGAGAACAGTTTAAACAATGCACAGTTTCAGAAATAACGTACGGTGAACACATGAATATATAAGAAACCGTCTAAACGGGTACGTGTTCTACCGGCGTACCAAAAGCGAACTGATAAATTGGCTGTAGAAGCCAATAGCCAAAGTGTCTAGAATAGTTCAGGTATTCCCAACGTCAGTGTGAACTTTAGGTCGAATGTAATGTTTAGGAGGGGAAGGGGTGTTACAGAACAGAACCGTACTGGGAAATTGTTTAAAAAGTATGTAATGTGTAAAAAAACTTTAAATTTAAATAACTCGTCAAAGGCAAGAGAACAAAAGGTAAGAATAGTGTCAGCGTGCATATAAGATATACTAAACTTTATCTGTCAGCAGTCGTTTTGTCTAAAACTGTTCGGTAGGTCACCAACTGATCCTTTAGAGTTGTGCCCCTCAATATATCACGAGCTACCACTGGGCATGAGGTAGTACACCATCTTTCGGCAGTCGATTTATCTAAAACTAGTTGGTCCCTTGTTTAAGGAGCGGAGCATATTTAAAGGAATAAACTGGTCGAACTAGGCGAATATGTAGACATAAGTAACGGTGTAATTATAACTTTAATAAACTCACAAAACTTAACAATGCTTACGAGCTAACTAACTGAATGAATTTTAAACCCGAACTGTTTACATCGTGAATCTTAACTGAACAGTGTATTTATGCTTACATAATTAAATCACAAGTGTCACGTCTTTACATCTTAAGCAATCTAAATTAACTGTCTCTTAATGTTTATTATGGAAGTTAAATCAGAAGGTTGCGTGTTCAAATCACGTCGGGGTCACCAATATGGAAGTTAATTGCACTTGTTGATATTAAATCCATACGTAAACATTTAATATACTTTATTATTTCACTAACTGAATAAACTATATGATACATTTAACTATAAAACAATCACAGACAGTACATGAGTACATAACAGATAACTGACCGAGCGTGGAGAGACGTGTGATCACTGTCGGTTGGTAGCGAGGAGAGAGAGAGATATCCCTGGTGTCTCTTATATCGTAGTTCTTGACAGCTTGCTGTCGAATAACGTAACGCAACGTTTAGCTGTCAAGAGAAACATAGAGTAGTGTTGACGGAAACACTGCGGTCGGAACCACCGCCACATTTATCAACAAATATTACTTATAGTTTTTTAATCAGTTTACGTTCTTTCCTAAATTGCCGACTTCAGCAGTGCTGCGTTCCTTGTACGCTGCAAATTTACTTTGTTTACTATTTACATAACAAATCAATCGTTTCAATGCCAATGTTATCGATACATTTGTGACCTACAATTATATGCAATATTTACATTACTTGGTGTAGAGAATTTTCCTAAACCAACTTTACATATTATTTTACTGTTTTTAATAATTATGTTTCTACGCTTGCTACTGCCCTTCTGCAAACCCAATTGTTCTCTGAACACCCCTAATATTGTGCAGTATCACCGAAAGCTGCATAAAGTAAGTATTCGAACTTGGAAGATCTTAATGAATGTGTCAACATTAATTCGCACTTACTGCGTCTGGATCTTTTAGCGAATTATTGTAAGAAAACAGTCTGGACGCAGCAAGTGCGTTATGGTAGGGAATTTTCGTAAAGATATTTTTAATGGCAAATATGTCTTGTTTTTAAAAGAAGAACATTTGGTTGACAGTATAACATATATGGTAGTAACAATGTACCATATTTCATTAAAATAGATTTGTTGTTTCAAAAAGTAGAAACATTTTCCGAAAATACACTTTAAAAGTTCCAGAAAAAACTGGTCCGATTTTTCTGGCCAACGAACCTCTTCAAGCTATTTACACACCTGCCAAGATATAATTATTCACAAATAGCTTCAGGTCCAAAATTTTAAAAAAAATCACCATTTTTTTTTACAGATTGCCTTCAGTAATGTTACACTAAATTATATTTTTCACAAAAATTCGACTACTTTTAGTGAATTTTCTTAAAAAAAATTCACTAATGAGGAGATCCCGACTTTTGAATTTTGAAAAAATTTCTTCAAATGAGCGCTAATTAGGCCCCCCAGAACACATATCCGGGGTCAGTTTCAATTTTTATATGTTATATATATATATATATATATATATATATATATATATATATATATATATATATATATATATATATATATATATATATATATATATATATATATGTATCACACCGATAACTCAAAAAATAACGGGCCGATTTTGATTAAATTTGGTGAATAAATTCCTTTTGCAAATGGCTTGGATAAGTTCGTTAGCCAGGAAAATCGGTCCAGATTTTTCCGGAAAATTTTGTGTTTTCTTTCGAAAAAAAATTATATCTCCGGAATTAACAAAGTAAGAGCAACCAAATTTCATATGCGTATTTATATTATTATAGGCAACTTACCTACCAAAATTTAGCTCCGTAGGTTAAAGGATAAAAAAGTTACAGGCATTCAAAGAAAAAAAAATTTGGATTTTCCTCAAAACGTCAAAATTGCGATTTTAAACGTCAAAATTGGTGAGTACATTCCTTTCGCAAGTCGCTTGGATAATTTTGTTAGCCAGGAAAATCTGCCGAGATTTTCCCGGAAAATTTTGTGTTTTCTTTCGAAAAAAAATTATATCTTCAAAATTAACAAAGTAAGGGCAACCAAATTTGGTAAGCTGGTTTATATCTTTATAGGTGTGCCAACTACCAAAATTTAGCTCTGTAGGTCAAAAGACAAGAAAGTTATGATGATTTAAAGAAAAATAAATTGGGGGTTTCCTCAAAACGTCAAAGTGACAATTGAAAACGTCAAAATTCGCAATATTTAGGCAAGTAACTTGAATCTAATACGATCTATGGAAAGAAAATGTCTCAAGAAGAATGTTTTACATACACCGAACTCTTAGTTTCAACCGTCATTGTCCTTCATTTTACTAAAATATTTCCAGATAATTCATTTCTAATAGACCCTTTCTCTGATGCTTGGCAGTAAGTAGCCTTAGCTATAGAGTTTATTGTTTAATGGTATATAATTTTGTCGAATTTTCGTAAAAAATCAATAAAGCTCAATATATTCGTTATTATACAAGATATGAAAAAATATTGTGTACATTAATTATACGGTGTTTTGAGCTACATCTTAAAAAATTATTGCGACAATCACAGGATGGCCCATAAGTCGTTGGTGATACAAATAATTTTTTTTGTCGAAAACGCCTTATGTTTTTGCATTTTCCATCGAAATATAATGCATGTTTGTAAGTTAAGAAATTCTGGAGGCAGCAAGTGCGTTGTGGTTGCGAATTTTGATTAAATGCTTCATATTTGAAAAGCTCAATTTGCTATTAACCTATAAGGTTGACCAAGAAACGGATTTTTTCAGTAACACTTTTGGTTTACTTTTGGAAATTTCTGTACGTTTTCAAACAATCAAGTTATTTTGATGAAACATGGCACATTGTTTTTACTATATATGTTATACTGGTAATCAAATTTGATGCCTGCTTTTTCTATATAGGTTATACTGGTAACCAAAATTGATGTCTGCTTTCTTAAAAAGAAAACACACATATTTGCAATAAAAACATTTTTATGAAAATTCACTACCATAACGCACTTGCTGCGTCCCGAGATTTTTTTAATAATCATTTACTAATCATTTATTATTCATTACCAACATATCACCAACATCTTACAAAAATAATTGCTACAGAAACACTAAAAAGTCGAAGACGCAGCAAGTGCGTTATGGTAGTGAATTTTCATAAAAATGATCTGGCACAAAGTATTTTATTATAACTTTTTTTTCTTGTAACATAGAAATCTAAATTTTGGTGTATAGTTTATTTTTTATATCGTAAACGTACCTACCAAATTTGGTTATCATAGAGTTTTTATTTTTTAAGATAAAATTTTTTTTCAAATGAAAATTTAAAATTTTTCCGGAAAACCTCGTCAGATTTTTCTGATTAACGAACTTATCAAAGACATTTACAAAAGGAAGGTACATGCCAAATTTTATCAAAATAGGCCCATTATTCTTTGAGAAAAAAATTTTTTTTGAATGAAAACTCAAAATTTTCCCGGAAAACCTCTTCCGATTTTCCTGGCTAACAAACTTATCAAGGCCATTTATAAAAGGAAGGTACATGCCAAAATTGATTAAAATCGTCTTATTACTTTTTGAGATAAGAATTTTTTTCGAATGAAAACTCAAAATTTTCCCGGAAAACCTCGTCCGATTTTCCTGACTAACGAACTTATCCAAGCTATTTACAAAAGAAACGTACATGCCAAATTTTATCAAAATCGGCCCATTATTTTTTGAGTTATCGGTGTGATACATACATATATATATATATATATATATATATATATATATATATATATATATATATATATATATATATATATATATATATATATATATATATATATATATATATATATATATATATATATAACATATAAAAATTGAAACTAACCCCGGATATGGGTTCTAGGAGTCCTAGTTCGCACTCATTTGCAAAAATTTTTTCAAAATTCTTAAGTCGGGACCTCCCCATTTGTGAATTTTTTCTACGAAAATTCACTAAAACATTTCTACGAAAACTTTTAAAATTCAGACACTATTTGAGAGTGCCTGTATAGAGCGCTGTATTTTTTCGACGAGTAATACAAACAAAAAGCTCTCTGAATGCATCATTTCCATCGGGCTCCGCTATCTAATGGTAAAAACGCCGTATCACATTTTGTGATATGTATTTGTGATATGTACCAAAAACGTGAAAAGTTGCAAAACAATTGAAATAACTCGAAAACGATGAACGATATCAATTTTTTCCTTACAAACATGCATTATAATTCGATGGAAAATACAAAAATGCAATAACATAAGGGTATCTATTAAAAAAGAAAATATGTATCACACACAACTTATGGGCCACAATGTGATTGTCAAAATAGGTTTATAGGATGCAGCTTGAGACAGCCTTTAATTAAAGTACATCATTTTTCTCATATCTTATATAATAACGGATATATTAAGCTTATAACCGTAAAAATACGTCACCCTGTATATGTGTAAAGATACTAAAACTGAAACTGACCTCGTATATGGGTTTTAGGAGTTCTAATTAGCGCTCATTTAAATAAATCTTTTTAAAATGCATAATTCGCAGTCTTCTCAATACCAAATGTTTTCTACGAAAATTTTCTAATATATAGGCTATTAAGCCACATACTGCCAAAGCATCAGAAAGAGGGTTTATTTGAAATGGATTTTCCGAAAATATTTTTGTAAAATGAAAGACAATGATGGTTAAAGCTTAAACTTAAGGCTTTGTAAAACACATTTATTATGACATCTCTTCTACATAATCCGTGTTTGTTTCAAATTCGTTGTCTGAAAATTGCAAACTGTGACGTTTCAACTCGAGACTTTGACGTTTTAAGAAGAAAAATTATAAAATTTTAAAAATATTTTTCTACTACTTCTTGACCTTTTTGCGTCAAGAAAGCTTAACTGTTGTGTGTAATATTCAATTGGTTTTGTTAACCACACAAAATATGTTCTTGTGGTTTCCTCTCACTACTGGTGGCACCTTTTTTTCTCTTTAAATGCTCTTTAACTTTCTTTATTTTAACTTATAAGTCTAAATTTCGGTATGTAGGGTAAGCTTGGTAGTAGAAACGTATATGCCAAATTTGGTTGTCAGCGCTCTGTTATTTTCGGAGATAAATTTTTTTTTCGAAAGAAAACCTAAAATTTTCCCGGGAAAACTAGTCCGATTTTCCTGGCTAACAAACTTGTCTAAGCCACTTACAAAAGGAAGGTACGTACTAAATTTCATCAAAATCGGCCTATTATTTTTTGAGTTATCGGTGTGATGGGAGCTCCTAAATTGTTTTCAGAAACATGCCTAGCGCCCCTCCTGGATGCACAAAGCACAAGAAAAATTTATTGTTCACACCCCCCAAGGAAGTTACGGGACCAGTAGTGAATAGTGGTGCTGGGCGGGGTAGTTAGTAAAAAGGAAATATATGAGCAGAAAATGCGAAGAAAACGAGCTTGAAAGCTGCCTTTTTCACATCTTGAAGCCATATGCCCCTTAAACCCTTCCTACCCCGCACAGCACCCCTATTCCCACAAGTGCCGTAACTTCCTTGGGGGATATGAACAAAAAATGTCTCTCGTGGTTTATGCCACGAGGGTGGTGGTTAAATGCACGCGAGAGGGGAAGGAAAATCCCCACGACGAGGCACCCCCCATCCCCCACCTACCTCAAAAGTTAACCCCCAAAGGGGGGGGGGGCTTCGTCGTAGGCATTTTCCCTCCCCGCTCGTGTGCATACAACCACCCTCGTTGCATAAACCACAAGAAAAATGTCTTGTTCATACCCCCACATGAGGTTACGGGACCTGGGGCGAATGGGGGTACTGTACGGGGTAGGCAGGGTTTCAGGGGGATATGGCTTCAAATAGGCAGCTTTCAAGCAGTTTTATTCGCATTTTCTGCTTATATTTTCTTTTTACTACCTACCCCGCCCAGCACCCCTATATTCACTCCTAGTCCCAGAAGTCGTGATGGGGGTGGATGTATAAACAAGCATTTTTTTCTTGTGGTTTGTGCATTCAGGTGGGGTCCTAGTAATGTTTGTGAGGTAATCCTGTCTTGTAGACACCTCACTAGTAAACAAACAATTCGGGTGGAATCGGAACGCAGAAGTGGACGCTGGACGATGTGCACTGTTGCCAGATGAGTATTACCGAGGGTCATTTTAAATATAGAAGGAAATCAAGGGGTGAACAAATGTTTCTATAATGTAAATAAATTATAATATGGCGTCATCTACATAAATCGATATTTGACATATTTTGCGGAAAGCAGTAGGAAAATGGAAATGTAAAAAGTTAATTTTCAGCCATGGTGGTCCAGGGGAAAAACGTGGGCCTCTGTACCCAAGGGTACTGGGTTGAATCCCAGATTTCCCCTCTCTTCCCTTTCTAAGTACACCAGTAACTTCAACAGAGGTTGTGCCATTCTGATTGAGCAAGGTAATCTGCACGTTCCGCCCTTCCCGGGGGGCGCAAAGCCGTCGGTCCCGTGCCCATGCGATATTGGGCACGTTAAAGACCCAAATTTCCCGGACAGTGAGGTGAATGAATCACTTTAGTAAAGTCAATGAAGCAATTTCCGTTGCGAATTGCCGATGATAAATACAACTGTATATGCTAATAGCAGACGGTATCCAATATATTATTTTCAAAAGACGCAATGTTTCATGGTAATGAAGCAATTTCTACGGACAACTGTCGATGATAAACATAACCCAAAAAATGGCATAAAATGGGCTTTTCGAAGTGTTTGTTTATATTTTACTTTCAAACCTTAAATGAGTGTGAAAAGGGAATGAAGAAATTTCTGTTGCGAATTGCCGATGATAAATACAACTGTATATGCTAATAGCAGACGGATCTGACGAACGTTGCACTAACACTAACTGACGCTTACTTGGTTAGTTAAACGATCGTCAAGTCTTTTTTTAAATGTGTTGTGGTGATTTGTGTTCTCCAAGTGTACTTATCAGTGCTCATCACAGGTTCCAATCTTCACTTAGCGGAAGGTTGGAAGTTACGTAAAAAATCAGACAGCAAATTTCATGTTTATATTTGGTTTTTATGCAGTACCACGAGTATTTTTTAACTACATTTTTGGCCTCGAGCATTCACTCATACGGCCACGGAGTTTTTTTACATGAACTTCTGGATACCGACCTATAGTCATTCTTACAGTCATTACCTACATGTTACTTGGCTTGCATACTCTGTAGTTGGTTATCTATATACATATTTTATTAGTTTATGAATATTTTATTTTATTATTTTGAAAAGTCGCTAATATGTTTCATGGTAATGAAGCAATTTCTACTGACAACTGTCGATGATAAACATAACCGAGAATATGGCTCAAAATTGCCTTCCCTTCGAAGTGTTTGTTTATATTTGAGTTTCCAACCTTAAATGGATATGAAAAGTGAATGAAGCAATTTCCGTTGCAAATTGCTGATGATAAATCCAACTGTATATGCTAATAGCAAACGGTATCCAATATATTATTTTGAAAAGTCACAATGTTTCATGGTAATGAAGCAATTTCTACTGACAACTGTCGATGATAAACATAACCGAGAAAATGGCATAAAATGGGCTTCCCTTCGAAGTGTTTGTTTATATTTTAGTTTCCAACCTTAAATGAGTGTGAAAAGTGAATGAAGCAAATTCCGTTGCGAATTGCCGATGATAAATACAACTGTATTTTTGTTTATATAAGATTGTAAACCAAAATATAAACAAACACTTCGAAAGGAAGCCCATTTTGAGCCATTTTCTCGGTTATGTTTATCGTCGACAGTTGTCCGTAGAAATTGCTTCATTACCATGAAACATTGCTACTTTTCAAAATAATATATTAGATACCGTCTGCTATTAGCATATACAGTAGTTGTATTCATCATCGGCAATTCGCAACGGAAATTGCTTCATTGACTTTACTAAAGTGATTCATTCACCTCACTGTGCGGGAAATTTGGGTCTTTAACGTGCCCAACATCGCATGGGCACGGGACCGACGGCTTTACGCCCCCTGGGAAGGGCGGAAGGTGCAGATTACCTTGCTCAATCGGAATGGCACAACCTCTGTTGAAGTTACCGATGTACTTAAAAAGGGAGGAGAGGGGAAATCTGGGATTCAACCCAGTACCCTTGGGTACAGAGGCCCACGTTTTTTCCCCTGGACCACCATGGCTGAAAATTAACTTTTTACATTTCCGTTTTTCTACTGCTTTCCGCAAAATATGTCAAATATCGATTTATGTAGATGACGCCATATTATAATTTATTTACATTATAGAAACATTTGTTCACCCCTTGATTTCCTTCTATATTTAAAATGACCCTTGGTAATGCTCATCTGGCAACAGTGCACATCGTCCAGCGTCCACTTCTGCTTTCCGATTCCACCCGAATTGTTTGTTTACTAGTGAGGTGTCTACAATAAGGATTACCGTTTGGGTAAACGATTTTTTGAAAAGCGTTCGGAAGCTAATCTGCAAATTTACCAAACACATTTCTCCTCGTTAGTGAACTTTTCGTTTTACGAAAAATTCGCTAGGCGAATAAGATCGCGACTTTTAAACTATGAAACAACTTTTTAAACGACCGCCAATGAAAAAGCCCCTGTATAGTATAATAGAACCTACATATAGCGCCAGCTAAAAGTTTTTAATTAAAGTTAATGAAAAATATTGTTTCGAGATAACTATTACAATCTGCAAAATTTGTATGAAAATTCGCTACCATAACACACTTGCTCTCTGCAGATCTTTTCCATATTTCAACATTTTCTTATTAAATTTTAGTTTGATCCTATTATAGATATAAAAAATGTTAAGAGTAAAGTAGCTAGTTAATACTTGTTGATAAGCATCAAGCATTAATAAATTACCATAACTACGTAAGTATAGTGTAATTAATTTATTTGAATTCGTTTTTTTCACAACAAATGATTCTCGGCAGGTGGTTTATAAATTATAGAATAAAAGGATCTACCGGCACGATCTTCATCTTTTACATTTTGAGATGCGCAGTAACCAGTAACAGTATAACTCTCAAATGTTTTCACATCAAATAGACCATCCGTCATGAATACGATAAACCAAACAATATTGTATTTGCGTATTGTATTACTAGTGTAAAATGGAAGTAACGAAATTCACAGTGTCAACTTTCATAAAAATCGTCTGTTTCTTTAAAGAAGTCACTATTTAATAGAGGAAATTCGATATATTATTGTCATCAAACTGGTAAGGTTATGTTGTTAAACAAAGCTTTTGTCGATAGTTCAGAATGACTGCCAAACGTTCTAAAGTGGTAATGATCTGTTGATGTTATAGGTACGTTTGTTTTCATTCGGTGCGAGTTGTTATTATCAGATAGTTTTAGTTTTAATTCCAGGAAATTATAATTTTCCTAATTGTTTGGAACCACTGTGTTCCTAGGCCACTCATTTTCATGGTCCTTGGTGATAAACACATTCGTGTTTCGTGTTCAATTAGTCCAATTTTGATTTCACAGTATGCTTGTTAGTCCATAATTTTCGAATATCTTAAGTGTTTATGCTGTCATTTCGTACAATTTCAAGAAATCAATCAAAACATTTGTTGGCAAATTGTTATTCCTTTAGTGTTTGTGACGAGGTCCAAGCTTAATCATTAGACTGTTATGAATTAGTGCTAAACAATATGGCTGATAATCAAATTCGTAACAGTGATAATAATACAACAGTGAAACAACGGCGAAAAAGTAATTTTACCAACATTGAAATTGATGTACTTATGACCGCGATCAGGAGACATTACAAAATTTTGTACGGTGAAAAAGCCAAACGGTACGATAACCGCATTTCTAGGTGTAAGGCTTGGAGTGATATTGTTAAGAAAGTAAACGAAGTGAGCCATGAAAAACGTACTCTGGAGGAAATCAAAAATAAGTGGAAGAAGTGTCAGTATGCCTTTAGGGCAGGATTAATTTGGGAAGAAATGGGTATGTAATTCTGAGAGCTACCTGCTTAAATAATGTTTTTAAACTTCATATCATACACGCGGTTTAGTTGATAAAAAATCACTTCGTGCCACGACCTTTTTGTAGTTGGTTTTACGATTTCTGACGTTTTGGACAAGTAGTTTTCAGCTGAGAGATCTTTTGAGAACCGCTGATCAGGTGATCAGCATTCTCATTCTACTGTTTGCCTTTTCCGCTTTTGTCCTTGAAAATTGTCAACTCTTTCGGTAGGTGGCGCTAATTATATTATGTACTACTTACGAGGGCAGCTAGAAAAATATACCGGAGGTTAAACAAAAATGCCAAATGGATGGATTTTACGAAAATAATTACTTAAAAAAAAAGGAGAGTCGTCTTAAAAAAGCGCTCAAAGAGTAACATGAGTTAATGGATTTTAAATTGACAAGTATAGATTTCTTGAAGTCAACACCAATTTTATACTAAAACCCCCTTTGCAAGTTTGCTATTACTTATACAGTTGGTCCAAAAGTAAGGTACACAGAGCAGTAGTAGATCTTTGTGTAATCCTACACTTCTCTCCCACCCAGCAAAGTTGACATGAATTTCTGCCTTTGAGTTTATGTACTGTTGCCAGATCATTCCCTTTATTTCTACTAAATTTGAAATACAGTATTATGCATTATCAATCAAATTTAAAGTCATTACTTATTTACATTTACGGTTCTTGATCTGCCAAAGGTCTACAATTAAAAGTAATGATGTAGCAAGTGCATTATGGTAACGAATAAGGTATTGTCTTAATTGGAAAACTAAATTGGTGATTTGCAGATTACCTTCTGAACAGTTTTTGACAAAACGACTGCTGATAGATAAAGTTTGGCATACTGAATCTATTGACCCAGCAAGTATGTTATGGTAATGAATAAGGTAGTAATCCGTATTACGGAAGAAATACTGACGCAACAAGTGCATTATGGTAAAGAGTACGGAATAGGTTTTCAAATAAAACTGGAATGATTAATAATTGTAATTGTAATGTTATTGAAAAGGGTAAAGATAGAATAAAGTGAATATAAAAAATTGAACTAGTTATTAAATATGCGAATAGGAATATACTATGCACTTAGTTGTTTTAATTTCCCACTTGTGCAGATGTGTGTCCTTTATTTTTGCCATAGTCGTGTTTTTGCAGATACTTATGTGATCTAAAAACAGTTGCCCAACCAAGTGCTGGTTATATATAAGGGTTGCGGTGCTATCGGGGCGGCAAGGCCGCGGACGAGCCCTGAGCGAACAAAAAAAAAAAAAAAAAAGTGCTGGTTATGTACGTTGCCTAACTTCAATCACGATAAAATATGCTTGCAGATGTTTAAACTGAGTTTACTGTTATATTAAGTTTATTGTGACAGTCAGAAAGAAATTGTTTGAAAAAGAAGTACAGAAAAAGATGAGAAAGTCTAAATAAAATTAATCGAAGTGTAATCAAAATTATGTTATTTGATGACTATACCACAATTTTTTAAGAAATAATATTACAGTCATGAAAGCTAATCATAAAACAGCGAAGTACGTATTTGCCTCCATACAATTGATATATTATTCGTTACGATAACAAACCTGCTGCGTCAGTATTTTTAAATTTAGTTTTCCATTTAAGTCCATACCTTATTTGTTACCATAACGCACTTGCTGTGTCATATATATATATATATATATATATATATATATATATATATATATATATATATATATATATATATATATATATATATATATAAGTTACCTGTAAACATTATACCTTATTAACTCGAGCTGGTTTGGATGGTATTCCTTCTTCATTCTTGAAATTGTCGACACTCTTTGAGCGGTCCTTTGTGTGGTATCTTTCAAAGGTTTTTCAATGCCGGTTTTTGCCCTTCGCTCTGGAAGTTGTCTACTCTGATCCCCATTCAAAAATCAGGTGATAAGACACAAGTTGTCAATTATAGAGGTGTTTCAATTGAACGTGTAATACCAAAACTATTTGAATCTATCATTGCGGATGAGATTTCCAATACCTTGAAACACAGTATTGTTGGAGAGCAACATGGTTTCTGTAGTGGAAGGTCAACAGTCACTAATCTCGCCATTTTTCAATCTTACGTGACTGATGCATTGGAGGCTGGTAAACAAGTTCATGTTGTATACACTGATGTATCAAATGCTTTTGACAGTGTGTGTCATACCCTTCTTCTGCAGAAATTGTTTTCAATGGGCATCTGTGGTTGTTATCTTTCGTGGATTCGATCTTACCTGCCTGACAGAAAGCAATTTGTTAGCATTGATGGTGCTCTATCAGATGAGGTCATCGTCTTGTCTGGGGTACCACAGGGATCACATATAGGTCCCGTTCTCTTCAATCTTTTTATTACTGATGTTGTGAGTTGTTTTGAGTCATCGAAATGTCTATTGTATGCAGATGACTTGAAGTTTTTTTCGGAAGTTGTCCATGATGTCAACACTTTGCAACATGATCTCGACAACTTGACTCGCTGGTGCAGTTCAAACTTGTTGCTTAATGTGGGTAAATGTAAGGTTGTGAGCTATTTTAGAGGTCAGAATCGGATTGTTCATAGCTATACCATTTATAACACGTTGTTGGACGTTGACACTTCAGTTGCAGATCTTGGTGTAATTTTCAAAAATGATTTGTCATTTAATCTGCATATTGATGCTGTGGTTGTGAAATGTTGCAGACTTTTGGGGTTTGTTAAAAGACACACTAAACATATGACTGACACAAGGGCAATTACTAGTTTTTATACATCCTTGGTTCGAAGTAATATTGAGTATTGTTGTGTTGTATGGTTTCCATCTTATGCTCGCCAAATTAATCGTATTGAAAGGGTACAAAACAAATTTGTTAAGTACCTTCTTTATAAGCATCACTTTCCTTGCCAAGATATTGGGTATGATGTCAGATTGCTTCTTTGTGGTATGGCCAGTCTCAAAGCGCGACATGAGTATCTTTCATTGATGTTTATATATAAGTTAATTAATGGTCACATTGACTGTAATGATTTGCTCGAGTTGGTCCTTTTTCATGTTCCACCACGCTCAACTCACCAACAGCAACTTTTTTTTGAGTGAACACACAGGACCAACTATGGATGTAACAGTTTCATGGACCGATTGTTGCATAAATATAATGCTAATTTTTCTAATTGTGATATCTTTTTATATTGCTATGTCTAGGATGAAAACTGGCTTAAGACAGTGATTTTGTTATTTTGAGGTTTTTTTCGTTTGGATTCATTTTTAAGTACCATTTGGAATTATTTAATTCTGTAGGTGCAAATTTAAATAAATAAAGAGGAGAAAGCGGCAAATATATCACATAAACTCAAACGCAGAAATTCATGCATCCAAGAACTTGGCTGGTTTGGAGAGCTGAAGTGTAGGATTACCATAATAAATGTACCTCAATTGATAAGCCTCCTTTCTCGTATTGGTTTAAGTGCTGGCACTACTTCGAAGGCAACTCTACAATTGTGCTTCTTATTATGTTTTTCACTATGATTAATAGAATCTTGGCCACATGGCTATATACAGGTGGGCCAAATTTCTCACTTTTTAAGGGAAGCTCCTATTTATAAACGGGGTAGTTAATCAGTTTAATGGGGGTGAGAAGTGCAAAAGTTAGCAACACTGCGAGTTCTAAGTCTTGTCTAGAGATCGTCGGCAATTTAAAATTACGTCTTTCAACCTTCCCCAAAGATAAAACTGCATGGGCGGTAAGTTCGGTGATCTCACCAGTCAACGGTGGGGACCTTGGTTAGCTACCTAATTATTGCCTAAATTGGCCGTCAAAAAATTGGTAACAACTGGTGCGTTGTGAAGTGGTGCCCCGTCTTGCTGAAAAATTACGCTCCTGAGTTCAAGTAGTGGCAACAAAAGGTTCGACTTCATGCCTCAAAATTAGCAAATACGTTTGCAACCTGAGCGTGTCATTCTAAACATCCATACAGATAATCTTACCCCTGAAAATACCTGCCCACACACTAAACCCAAATCTCTTGATTTCCCTGGTCTGCAATTAAATGACGATTTTCTCGTGCCAACGTATAACAGTTCTAGCCTCATTTTGATGAAAGTCTGGCTCGATTTTTTTACAATTTTTTTTGTTGATGACTTTTTTTTATTAAATGATAATTGTCTCTTACCGACAATGGTAAAATTATATATTTATTAAAAGTGTATTATCTGCATTATTGCAGAAAACAGTGTAATTTTTAATCTAGATAGTCCACACATTTATCATAGATATTTACAATGATTTTGAAATTTATGTCAGTAAAAACATCTTCTGAGCTATCGACAAAAGCATATGTGTACCTAAAACTTTTTTAAGACACTGTAATTAATATAAATGTATAAACAGTGAACAATGAAGCCTGTAAAGCATAGAAACAAACAGCGGCGTATGAAAGTGCGACAGGTCACTTCGTATGATCCGGATTTCAAGAAAGCCGTTATTCTGTATGCCGAACAGAAAGGCACAAGTGAAGCCAAGAAACTGTATGGCATCAGTGAATCTAACATAAGAAGATGGAGGAAGCTGAAGACTGACATATATGACAAGTCTGAGAAGAAAAAGAAGAAGGACCAGAGTACAAAAAGAAGATCCAGTAAACGGAACTCTGAACGGAAGGACTATGACTTGGAACCATTGCCTCCTCCCATGGAACAACCCGAAATTGATCCCCTGTCGGATATCCATGACAATTCTAATAGCATAGGTATAATGAAATATTATTTGTTTAATTATTATTTTTATTATACCTATTTGTATATTATTTGTAAGGCAGGTGTTTCAATGCAAACAAACTAATCAGAATATACAGAGTGTGTAAATAGTATTGTACCAAATGAAATTATGCAGAAATGGTTTGCCATGTAGGTTCGACATTTAGTGGGGTTAAATTATACAGCATCCATATTTTGTTATGAATTATCAGAGGCCGACATCTTGAATTTTTTTAAATGGCAAGCTAGGTTTAATTTGGCATTGTTTGGCAGGTAATTGATTTAGAAATACAATTCGATATTTCATATCGTTGTTTATTCTATAATAACAAAGAAAATATAAAAAAAAAACATAAACTTTGTAGAGAACATTTTCTAGACAAATGGCTTTACATAAATACAATTTATTCAAAATTTAGTCCAAGGAAACATTTATGTATTATCTACTTAATGTTATCATTTTGAGCAATTTCTAAAGATATTCTTTATCACTTTATCGAAATATTTGGTGTTGGTTTGAGGCCAGAATCTGCTATTGTGTCTATTAAGTATACCAGAATTACTAAAATAAGCTTCGTCTGACGATATAACCTTCATTGCAAAATTTCAAACGATATCGCATCTTTCCTGATAGGAATTGCAGAAGGCTACTCGACGTTGAGCCTTCCCAGAGTGTAGGTGCCTGATAAGCCTAAATTTGTATGGGTGGTATTTGTGTTTTCTTAGAATTTTTTGAACTTTAGCCTTTGGAATCCCTACGCTTCTTTCAACGGCTCTACAGGATTTTGTGGGGTAAGCTTCTGCATTGAGCGCATGCATACTGCACTGGAAGGGTGGACGGTTGGTCAAGGGCTCGGAATGAGCCCCGAGAAAGGAACCGTCTTGCCGTTTACGTGGAGAAAGTGCGACAGCCATAGAACTCTATATGGTAGGAGCATTCCAATGGCCAGGGAGGTAAAATATCTTGGGGTCGTATTGGACTCTAAGCTAACCTGGAATGGTCACATTGGAAAAATACTGCGTAAGGCAGTCATGATCTTAGCCGTCACTAGGCAGCAATATGGAAAAACGTGGGGACTAAGACCTAGTATGGCTCACTGGCTGTACACAAGGGTGGTCAGACCATCGTTAACATACGCAGCACTGGTCTGGTGGCCTAAGGTGACACAATCCAGTGCCAAACAAAAACTAGGCAAGATGCAAAGGATGGCTTGCCTAGACATCACAGCGGCCATGTCTTCAATCCCAACAGCCGCCATGGAGTTGTTGCTGGATCTGCCGCAATCGCGAGGTCAATTGAATTGTCTATGGGTCTTGTAACCACCCCGCAGTTCCATTGCTAGGTCTACCCTGTATGCTTCCCAGTCCGCCTTGCGGGGGTCCCGGTACCCTACTGTTTGTCTTTCGACTTTGGCGATTTTAAACTGGATGTGTCTGTGGTCTGAGCTACTCACTTCCCCAGACACAGTTCTTAACAAAGTCACCCAGAAACTGGGTGGAAACCGTTATATCTAAAACTTCCTCACGCCATGTTGTGACGAAGGTTGGTTTATAACCTCTATTCAATATGTCTAAATTAAATTTCATAAAGAATTGTAAAAGTGACTCACCCCTAGAGTTTGTGTCCGACCTTCCCCACAACTCATGGTGCGTGTTGACATCCATGCTGATGATGGTCTGCCATACACCTGCTCTGCTACCCACCATCAGCTGCTCCAATTCCTTGGGTGGAGGAGGGTCCGTGCTGTCCCCTGGCAGATAGGCTGATCCGACAGTAATGTCCCTCGGCGTATCCGCTCCTCCACATCGGATTTTGATTGTTGCCAGGTCCCTGGAATAGAAATTCATTAAAGGCAGAAACTCTATCGCTTCTCTGACAAAAATGCAGGCCCTCAGGTTCTCGCTGGATCTGCTGTAGATGAGCTTTCCAGCAGCTCTGCCAAGTCCCTTGATCTCTCCTTTATAGGAGTACAGTTCCTGGATGAGGGCCACATCCGTGTTCCTCAGAGCCATCAGTAGTCCGGCCGTGGCTGCCCTACTGTGTTGGAGGTTGACCTGAAGGAACCTAAGTCATATCAACCCCTGGTTGCCTCCCCAGTGGGCGGCATAAGCCTGTAGCCGGAGCCACTCCTCGAGCCTCATTGGTTTTGGTTTTGTTGATATTTGTGTTCATGGTGTTCCCACGAGAATGGGGGAAATACTGTACACACCATCAGAATATAAATCGCTATGCCGCCTCCCCTACCAGTAGCTCTGTCTTTGCGTATCATGCTATAACCAGCAATAGCCACAATAGCCGAATCAACTCTTTCATTTAACCCACTCTCAGTTACTACAATTAAATCAAAATCATTGTCCTGCACCACAATACAAAAATCTTCAAAACCGGTCAACAAAGATCTAATATTTACATGTGCAATCCCCGTCTATATTTTGGAATTATATATTTTATATACATATATATTGTTTCAAATTATACATCATGTCATCACAAATTACTCTTGCATCTACAAATGTTCTGATGTTACGGCACTATATGAACCTAAGTATTGAACTACACTATCAATGCAATAAAAGCAGCAAATACTTATCTACTCTACAAATTTCATTCAATACTACACTGCCTACAATAGAGACATATTACAATATAAGTACTTGAGAAACATGAGCATGGAAAATTACAGTTATTTTTACCTCTTATCTCTACCAAATAAAGTTTAACTTTTGTCCTCCTAAATTTCTCTTTCACAATTTGGAGTACACTTTGACTACAAGACTCGGGCTACTTTTTTTGCCTTGCGGAATTTGAACCTGTCGACGTACTTCTTAAGATCTTTTTGTCCCCCAAGGAGAGCGTGGATATATTTGGCGGTCCTGTTTGAGAACTTTCAAAAACCCTCCCTGTTTGATTAGGTGTCGTGGGCCTCAGTTTTGATGTACCAACTAACCTTGACTCCGTCTCTTTGTCTGGTATTTCTACATTCAAATCCTTGAGGTCCTCAGGTCTGTAGACTTTATCATTTACATGTAATAACCCTTTTTTGATGTATGCGTTTCACTTATTTTCCTTGGATATCTTCAAATATTTACGCAGTATTCTACGCTGCGCAAGTTGTTCTGTGGTGTAATCGTTATTGATATAAATATCGGTTCCCCTCAGTTTATCAACTCTGTCGAGAATTAATTTCTTCTGATAATGAGAATTAAATTCGATAACTATTGGTTTGCTTTTAACCCCCTTATCAACGGTATAAACGTCGCTAATGGTGTCGACTTTAATATTAATTTGGAGAACTGATTCAAGTTTATTTACTATAGACTCTGGCAAGTTTCCGTTGTCGTAATGATCTTCACTTAAGCCAAAGATAACAATATTGTTCTTCTTTACCTTCCTCTCTAGTGCTTCCACCCTAGATTTCAATGACATATTTTCTTGCTCCAACAAAGAAATTCTTTTATTTGATTCTTCTATCTTGTTTGACAAATTCAATTCTAAATTAGCTATTACTTTTTTGAGTTGTTTCAACAATTCAGCATTTGTAATTTCATTATCTGATTCAGAGTTCTTCATTTTATTTTTACGCTAATAAAATCTGATAAGTGGAATAAATATTTAAATTCTCTCTCGAAGAAATTCTCAATATCCTTATCGACCGGCCAGTAAAAAATCAGATTAATAAGTATTCATGTTAAATATATTTCGCCATCTATTTAACTGTTTAAAAGATTTACTTTAAACAGCTGCTTTCTAATCAAATTATTATCGAATATTCAAAACAAACTCACTGTTAGAACCAACCGGATTGCTCCTACATGCATGTCTTTTCCAAAACAATTTATTCTCACTTTTAACCACCAAAAACAGACCTTTATTGAGAGCACACCAGTACACTACCACCTCGTATCACTTCTCTCTTATGTTAATTGTACAGTATGTACTAAAAAAGTGAAAGGAGAACACTGGGATCGAACCCACTACCCTTTGGTTCAGAGACACACTTTCTTACCACTGATAAAAAGTAGACATTATTTTATTTTGTTGGCTGCGAAAATTATTATATGACAATAATTGGTGGATAACAAAGAATAACAAGAAAAAACATCCGTTTTTAATTTGTTCACAGGGAGAAAAAAAGCTAATTAGCAAATATTATTACTTGATTCAAAACTTAGTAGAAATATTTCAATGAACCAGTAATTTTAGACACAAGTATGCTACACTAGATTTAAAAAAAAAATGTAAATACATTATTCTATGTAAAAGCTGTAAGATGCTACAAGGTTTTGATATGGATACAAAATTGATACAAAAGTGCCAATATCTTTTAGAATATCCTATATAAAATATAAAACTTACTTGTCATGTATTATTTACTAATTATTGCATTTTTATTTCATATAGATTCTATGCCATTGCAACAACGTCTTTCCTCCCATTCCCCAGAAGCTTCTACCTCATCTCAACCCCCTTTACAGAGCCAGCCTCTTTCACCCACCAAGCTTAAAGTAACCCGACAATCAGTTAAAGCAGCAGCAGCTACTTCGTCATCAGCCTCGCCTCAACCACCACCACCTCCCAAACCAGAACCGCCTCAAGAACCACCCAATGAAGAAGTGTGTCTCCGATGGAACAGTCATCACTCCAACATGCAGACAGCATTTCCCAGTTTGCTGCTCAAGGAGCAGTATGTTGATGTGACATTGGTAGCTGAGGGACAGACACTCAAGTGTCACAGGGTAAGGCAATTAATACAGGGGGGTTCACAAAACGGCACACACACATAATGCACTTTGATTTCGAGGAGTGTTAATATAATTAGAAATCGAGAATAAAAGTAGCATTTTTTCTTTTGTTTTTACCATACAGCACTTGTTAAAATTAACCATGAACCCATTATTGTTAAAATTTTTCATATACTCATGATCAGTAGATGCAAAGTTGGTACTGAGTTTACAAAGTAATTGTTGATAATTTTCGTACCTCCCAAAATTGTCGGGATTCACAGAATGATAAATCTTGCTGGTGTTTATCAGGGTTGACATCAGATCCGCTTTTGTTATTATGCTGGTTTTTTAGTCTCTTCTTGACAATGGTCCAGAGGTTCCCAATAGGTTTCGTATCTGGGCTGTTTCCAGGCCAGGGCAGAGTTTTTACTGTTCCCTTCTAGAAAAAAACATAATGACAGGCTGTCAATCCAGCAACAATTAGCTTTCAATGAATAGAAGAACCAGTAGTGTTCATTCCATACTGATTTTTAAGTCTTTACAGGACTCTTCTGTTTGCTGTAGCAAATTGGACGAGTTTATTTCCAATCTTGGCATATATTTATTTTTTTGACCCTAGGTTCCCACATGAGACAACACCTACTCAAAACCCAAATCCAAAGATTTCTTCCTTCTAGCTACAGATGATTGTAAAAAATTTGTTCTGTGTGGAATCGCTACTTAAGTGTAACGTTCCTCTTGCAGATGAATCTTGATCTGAGCTACTTTTCTAGAAGGACGTTACTTGTCTTACCCATTTTTTCCCCCTCAGGGCTCGTCCGTGGCCTTGCCGCCCCGATAGCACTGCAATCTTTGGTTGATTGTGCATACCCTTAGTCTTACTCCACCCATTCCAAAATCACTGTGCCTTGAACTAGTCTGCACAGCGATTGGTAGGGTGAAGTTTTATATTGCTCTGTCTCCGGTCTAGACTGACCGTAGATCAGTTTTCTTTTGCGGTCCAGAGCTTTACCCTCGCACAAGATGTGCTGAGCTTTACACTCGCACAAGATGTGCTAGGCTGATTCCTCCCCCTCGCCGCAGAGTCTGCATGCGAGGCCCCTTCGAACCGCCCCATTTTTATGCAGGTGTTTCTTAACGGCCATGTGTCCCGTCAAGAGACCTGTTATGTTTCTGAGCTGTCTTCTGCTAAGATTTAGCAGCTCCACATCTCTCTTTGAACTGGGTCCGTCAATTATTGACTTCTCATGTCTGAGCCCTGGACAATCCGCCCAGTACACCTTGTGTTGGTTTCTGACCCAGGACTTAACGGCTTCCCTGGCAGTGCTCTTTGTCACGCCCAGAGCCGGTTCTGATCCCATAAATGGTTCTCCTGACCCTCTCTTCGCGAGACTGTCAGCTTCTTCATTGCCTTTGACCCCCGAGTGACCTGGCACCCAGATGAGGGTCACCTCATTCTTCCCAGCCAGGTCGCTCGTCTCGTCTCTGCACTCACTCACCAGCCAGGAATTTACCAGTGTGTCTTACCCATAGTTAAAAACTAATCAGTGACACACACTAATGAATTGATTATTTAAATAACAAACTCTCCAAAAGTGTCTCTAAATGCTTTGAACTGTATAAACAGTCTTTAGGTACACTTGTTGCAACATAAACTGACGTTAGTTTGGCAAAAAATGACATAACCTCAATCCTAAACTTAAACGTTCAATTCCTGTGCAGTGCCACTAACATGGCATATTCATCAAAAAATTCTTATAATTTGTGATTCCACTAAAACCTAGAATATACATAATACTTTTGCTAGGTGTAATAAAGTTTTAACCAGCGAACTGAGCTAAAACTTCATGCAGTATTGCATTTCTTTAGGAACAGGAATAGCATTACAGAAAAATCACAATCATTCTAACAATCTTCACATGCCTGTTTTTGTTTTTCTAATCCTGTGGAGTCTATATATTTACACCACATACAGACTTGGAGACTATTCCTCTGGCTTCACTGTTATAAATAAATAAATATCGCCTTTATTAACTAAATTATGATTCGTATTACAACCCCACAACCACCATCAGGAAAGGGCGAGGTCTAGGAGAGCTATTCACACTCAACCCCATCTGTCAGTGGAAACAGGGCACATTACACGCAACTGTGTATCCCTGGCAAACAAAAATAAAATTAACAAGTAAATCTGAAAAAAAATTTAATTAAAAATTGCCTAAATTTCCAAGGAGTTCCAACTAAAGGCCAAAACTTAAACTAAGAATGGAACCACCCAAAACACCCTAGCATCGATGCCCACAACACGGAAACCAACTTCTACCTATTGATTGTTGAGCAAAAACAATTTTAATTTATACTTAAATTTGTTGATATTGAACATTTTAAATTCTTGAGGTAGTCGATTATACAAAGAAATAGATTGATACATAAGGCTATGTGTATACATTGCCGTCTGATGATGTGACAAAACAACATTTTCATTAAATCTAGTTGATTTAGAGTGAACGCGTTTATGAGGTGTAAACTTCTATCTGAGAGATGAAGGTGCTGCAGGGTCATTCACAATTTTATGTGTAAAAGCTCCCAAATGTAGTAGTCTTCTAGAGCTCATATTAAGATATCCATCCTCCTGTATTTTATATGTACTTGGATCATGCTTTCTAACCCCAAATATTAAACGGTAGCAGCTTTTTTGTACTTTTTGCACTCTATCCTTATTCAATTGGGTTAGACAAGAACCATAAATGAAATCACAAAAGTTGAAGTGTGACAAGACAAGAGACTCACATAACAACTTTCTCGCTTTCTGGTCTAGTAGGAATCTGTTACAATATAGGAGCCTCAGACTAGAGTATGCTCTCCCAAGTATGAGCTTTAGATGATCTTCAAACCTCAAATCACTATCAAAAATAATTGTTCGTGAAAGGAATTAGAACATTGTCAATATGAATCTTAAAATTTTGGATAACAAATTGTTTGCTGTTTTTATTTGCAAAACACATGAGTTGAAATTTAGTCGGATTTAACATCAAATTATGTTTTAAGGACCGAACTCGAATCGCTGCTAGATCTTCATTAATGTATTGACAAGCTTGTAAGTAGTCTTCTTTTGGAAAGTGATAATATAACTGAGTATCGTCCGCGTAGGCCTGTATTTTGCACCGACTCACTGAACTCAGTATTTCAGAAGTATATATTATAAAAAGCAGAGGCCCCAAGATGGATCCCTAAGGTATTCCAGAGAGGACATCTGTATAGGTGGAAAAACTGTTATTAACCACAATTTGCATTTTTCTATCAGTCAAATATGATTCGACCAGCAACCTTGATGACTCATCAAAACCATAATATCCAAGTTTGACACAGAGTAATTGGTGATTTATGGTATCAAAGGCCTTAGAGTAGTCAAGTAAAACGAGCACACTAATCAGACCAGCATCATTAGCCTCCATAATGTCACTAGTGACATTAGCCAAAGCAGTGCTCACATCGTATCCCCTCCTGAAGCCACATTGTACATCGGGAAGCAAATTCTTGTCATTAAAATAACCAACTATTTGATTATACATAATTTTTTCAAAAATTTTAGACAAAATTGGCAAAATACGAATGATTCTGAGGTCCGAGAATTCTTTAGGGTCATTTTGCTTAGGCAGTGGCATTCCATTAGCAATCTTCCACAACAGAAGAAAGTACTTTCTTTCTATACAAGAGTTTATAATGTGGACAATAAATTTATTGATAAAAGGACTGCAATACCTAAGCATAGCGCAAGAAATGTTATCAGCCCCAGTAGCGTTAGTTTTAATACTGTTATGTATCCTATCAACCTCTTCTTCACTAGTAAGTGTAAACACATATGAGTTTGCTTCACGAATATTATTTTGACTATCAAGTTGTCACAATTATTGTTCAGATTTTCAAAAAAAGGGCAAAATAATCAGTTATTTATTGTGAGTCAGAAAGGTGAGATGGCAATCGCTCAGAAGGAGGGTCATGAACGTTTTGTTTCTGTAAATGAAGGACATAGCCAGCATGTAAGCTAACTGAGCGAGTGGCCCTTCTGAATTCCAGATGTTCTAGAATGTTCTTCAACATTTCTGTAACCGGCTGCTCGACAGTATCCTCAGACAGAAAACAATTGAATTATTACGAATCATGACAACCACAAATAAGGATCTGTTGCTATGTTATAATGTTTTGATAAAAAATTCTTTAAAAATGAAAATAAAATTAAACAAAAATGACGGATGATGCATTCAAAATGTCTACGTGATGTATGGCAATATTTAACATAAAGATCTAATCTAATCTATAACAGTAATAACTATAATAACAATTACAACAATAAAGTAACTAAACATTAATAGTAATAAAGCAGACTCTATACAATGAAAAAATAATTAGATTTATTTTCTTTTACTTATTTAATTAGAAAGAATAATATCCAAGAAAGCGGAATCCATTAAATCAGTTTGCTCAATTGAAACAAGGTAGGTTTTGTTGTGTATGCGCTTTTTTACTTCTAAAGCTTCAAAAAAGTCCAGTTTATGCTTGTCATTACAAAAAGGTAGTGGTTTTATGCGGTGATTTTCTGTGGGTCTAAGTTGCGTATTAATAATATGTTTTACAAAAGTAGATCTGTCAGCGTGGTTATTTCCAAATGCAGACATATGTTCTTTGTATCGGGTGTTAAAATTTTTAAGTTTGACCTATGTAGATTGCGTTACAATATGTACAAGCTAATTCATGAACTTCAGCTTTTGTCAAGAAACAAGATTTTTCTTTCATGGTAAATAACAAAACACTCATTGTGTTGTGAGATTTAAAAGCTACCTTTGTATTTGTACAGGTAATTTAAAAAAAATTGAAATGTTTTCTAAAATGGTTCCAAAATAAGTTATCGAGATACACCTGTTGTCTTTTTTGTCTCTAATATTTGGGTAAATTGAATTAATCGCTAATTTGTATTCTTTCCTCCATATCATTTTATATATTATTTTAATAGCGTAGCCATTATTAAATAATCCATTATCATCATTCACTAATTCATCTGTTGCATTTACTGGTCACCTTCTGACAACAACTTTGTCCAGCTCTTCGACTACCTTTCTAAAAAAAAACCGACCATCTGATTTCCGAATATCCTTCCTCCGAGGTCACTATTCTTGGTGACTTCAATGTCCATAATAAGGAATGGCTGGGATCTTCAAAAACCGATCCACAAGGAAGAGCAGCGGAGGCCTTTGCAGCCAGCAATTCTTTAGCCAATATAGTTCAGTAACCTACTTAATTTCCTCGCATTCCAACACACAGCTCAAATCCCTTGGATCTCCTTCTGACTACAAAACCTGAATGCTATAAGACATCAGTTACGGCCCCCCTCGTGGTCGCTGCTTCCTGCGCAATGCAACCCGAGGTCACACAGTCATCACACCCACGTATCGCTTGGCACTATAACTCAGCAAATTGGGACGAAATGCAGGATTACTTTCCCTCATTTCCATTGGCGTCTGTCTGCTTCTCTCATCCTGACCCCTCTGATATATCACAAAACGTCACCAAAATTATCGAAACTGGCATGGAATTATTTATTCCATATACAGAGAAAACCTCTTCAGCCACTCAAAACCCTGGTTCTCTAAATCCTGTACTCTTGTACACAATCCCAGTCAAGAAAACCGTGAAGCATTTAATGACGCAGGAAACCGCTATGTCCGCATTCTTTCTGAGGCAAAAAACTAGTTTAATAATCACATCAAAAACAAAGTCCTCTCAAGCTCCAACGGCAGCAAACCCTTCTGAACTCTTGCTAAATCTATTGGGAATAATTTCTGCAAGAGCACGTTCCCACCTCTTGTTTCAGGGGATGAAATTGTTTCTACGCTCTGGGAAGGCTGAACTTTTTGCCTCGTTCGCCGGCAATTCTACTCTCAACCCACCTCCAAATGTTCAACCACCAACAGTCCCCAATGTCACACATAAAATGACGGATATCATATTCAAAACTAAAAAGGCACGAAAGATGCTCTCTTCTCTTAATACCAGGAAACTCTCTGGCCTTGACGAGATCCCAGCAATTATTCTCAAAAAATGCGCACCAGAACTTGCTCCTGTCCTGACTCGTCTGTTTCAGACATCTTACAATAGAGGCATATTCCCTAGTAACTGGAAAACTGATCGAGTACAGCCTGTCCTCAAGAAAGGACCCAAAGCGCTTCCTAGGAACTACAGGTCTATTTCTCTCCTTTCAGTCGTCTCTAAAGTGATGAAAAAAAATATAAACACCGAATTACTAAAATTTCTTGAAAAACAGTCTAATCCACGACAGGCAGTATGGATTCCGTCAGCGCAGATCAACTGCCGACCTCCTTTCCTTTGTCACCCATTCTTGGAACAAGTCTACGGAACTACACGGTGACTCCCGGATTGTCGCTCTAGACATATCCAAAGCATTCGACCAGGTCTGGCATGCAGCGCTGCTTAATAATCTTCCGGCCCATGGCCTACCACCAAAACTCTGTACCTGGGCAGCAAATTTCCTCGACAATAGGAGCATTTCTGTTGTCGTGGATGGTCATTCCTCTAAACTGTATCCAATTAATGCAGGAGTCGCTTAAGGTTCAGCTTAGGCCCCTACTTTGTTTCTTTTCCACATCAATGACCTCCTCTCTAGCACATCCAACTCAGTTCGTAGTTACGTGGACGACAGCACCCTCCACTCAAATATACAATATTCTAAGCCTGTCTCTTTAGCCCAATTAGATGAGGATCACAGACTCATGGAGGGTTCTGTCTCTGTCAATCTCCAAAAAATATTGGACTGGAGAAGTAGAAATCTTGTACAATTCCACTCCACCAAATCTCAGTCTTGCGTTCTTTCTCATAAAAGATACACCAGCCCTAAATCCATCACAATGAACAACCAAGTTATTCAAAGTAATGAGTCCTTTTCACTTGTTTGCATTTCTGTGGATCAAAATCTCATTTGGCACCAACATGTCACATCAATTGCAGAAGCGGCTGCTCAGAAATTAGGTTTCCTCTTCCGGGCTCGCAAATACTTTTCACCAGCTAATCTCTATACCTTATATACTTCACAAATAAGGCCAAACCTCGAATACTGCTCCCACATCTGGGGTGCCGCTGCCGCTTCTACACTCGCTATCCTGGACTTAGACATTCAGAAGAGAGCTATACGTCTCATCGGTGACCCTACCCTCACCCAAAGGCTGCCATCCTTTACCCACCGACGTGCTGTTGGTGACCTCTCTCTCTCTTTTATAGCTATCTGCACGGGCACTGCTCAGAGGAGCTTTCTTCCATAATTCCTTCACCTGCTGCCCCCAACATATCTACCAGGGGAACAGAGCGAATGCGCCCTTTTACTGTCCAGGTCACTAGACATAGAACATCTTGTTATGCCCGCTCGTTTCTCCAGAGGACTTCCAAGTTGTGGAATTCCTTGCCGGCACATGTTTTTCCTTCTCCTCCGAACCTCCAAACCTTCTTGTCGACACCTACGGTACGATATTATTTAGGCTGTAAGCCCTTGTGGTGTGTTGTTGAAATATAAAAAAAATGCTCTTTGCTTAGTTATTGAAATTTCTTTTTCAAAATTGTTTTAGGACCTAGGTATTGAAAAGGCATGATGTATCATAGAATGATAGGTTGACAGCTTTTGTAAAAAAGGGTGACATGAATCGTATGGTATGGTTGTGTCAGTGTAAGTTGGTTTCCTATATAATAATAGGTAAAATGATAGAGAGAAAACAACACAAATTAATGATTAATTCAATTTATCCAATTATTAGAGACAAAAAAGACAACAGGTATGTTTTGATAACTTATTTTTGAACCAATTCAAAAATTTTAAATACTTGTACAAATACATAGGTAGCTTAACAAATCATGCAACACGGCACGCGATTTGTTATTTAACATGAAAGAAAAATCTTGTTTCTTGACAAAAGCTGGAGTTTATAAATTAACTTGTACATTGTAACGCAATCCACATAGGTCAAACTTCTAGAAAATCTAACATCCGACATAAAGAACATATGTCTGCATTTAGAAATAACCACACTGACAAATCTACATTTGCCAAACATGTTATTGATACCCGACATGGACCCACAGTAAACAGCCGCATAAAACCACTACATTTTAGTAATGGTAAGCGTAAACTAGACTTTTTTGAAGCTTTAGAAGTAAAAAAACACACACACGACAATAGCTACCTTGTTTTAAATGAGCAAACTGATTTAATATATTTCACTTTCTTGGCTATTCTTTCTAATTAAATAAGTCCAACAAAATAAATGTAACCATTTTTTCAAGAAAGTTGTAATAAGGTAATGAATTGATGTGTCCATATTTTCATTGTATAGACTCTGCTTTATTACTGTTATTGTTTAGTTATTTTATTGTTGTAATTGTTATTATAGTTATTACTGTTATACGTTAGTTTTATCTTTATGTTAAATATTGACATACATCACGTCAACATTTTGAAGGCGTCATGTGTCGTTTTGGTTTCATTTTATTTTCATTTTTAAAGAATTTTTTGATCAAAACATCATAACATAGCAACAGATCTTTATTTGTAGTTGTCATGATTTCATATTAATTCAATTTTTATCTGTCTGAAGATGCTGTCAGGCAGCGAAACCGGTTACAGAAATGTTGAAGAACATCTTAGAACATCTAGAATCCAGAAGGGCCATTTGCTCCAGTTAGCTTACACGCTCTTTTTTATTTATTTCAACAACACACCACGAGGGCTTATAGCCTAAATACTATCGTACCATGGGTGTCGACAAGGAGGAAAGAGGCAACTTGTTAATTCTGGATTTGAAGGTTTGGAGGTTCGGAGGAGAAGGACAAACATGTGCCGCCAAGAAATTCCACAACTTGGCTCTGGACAAAAGAGCGGGCATAACAAGATGTTCTGTCTGGTAACCTGGACAGTAAAAGGGTTCATTCGCTCTGTTCCCCTGGTAGATCTGTTGGGAGCAGCAGGTAGAGGAACTATGGAAGAAAGCTCCTCTGAGCAGTGCCCGTGCAGATATCTATAAAAGAGAGAGAGGTCGCCAACGGTACGTCAGTGGGCAATGGATGGCAGCCTTTGGGTGAGGGTAGGGTCACCAATGAGACGTATAGCTCTCTTCTGAATGGAGTCCAGGATAGCAAGTGTAGAAGCGGCAGCAACACCCCAGATGTGGGAGCAGTATTCGAGATTTGGCCTTATTTGCGAAGTATATAAGGTATAGAGATTAGCTGGTGAACAGTATTTGCGAGCCCAGAAGAGGAAACCTAATTTCTTAGCGGCCGCTTCTGCAATTGATGTGACATGTTGGTGCCAATTGAGATTTCGATCCACAGAAATGCCAACAAGTGAAAAGGACTCATTACTTTGAATAACTTGGTTGTTCATTGTGATGGGTTTAGGGCTGGTGTATCTTTTATGAGAAATAACGCAAGACTTAGATTTGGTGGGGTTGAATTGTACAAGTTTTCTACTTCCACAGTCTAATATTTTTTGAAGATCCACGGAGATAGAACCCTCCATGAGTCTGCGCAGCTCTGGCTTCGCCCTTCATTTACAGAAACTTAACCCAACAGTGAAGCCAGAGAATTAGTCTCCAAGTCTGTATATAGTATGGACCAGTTTCACCAACTAAGGGCAATAACAATCAATTATATTTGCACCTTGGGTTTTCTCTTTTAACTCATCTTTACTTTAAATAACAAAACGTTAAATTATTTTCAGATGATTCTCTCATCATGCAGCATATATTTTGAAGAAATACTTCAAGGTATCACCCCTTATCAGCATCCTGTGTTATTTATGAAGGACATACCCTTCTGGATCCTGAAGTCCCTTTGCGATTTCATGTATTGTGGAGAGGTACACATTTTCCAGGACAAACTAAACCAATTATTGAGTGTTGCTGAAACTTTAAAAGTAAGTTAAATTGTTTCTTAAAATGCTTACTGTGGAATAGTTATTATCTATATCAATAATATATTTGTATAAATTTTATAGATAAAAGGATTAGCCGGAAAGTCGTGTATAGATGAACATGAAAAAGAGAAAATTGTTGAAGAAAAACCCCTTGAAAGTCATCCTGCTATTGAAACTAACTTTGTTGAAAATCCATTTAAACCATCCACTGAAAATTCATACAAACCAGAAACATCACACAGATCCAAAAGGTACAAGGCAGATAAAGAAATTAGAGACAAAGAAAGAGAAAAAGCAAAAGTAATTAGCATCAGTCAAGAGGAGATTGATCCGCTAGATCTTCTGGAACCAGTGTATGAGGAGGTGGAAGAAAAGAAACTCTCATCTGTTAGTTCCAAAATCAAGGAGCCGAAAAATTCTCCAGTGAAGAAAAGCGTGCCAAAAAAAGTTAAGAAAAGGAAGTATGCCGATCATGATCCAGTAAGTACAAAAAAGAATTACATGGCATTGGGTTTTGCATGGTGTTTAAATAGGTAATGGAAAATAGCAGAAAAAATAATGTTAAGACTGATTTCTAGTTAGCGGGATGTATATCTTGTTTTCTTTCTATTGAGTGAATATACTGGCTTTCTTAAATTTGCTTTCAGCTTGACTTATTTATCAAGATAGGCTATTGCCATTTCGCAAACTACCGAAAAAACTATGGTAAAAGCAATGCTTCCTAGACAGCTGACTTTAATGTTATTTATCTAATGAAATTTTATAATGTACAATGCAAGAAAGCATTAACTTGTATAATGTCCTAAGTACAATTTGGGGATCATTGAAATGTAACCTTGAACTGGAAGGAAACCGGCTGTGTTTCCAATATCGATTTTCTGAGGCACAAGTGAGATCGACAATAATAGCGGTGGTTATCTCTGTCATGCACACATCCAGAGATAAGGCTCATTTGAAATATTTGTATAATTTTCTAATTTTTCTACGTGGTTTTGGTTCATCGGCAGATTAAAATTTTTGCTAATGCTAACAAGAGTTTTAAAATAACTTAATTTGTAATGAGCTGTGAGTACAAAGGGGTTGTGTTAAACTATAATTGTGATGAAGCATTGTAATATAACAAGATTATGCATATTTTTACAATTGAGGAAATCGAGGATAAAATTGACTCACTAGATGGCAAAAAACGAGCTGGTTTGGATGGTATTCCTTCTCCATTTTTGAAAAATTGTTGACACTCTTTGAACAGCCCTTTGTGTAGTATCTTTCAAAGGTTTTTCAATGCCGGTTTTTGCCCCTCACTCCGGAAGTTGTCTACTCCGATCCCCATTCACAAATCAGGTGATAAGACACAAGTTGTCAATTTTAGAGGTGTTTCAATTGAACCTGTAATACCAAAACCATTTGAATCTATCATTGTGGATGAGATTTCCAATACCTTGAAACACAGTATTGTTGGTGAGCAGCATGGTTTCTGTAGTGGAAGGTCAACGATCACTAATCTCGCCATTTTTCAATCTTATGTGACGGATGCATTGGAGGCTGGTAAACAAGTTGATGTTATATCCACTGATGTATCAAAGGCTTTTGACAGTGTGTGTCATACCCTTCTTCTGCAAAAATTGTTTGCAATGGGCATCTGTGATTGTTACCTTTCGTGGATTCGATCTTACCTGTCTGACAGAAAGCGATTTGTTAGCATTGGTGGTGCTCTATCAGATGAGGTCCTCGTCTTGTCTGGGGTACCACAGGGATCACATATAGGTCCCGTTCTCTTCAATCTTTTTATTAATGATGTTGTGAGTTGTTTTGAGTCATCGTTGTGTTTATTGTATGCAGATGACTTGAATTTTTTTTCTGAAGTTGTCCATGGTGTCAACACTTTGCAACATGATCTCAACAACTTGACTCGCTGGTGCAGTTCAAACTTTTTGTCGCTTAATGTGGGTAAATGTAAGGTTGTGAGCGATTTTAGGGGTCAGAATCGGATTGTTCATAGCTATACCATTTATAACACGGTGTTGGACGTTGTCACTTCAGTTGCAGATCTTGGTGTAATTTTCAAAAATGATTTGTCATTTAATCTGCATATTGATGCTGTGGTTGTGAAATGTGGCAGACTTTTGGGGTTTGTTAAGAGACACACTAAACATATGACTGACACAAGGACAATCACTAATTTGTATACATCCTTGGTTCGAAGTAATATTGAGTATTGTTGTGTTGTATGGTTTCCATCCTATGCTTGCCATATTAATCGTATTGAAAGGGTACAAAACAAATTTGTTAAGTACCTTCTTTATAAGCATCACTTTCCTTGCCAAGATATTGGGTATGATGTCAGATTGCTTCTTTGTGGTATGGTCAGTCTCAAAGCGTGACATGAGTATCTTTCATTGATGTTTATATATAAGTTAATTAATGGTCTCATTGACTGTAATGATCTGCTCGAGTAGGCCCTTTTCCATGTTCCACCACACTCAACTCACCAACAGCAACTTTTTTTTTTGAGCAAACACACAGGACCAACTATGGATGTAACAGTTTTATGGACAGATTCTTGCATAATTATAGTGCTAATTTTTCTAATTGTGATATCTTTTATATTGCTATGTCTAGGATGAAAACTATCTTAAGACAGTGATTTTGTTACTTGAATTATTTTTTATTTTTATTTTTTGGTTTTATTTTTAAGCACCATTTGGAATTGTTTAATTCTGTGGGTGTAAATTTAAATAAATAAATAATATTTGAATGTGATCAATGATACAATTTTTTCTCTTCTGTGTATGGATGTAGTAATGAATCCAATCCACAAAAGCCAATTTCTTTTTTAGTAAGTAAAAGACATTTAATGGTAGTTATTCAGATAAGCGGCATATGTGATTTGTGAAAAATATTGTGCAAAACACGCTTAAAAGCACCCCTGTATGCATATGCAACAAGAGAAGTGTTGTGGAATCAACGCCTCCAAAAGTTACGGTGTGAATAGGCGGGGGAGGAAATACAAAGGTAAACTCGACGAAAACAGCTTAGTTGAACCTCTAAAAGCAGCCTTCTTCACATTTTGGATTAACACTTTCTCTTAATAATGTTCTTCGACTACACCATACCTGTTTTGTCCAGGTCTCCCAGCTTGTTTGGGGGTTGAGGCTTGGAAATTTTCAAGATTTTCACTTGGTTCCTCACAACGATTTGTCAGCTGAAGTCGATACACCTGTTGTGAATGCTGGTCGCCAAACCTCATCTCTTATATAATGTCTAATGCTGTGAAAACTGAACTGTTCTTCCCTGAAAATACCTTGGAGCACGTTTAGGACATCTCTTTTGTGAGCTACAATCAACGATGTCACTTTCTCTCTCTCATCCCAGGCATTTGCTGTAGCAGCGGCTTCAAACTGGCATAGATACGTATCCCATGGGACTGAGCCATCTAATGTGGGGACTTTAATTCTTACGACGGGGATATCTTCGAGTCTCATGTTTCCCTTCGCGGGGGCTAACATTTATCTTGTCTATGCACAATACACTATGAAGCAGGCCTGAACGACCTGACCCAACTTAACCTGACCTGACGTGACCTGACCTGACCTGACCTGACCTGACCTGACCTGACCAAAAAACGTAGGTGAAAACCGAAGAAAGCACAAAACATGTATTTCACAAAAGAAATAAAATAAAAAACAACCTTGGTTTAAATTTAACATATGTGGCTAGCGACAAACCAATAATGTCAATAATTTGGAAACGACAAATTCCCAAAAAGGTAAAGATGAATTTCCACAATGTAAAAATAGTATCAAAGTGTATAAGGTAGGAAACTTTATCTATCAGCAGTCAATTTATCTAAAACTAGTTTGCCGATCATATGCAGTATCACCCCATTCCATGAAAATAATCCTGCAAATAGGTAAAAAGTGATTTGTTCTTTAAGAATTAAGCCGTACTAATAAAAATGAATAAAATCAGGTAAAGATTGCCATAAGACTAATGAGTAAGAAAAAGACAGCAACACCTTTTATGCCCCATCTCTTTCTCTCTGCCTCAACTGCGATTCATTTGGGTTTCCTTCCAGTTCAAAGTTACATCTCAATGTTGGGAAATAACTTAGACCTAATCAAACATGGTGAGAATACATCTAGCCTTAGACGTAATCACAAAAAAGAAATTATGACCCAGACCAACTTTGAACATTAACATCTGTGCAGTTCACGTAGTTAGTCTGTCTCAAACATCTCGTTTCCAAGCAGCGCTTCACAACTAGTTTTACCATCTCTCTGATTGCATATTCCAGTATGAAAAAAGTTTTAATAACTATAAATCTTTTAGATATTATAGATCCTCAGGGAACTTACCACATATTAAACTTTTCCAATTTCTGAGCTAAAACAAAGTTGATATAACTTAGGCCAAAAATATATCTTGAAATGAATTTCTTAATTTTTGTATGTAGGTATGCCATTAATACAGAAAATGTATGCGCAAAAGTATATGCAACCGAGCCATTTACTGTTCGTTAAAACAAACCTTTAATGACCGCCAACTATAATTATTATTATTAAGGAAATTTAAGCAAATATTTATTTAGGTACGTTTTTAAATATAGGCAAACGTCCGAGCGGCAGGACATGTATTCAAAAACTACCCCTTGTTACCTTTTTTTTTTCTCGCTTAGGGCTCGTCTGCGGCCTCGCCTCCCTGATAGCACTGCAACCTTTGGTTTATTGTGCATGCCCTTAGCCTTTTTACTCCACCCACTCCAAAATCACTGTGCCTTGAACTAGTCTGCACAGCGATTGGTAGGGTGAAGTCTTATAATGCTCTGTCTCCAGTCTAGACTGTCCGTAGATCAGTTGTCTTCTGCGGCCCAGAGCTTTAAACTCGCACAAAATGTGCTGGGCTGATTCCTACCCCTCGCCGCAGATTCTGCATGCGAGGTCCCCCTCGAACCGCCCCATTTTATGCAGGTGTTTCTTGACGGCCATGTGTCCCGTCAAGAGACCTGTTGTGTTTCTGAGCTGTCCTCTACTTAGATTTAGCAGCTCCAGAGCTGCCTTTGAACTGGGTTCGTCAATTATTGACTTCCCATGTCTGAGTTTATGGTTCTCCTTTCTACTCTATGGTTCCGAAAAGTTTTGAAATACTTTTGAAATTCTGTGCTTTGTTTGTAATTTTAACCTAACAAAGCTTCAGGTTATTGTTGTTTTTGTTTACATGCATCTTGTTTTGGGCTTTGTATCATCCACATTAAAAACCTGTGATAGTGTTACGGATCTGTCAAGCTTAGAAAATGTTGTGCCCAAAGAATTTTTAATACCATTGTACCAAAACTCAATTTCCCATTCTTACGAAATTAATGGTTCTTGGAGTTACTAATAAGTGCTACTATCGGTTGATAAATTCATACTGTTTGATTTTAATGTCTACAATAGATGTGTAAACATGCTGTGACTTATTTTATAACAATGATACCATGGTCTAAATTGTTACAATAGTGAAATCTGGGAAACAATAGTATATTGTTCTCGATCTTCTCCTTAAAATTAATTCTTATCTTCAGGAGGGAAGCTGCAGTCACTCCTATCACAGTAATTGGAATATGTTTGATGTTCCGTTTGAGAACAACTTGTTCACAACAGCATAATATTGTTTTAAACTGGTGTTTTTTTCCGTTTTGGTAAGCAGGCGTATTTAAATACAGGGCCACTGTGATACAGAATATTTTGAAATATCTCTTAGAAACACAATAATAAATATCTAAAAGTAAAGAGATAAAAGCTTTAAAAATCTAAAATAAATAAAAACTTATACATATATGCAAGTAAATAGTAAATAATGTTGAAACAGTAGAATGCATAGAAACCACAAACATTAAATTAAAGACATATCAATACTAGATGATTTTTTTGTTTTTGTTTTCAAGATGACCGGTGATGAACAGGAAGATGCAGTTGGTAGAAAGGTTTCTTGCAAATACTGCAAGAAACACATCGCTTATACAGTTGCGAGGTGTATTAATTGCGGTTCAGGATTCCACACGTCATGTTCGTTAAGAATTGTTGGCCTCGCAGCAGTGGGAAAAGATAACTTAGTGAAATGTTGTGACCCACAAATAAAGAGAACCAAAAGGATGCAGTATGCTGTCAAAAAAACAGCTGTAAGTACAGAAATCAACTATTAAAAAAAAGCTACATTTCAAAGGAACAAATATTTTTTCAATTGAAATCAACATAAGATTTAATACAAACATTTAGTGTTTATGTTCAGAAGGGAAAACTAAGAAAAATACACCTGTCTGGGGCTATTGACAGAAGTAGTCGATGCCCAAAGAAACAAAAGAAAAATACCAAGAATATATTTCAACAACACACCACGAGGGCTTACAGCCTTGATACTATCGTACCGTGGGTGTCGACAAGGAGGAAAGAGGCAACTTGTTAATTCTGAACTTGAAGGTTCGGAGGAGAAGGAAAAACATGCGCCGGCAAGGAATTCCACAACTTGGAAGTCCTCGGGGACAAAAGAGCGGGCATAACAAGATGTTCTATGTCTGGTGACCTGGACAGTAAAGGGGTACATTCGCTCTGTTCCCCTGGTAGATCTGTTGGAGACAGCAGGTGGAGGAACTATGGAAGAAAGCTCCTCTGAGCAGTGCCCATGCAGATATCTATCAAAGAGAGAGAGGTCACCAACGGCACGTCGGTGGGCAAGGGATGGCAGCCTTTGGGGGAGGGTAGGGTCACCGATGAGATGTATAGCTTCTTCTGATGGAGTCCAGGATAGCGAGTGTAGAAGCGGCAGCGGCACCCCAGATGTGGGTCAGGTTTTGTAGTAAGAAGGAGATCCAAGGGATTTGAGCTGTGTGTTGGGATGCGAGGAAAGTAAGTAGGTTGCTGAACCATATTGGCTATAGAATTGCTGACTGCAAAGGCCTCCGCTGCTCTCCCTTGTGGATCGGTTTTTGAAGATCCTACCTATTCCTTATTATGGACATTGAAGTCACCAAGAATAGTGACCTCGGTGGAAGTATATTCAGAAATCAGGTGGTCGTTTTTTTCAGAAAGCTAGTCGAAGAGCTGGACAAAGTTGTTGTCAGAAGGTGAACGGTAAATGCAACAGATGCATTTAGTTGCAGCCCTGAGAGAGAGTTTCATCCAAAGTATGTCTTTTCTTCCAGCTTCCAAATTGGGGAGTCTGGTGCAGGGTAGATTGCTACGGACGTATGTGCACACGCTTCCATGCAATCTAAAGAAAGTAAGGAGCTCATACCCCGGGAAGTTAAGGTGATTAGTGGCTGTTTTGGCACTGATTTGGTTTTCGGTGAGGAAGAGGCATTGGGGCCTATTAGCCTGGAAGAAATGGTGGACGGAGTTCAGGTTAGAATTTAGGCCACATATATTCGAGAAGGATATGTTAAATCTTGATGCCGGCCCCACTGCACACCCCTCTCCCGGAGATCCGAATTGAGGGATATTTTATCTCCGGAATCTTTTGTACAAGGAGGAGCCATCATCATTTTTGTTTATAAGGGAAACTGACTCATACACCAGAACCAGAAACGTCCGTTGGGACTTCACCGGCCCCTTGATGTAAGGGCTGGTACCTCCTCAGGCATGAAAAAATCCTTTACTATCATGTAAAGGAAATTGTGGTTGTAATTGTAGTTGTAGGGCATGATGCCATCGCTCTCGTTATTCCAAGACAGATCAGCCCCTGCAATTTTTGTAATTTGCTTTGTGTTGAGGCTTATTCCGGTTTTGACCACCTTTTTTTTTCTCCCTCAGGGCATGTCCGCGTCTTTGTCGCCCCTATAGCACTGCAGCCTTTGACTTATTGTGCATGCCCTTAGTTTTTTCTTACTCCACCCATTCCAAAATCACTGTGCCTTGAACTAGTCTGCACGGCGATTGGTAGGGTGAAGTTTTATGTTGCTCTGTCTCCGGTCTAGACTGACCATAGATCAGTTGTCTTTTGCGGTCCAGAGCTTTACACTCACACAAAATGTGCTGGATGGATTCCGCCCCCTCGCCGCAGAGTCTGCATGCAAGGTCCCCCTTCGAACCACCCCATTTTATGCAGGTGTTTCTTGACGGCCATGTGTCCTGTCAAGAGACCTGTTATGTTTCTGAGCTGTCCTCTGCTAAGATTTAGCAGCTCCACAGCTCTCTTTGAACTGGGTTCATCAATTACTGACTTTCCATACCTGAGCCCAGAACAGTCTGTCCAGTACACTTTGTGTTCGTTTCTGACCCAGGACTTAATGGCTCCCCTGGCCGTGCTCTTTGTCACTTGTTGCTTTCTTGGGGCTCGCCCCGAGCCCTTGGCCAACCGTCCACCTTGCCACAACTTTCAGTGCTGTCTGCATGTACTCCCACACTGACTGTAACCTTTCCTCTGACTATGATGACAATGTTGTCTGCATAGCCATGTACCTCGTACCCCCCTCCCGAGAGCCTCACTAGCAGGCTGTCGACGACTAGGCCCCAGAGCAGGGGAGACAGAACGCTCCCCTGCAGACACCCCGTCGCGACTTCCGTCAACAGAGTCTCTCCCGTGAGTGAGGTGAACACTGCCCTGTGCCTGAGCACGGAACCGATGCACCTGCAGCAGGTCTCTATTCCACGCTCCCTGACAGCTGTCAGTACCGATCCGAATGAGGTGTTGCTGAAGGCCCCCTCTATGTCTATTTTTCAGTTTCAGCACCAGTTGGTGCAGTGCTGTTTCTGTTGAGACTCCTGCTCTGTATGCATATTGTCCGCAGTGTGGGGATATGCTTCCAGTACACCGCCCCTAATGTGCCGGTAAAGCAATTTTCCACTGTCTTTCGCAAGAAGGACATGAGACTTATTGGTCTCAGGGACTTTGCCTGGTCTGTTGGACGCCCAGGTTTAGGAATGAATACAACCCTGGCCAGTCTCCATGCCTTCGACATGTACCCCAGAGCCAGGCTGGCCCTCATAATGAGGGTAAGCGCCGGCGCCAGTATGTCTATACCCTGTTGGAGTATCATGAGCATGATTCCATCAAATCCCGGGGATTTGAATGGGTTGAAGCTGTTCATGACCCATCTGATTTTGCTCCAAGTAACCATCTCTTTAGCGACTGTCCAGTCTACTCTAGATGCCCGCCTGTACGGCACCTCTATTTCTGAGTGTTCCCAGTCCGGAGGTGATTGGTTTATTATGTTACAGCCGGCAAAGTGTGTCTGGAGTGAAACTTCCATAGATTCCTCCCCCGAGCTTGTAAAGCGTCCTGTGGATGTTCTAAGGGAGCCTATGTTGGTCTGAGTGCCCTTGGACAGGATCTTGTGTAGTCGAGCACTCTCGGATGTGTTCTCCACTTCTTCGCAGTGCCTCCTTTACATCTCCTTCCTGGCGTCCCTCAGTCTTTTGTTATAGGTCGTTAGGGCATGTCTATATTCATTGCATGCTCCCGACATTTTGGCTGCGTTAAACAGCTTACAAACCTGCGTCCTCCTTTGCCTGAGGTCCTCGTTCCCCCACGGGACGTTCCTGGTGGACGCCCTCATTTTCAGGGGGCAGTTGGCGTTATAGGCCGAGGTGATTGCGTCTTGCACTTGGGCCGCCGCAATCTCGAGGTCTATTGAATTGTCTATGGTACCCTTAACCCCCCGCAGTTCCACTGCTAGGTCTGTCCTGTAGGTGGAAACTGTTAGATATAAAACTTCTTCACGCCGTGTTGTGACGAAGGTCGGTTTATTACCTCTATTCAATATGTCTAAATTAAATTTCATAAAGAATTGTAAAAGTGACTCACCCCTAGAGTTTGTGTCCGAGCTTCCCTACAACTCATGTTGCGCATTCGCATCCATGCTGATGATGGTCTGCGATCCACCTGCTCTGCTACCCACCATCAGCTGCTCCAATTCCTTGGGTGGAGGAAGGTCCGTTGGGTCCCCAGGCAGATAGGCCGATCCGACAGTGATGACTGCAAGTGTCATCAAGGTTGGGAGTTTATTTCAGAAAAAGAATCAATCTAATTTTCTCTGAATAGGATCATCGTCAAGCTGGTTCCATTACCTGCCCATGCTTTGAACATTTTCGGGAGGTGGTTGTTGCGAATTGCTTTCACTTTTTTTTTTAATGTTTTTAGGATTCTGTGTATACCTCTCATAGACACTTTCATCACACAGGGATACTGTTAGTTGAAAGTCATGTTACTATACCTGCATATGCAGCTGTCTTCGAACCTTCACTTTTATCATGGTTGCTTCAGTTTTTTGTGTCCAAGCATTGCCTTGCAGATAACATGAACTATAATTTGTAAGAAATTGACTTGCTTAGATTCTGACTTGTTTAAATTCATGTCTAAATACTTAAAAAGTAATGTGGCTCGGTATGAAACAAACCGTCCTTCTACCCATTAAGTCACTGAGCCCGCAACATTCTTATTTCCTAAATAATCTAAGCTTTAAAATGATGTAGCAATTATTGAAAATAACCGTTTATTTCTATTTGTAAAAAATCAAGTGACCTTACTTTTGTGATCATCCTCTTATTTTGTTTCCTATTGGCTTGAAAACTATTCATAATTTGTCCTCTTTTATATTTTCAGTCACCACCACCAGTTTTTCACTTCAGGAAAGGTACAAGATCACGTCCAAATGTCAAAATTCCCAAATACTACCATAGCGATTTCGGTAATAAGAAGAAAGCATCTTTGTTGCTTGCCGAAGAGTTCAGAGATCAAGCATTACTTGCCGAATTGCAAGGCCATCAAGACTCACCTCAGCCCTCATGCTCCACATCTGACCCTCTAATGGAGATTCCCGAAATCAAAGCTGAGCCAATCGATGTAGAAGATAATGTTATTGTTTTTCATGAAGATGATTCCATAATGGATACAACAAGCCAGTCTGATGAAGTAAGTGGTAATTTCAATGCTTCCATAGCAAATACGTTAAACGATGAAGGTGAAAATGATGTTGATGTGGTGGAACATTCACTATCGGAACAACCTGGGATTGATGATCCTGCATTAGAGCCAACATCAGAGTTTCTAGGTGGTAACATAAATCCCATGGATGATTCTAATTCGTTAGATGTTTCAAACCCATTAGAAACAGAATCCAGGACTCAGGATTCCGAGAGTTGTTTAGAGGAAGATAGAAGGGTTAGTGATGGTGGGTTAGATGGGTTTAAGAAGATCAGTTTGGTGGCGCAGCCCATAATAACTGAAGTACGGAGTCTTGTGGATGAAACTGAAAAAGGTGGGTTATTTTTTATTCTGATTAAATAAATTTTTTATTATTATTAAATTCAACTTATGATGCCCCGGCTAAGCAGAGGCCCGACGGATAAGTTGCCAATCCGTCATTCGGGCGCGACCTAAATATTCTAAGTTACATATCCTCGGGTGCCATCTTTATTCCCTATTAAATAGGACGAGGCCAGATTCCCGTGAGGATTTCTGCTAAGGCCCTCGTAGAACACCACAAAGTTACTGTTTTATAACAGCCTTGTCCTAGGGTAGCTCGAGCGGAGAATAAAACTATAGCCAGGGGTCGAAAGTTGATACCGGTGAAAACTACATTGTTCTTGCCCCCGGTATAATTTTTCTAGTCTAATAATTGACTCTTTCTTAGCTTAATTATAGCTCTCATTTATCTACCCTTTAGCTCCCAGCTAAACTCTCATGACTCAAAGCCCTATCTCTCCTTATTATAAAATTTCACAAATATTCCCCATCCATTAAAATTCCTATTATAAACAACACCTAAATTTTTATCTGATTTCATTCACTCTGATTATAAGTCCAGCGCCCTACGGCTAAATCATCTATGCTAATTTAGCTTACAGCCCGTATGGTTTAAAATATCTATACAATCTTAGTTTTAAAAATTAATTCGGTACTCGAGACAGCTGGCCCATTCTTAATAAGAAAAAGGGAACATTTAACAACAATATTACACTGGAACAAACTCACCCAGAAATCTGAGGCAATACACCAGCTCTGTACTCTGCTTTACCAGCCCCTCCATGGCTGTTGAACCCCGTTCGTTCGCGATAACCGCCCTTTCAAACAAAAGCTCATTCTCTCCACTGAAATCTCACTTACTTCTTAATTTACTTAACAGAAACCCTTGATGATTATCGCGCGGCAGCACTGCCTAGCCGGAGGCCGGCTGCCTGCACACTGCCCTCTAGACACATATTTTTTTCTGTCGCTGATTTTTTGGAAATTTTCTATTGCAACTCAAGTGGCCTCTTTAGAGGTTACCTACCCGTCATATCGTTGCCGGTGCCGTTTAGAATTACATTTTCTTTCATTTTTGCACTCAATTGACCGTTGTACCTCACGCTTTAGCCGGCTCAGCTGGTTTTTATTTATCAAATTAACTACCACACAATTTCAACGTTGCTCGCGGTCTATATATTTTTATGCATATTATGCTGGATATATTTACGCCTAAAATATTCAGCTCTATGGTGACTTTTCATAAACTTTTCTGAGATCAAATCAAACATTTATGTATGTAGAAATATCATAAATCTAGATACTGAAACTGTAAGCACCTTGCTTACAACTGCAAAAAGAATATATTTCTCTATGGGTGAGGAAATTAGGAACAGTCCGCACACTCACAAGTTCCATTAAATGAGAGTCTTTAGTTCTGCCTTGCTGCAATTTAGAATATCTATGGAGAAGTGCACCATATTGTAGGTGGTACACATTCTTACTATAGCTGAGTTCTGTCTTACATTAGTCCTAGGAGCGGAGATGTAAAAAAAGTCATGAGATCTGCAGGTAAGCCTCGGCACCAGAAAAGATATAGCGTGCCGTATCTGCGGACAGTCAATATCATGGTTGAGCAGACTCCATAAGAACGCTAAGATGGCGACTATTCGTCTGTTTTGTAGGGATTCCATGGAGAATTGCTCCAACATATGGGCCTGCGGAATTTCCATCGCAGGATAAACACCATCAGTTCTGTAGGCTAACAGCTTCAAGAACCTACGCTGAACCGACTCAAATGCACTTATGTGCACCTCATAGAGGGGAAACCAAACCGCTAACGCATATTCTATATGAGGTCGTACGTACGTATTATACAGTATTTTGAGAGTGCTCATATTCTGAAAGGTGGTTGAGTTACGTACGAGGAAGCCTAGAGTCTTAAACACCCTCGAGACGATAGACTATGTGGTTTATGAAAGACAGCTTGTGGTCAAAAACAACCCCTAGATCAGTAAGAATCTCGGCTCTCCGGAGCTCAACACCGCCCAAAGAGTAGCAAAATTCAATATGTGGGTGACTCAGACTATAGATCATTACTTCGCACTTTTGTATGTTTATAGGGAGGCAGTTCGTGCGAGCCCACGAATGTATCCTGCTGAGATTGTTCTCCAGCTTAACACAGTCCTCTATTTTGAGAAAGATTTTTAAGATCATCCGCATACAGCAGGTGCGGAACATCTATTACCCCAGATATATCGTTCACAAATAGGTTGAACAGCAGAGGTCCCAGAACGGACCCCTGTGGAACTCCCGACCATGCCATCACCTCAGTCGAAGTGCGACCGCCATATGATACAAAATACTTTCTATCCGACAAATATGAATGAAGGAATATCAGCAGATTTGGAGAGAAACCCATATGGCACAGCTTCCGGAACAGAAGCTCATAGTCCAATCGGTCGAAGGCCTTAGAGAAGTCCAAATAGACTATGTCTGCCTGTGCTCTCATGTCCAAACCCAATGAGATATAATCCGTCATGCACACCAGATTGGTGACGGTGGATCCACCCCTCACGAACCCATGCTGAGCCACAGTGATTAGGCCCTTCATATTGAAATATATGATGTCATTCAGAGTGATTTCAAACACCTTTGGAAAATTGTCCATAAGAACAATCTGTCTGTGATTCTACACCTCAGTTTTGTCACCTTTTTTGGGGATTGGGATTGACTTCACCCTCTTCCAGATACCTGGAAACTTTGAAGATTTCAGGGATATGTTGAAGATTATTGTAAGGGGCTTAACAAACAGTTGTGCACAGTCTCGCACCAGAAACGCAGGGATCTGGTCCGGACCTGAAGTATGCCTTGGCTTGATTTTACATAGAGCCCCGTACACCTGCTGCTCTGATACCTCAATTATGTCGAAGAGAGGAGTGCAGGAAGAGCAATGAGCTGTGACACCGTTATGGTTAGTATCAGCAGAGTAAGATTGCTGAAAAAACTCTGCAAATGCCTCTGCAATATCCTGGGGGTCCGAGAGGGGCACCCCGCGACAAGTCATGGAGGATGAAAGTGTTGAGTCACCTCTTTTATGATTGGCAAATTTAAAGAAGCTGGAAGGATCGGAATGAATATTATCTTCAACCCGCTGCGAGTAGAGTCTTTGCCTGATGGCAAAGGATGTTTTGACAAGTTGTCTCAGTCTTCTGATAGTCAAGGGGGTCACCGCTGGCCCTGAAATGCCTCCAGGCTCTAAATTTCATTATAATATTGTGTATCAGCTCCGAGTCAAACCATGGCGGGTACCTGCGCTGCACATGAGTCAGGAAACTTTGAAGATTTCAGGGATATGTTGAAGATTATCGTAAGGGTAATATTGTGTATCAGCTCCGAGTCAAACCACGGCGGGTACCTGGGCTGTGCATGAGCCAGCGTCTTGGGAATATAGATGTCGAATATCAATAAAGTGACCTTCGCATTTACCTTGGAGTGGCCTCTTGTCGTTTATCTCACTTTTCCCAAACACAATAAAGGAGGAGACATTATTCAATTATTATATACCATGGTTGCTGAGACTCAGATAATTTAAATCGTCATCGGATGAATCGTTGTAACATGACAGTTTTTATCTCACAAAAATGTTTTATTAGACGATAGAAACAACATCCTTATAAAATTATCTCCGATGCTATTTGATTATGGTTTATTTGTAAAGCTCAATACAATTACTTTTTTAAGGATGAGTAGAAGTTTATAACACATCCCCCATGGTTTTCTAAAGAAATTAAGGTTAGTATCAAATATAAATATTCATTATGGTGTAAGTTTAAGAAGTCTGGAAATGTGGAGTTTCTGGATAGATTTAGGGAGCTGAGACAAAAACTTAAGAGAGGCATTTATCTTTCTCAAGTAAACTACTTTCAGAGGGTTGAAAGAGAGATTAGGTCCAATCCTAAAAAATTCTGGAACTGCTCTTCTCGGCGCCGTCAAAACTTTTCTATTGGGAATTCATCTAACCGGCAACAGGCAGTTGACAGTTTTGCTTCTTATTTTGCGGGATGTTCTGGTTCCACCCCCACCTCATCACCTACAGCCGCCAGCTTGGCTTCGGGTGACATCACAATGTTTTTTGTTGATGACTTTACAGATGATGAAATTATTACAGCTGCTAAGAGAATTAAGGCTAACATGTCCTGTGGACCTGATCTAGTTCCCGGCTTCTTGGTGTGCGACTGCTTATAGGCTTTCCTGACTCCACTTAAGAAAATTTTTAAACTGATTCTTAGATCTGGAACATTCCCCGCGATTTGGAAGCTGTCACGGGTTTTCCCTGTCTTCAAGGCGGGGGATAGTGGTAATCCATCAAACTATCGACCAATAGCTATACTATGTGTCTTCTGTAAGATTTTCGAGGCCTGCCTTTTTCAGCGAATACTGTTTCACATCAAAAACAGACTCTCTATTTCTCAGCATGGTTTCATTCCAGGGATATCGACTGTAACGAATTTAGTTGACGTTATGCAGTTCATTGCGTCCGCTCTTCACAGGTAGAAGTTGTGTATACTGATCTATCTAAGGCCTTCGATTTTCTAAATCACTCTGTTCTGATTGACAGGATGAGGGCTATCGGATTCTCCGAGGGCTTGCTTGGCTTATTTAGATCTTACCTGGATGGAAGGAGGCAATTTGTTGAGGTTGGGGGCTTCAAATCTTACACCTATCACGTAATTTCGGGAGTGCCGCAGGGATCCCTACTTGGTCCATTACTGTTTAATATATTTATTGACCCAGTTAAACATGTTTTACATGTTCCTTTTTTAAAGTATGCAGATGATATTAAGATTTTCGCAAATATTTCGAGTGTTGATGACTGTTTGCAGCTCCAGAACTGTCTTCAGACCCTTGATGAATGGTGTTGTCAGAGTGGTCTTTCTATGAATGTTTCCAAGTGTTGTGTGATGTCATTTACTCGAAATAAGCACGCAATTACTTTCGTGTACAACATTATAGGGCTTCCACTTGATCGCCCCGGGACAGTTAAGGACCTTGGAATTGTTTTTGATGGTACTCTATCTTTTAAACCACACTAAGAGCAGACTGTCAGTTCTGCTTACAAAACTCCTGGGTTTCTGATAAGAAACAGCAAAAATTTCTCACAGACTGACACCCTCCTCCTGCTCTTTAGTTGCTTGGTTAGGTCCCGACTTGAATATGGCTCAGTTGTGTGGGCTCCTACTTATGAGATACATGTGGCAAGTTTAGAATCAGTGCAAAGGAATTTTCTTAGCTTTTGTGAGGATGGTCGATATCCGTCTATTGGTTTTCCTCAGGAAAGTTTACTTCTTCGCTTTAGTCTGCAGAGTCTGTCGATACGCAGGCAGTGCAGTTTCATTATATTTTTATACAAACTGGTTAATTCTGTGTTCGACTGCCCTAGTCTGCTTCAGCAACTTAATTTCAATGTGCCTCGTATTGCAGCACGTTTTACAGGCACATTCTATCTCCCGACTGCTCGTACGCGATTGCTGCGATCGTCTCCAATTTACCAGATGTGCAATGATTACTCTGTACTGCAAGACCACCTAGATATCTTCTCATGTAATATATCAGAGATAAAAATGTTTTTCAAAGCGATCTAATTTGTGATTCTTTTTTGTATAGTTTGTTTGATTATTGTTTGTTATTATGTTTTGTGTATTGGCCCATCCTTAATTTGGCTTTTAAGCTGTTGGATGGTGTATGAATAAATAAAAATAAATAAAACACTAGAAACAACTTTATTACACTTCTTGATATCACCCTTATAAAGCTGCTGTGTATGTATTAACCAGTCATGCCAGAATAAGACAAAGTTGTTTTATACAGGTTTTATAAGATCCAAAATGGTATCCCAACCGAGCTCACTTCTACTTTTTAGAAGGTTTATTGACAACTGTATAAACGTTAACAGAATGTCGCAGAGAAGACAGTATTGTGGTATTAATGTTGACGTAAACCGTACTTATACAATAAAATTGTATAAATTTGTGCCCATTTTGGACATAAAGGGGTTGTATTACTACTGGGAACACGTTTTTGAAGTCTAATTATAAAACTTTAATACTCATTAAAAAACTTTGTAAAGGTTCTCACAGCTTTTATAAAAGCAATTTTGTTAGTTGGGAAGTGAATACCATCTTATTTTGGACAAATAACACAAAGAAAGTTTCACATACTCCACAAACAAAATTTACCAGTCTATTATACAGTTTTGCATTCATGTTGGTTTTTAGTGCCAAAAACTTACTACTATCAAGGTTATTTGCATAAATAATTCAAGACACATTATTAAATAACACTCTAAACACCAGATTAGCTATATTTAGACATACTATTGTACCCTACTGTCAAATTAACTACCACTCCCCAAGAGGGTCAGTATGTATTAATGGGTTAAGATGCATTTTAGGATTATTAAGTAGTCTTCATTGTTTCCACCTTTATTAACTTTATTAATTTCGATTTTAGATGCAAATGAACCTGCAACGAGTAAGAAACTTGATAACGTTGGACCCGATAATTTAAATGACCATGAAAACCTTGGAGAATCAAATAATGAACCTGCAGACCCGCTAAATGATCCACTCAATGTGCTTAATGAAAGTATATGTCCTCCAGAACCATCACACTTATCAGAAGAAGGCCATTCAACAGGGAACGAAACTATATCCCATACGGAACCGACGTTGAATGAAAGTATATGTCCTCCAGAACCATCACACTCATCAGAAGAAGGCAATTCAACAGGGAACGAAACTATATCCCATACGGAACCGGTGTTGAATGAAAGTATATGTCCTCCAGAACCATCACACTTATCAGAAGAAGCCCATTCAACAGGGAATGGAACTATATCGCATTCAGAACCACCAGAGTTAACACCAGAAGCTGATATTTTGCAAGATGAATCTGTTGAAGTTAACAAGGGTGAAACCGAACTTTATGAGATCTCAGATCCGATCAGTATTAATAACGAAACTTCAGTAGAAGCATCAAGTACTACTGACACTAATGAAGTGCATTCTTTAGATGTCACTGAGATTACCAGTTTCGGTGAAGCCGACCAGGAGAACACACTTCAGCCAGAGGAAGGAGTGTTAGACGAAATGCCACGCCTAGAGCCTCAAGTAGATTATCCCGACACAAATATGGAGGTGGAAGAAAAAGAAACTGACCTAAAAATGAAACAAACCAATATTGATACACATAAAGAACAGATGGATGTTAATATGGAAACAGAAGAAGTGAATACTAACACGGTAATAGAAGAGACGGATATTAGTCTCGAAACAGAAGAAACAGATACTAACCCTGAAGCAGATACAACGAAAACTAACCCTGAAGTTGAACCACCAGATATTAGCTTTGAAGTAGAAGAAAACATTGATCTATCTGTAACAACCCCAAGTATAACCAACATATGCACTGTTTTTGAAGGTGAAGGTGGCCGTATCACTCATTGTCAGGGTGATCCTGCTACTGTCAATGAATGTGTCAGTAGTACTGTCAATACTGTCAGTGATTGCGACATAACCTCAAATCAGGATAAAGATGAGGGTAATAATGATAGTTTTGATGTTGTTAGTGAGATTGAGAAAACGATTCAGTTACTGAATGTTATTGGCGGAGTAAGGAGTGGAATCAGTCAAGAATTACGTAAACCCCCTGAAACGGCTAGCATTGAGGAGAATTTAGCTGGTACGAGTATAGGACCAGTTGAAAATAGTGAGTGTCAAAATGTGGTGTATGGGCAGAGTGATACAAATCAAACGGGCCTTGATTCTCAGACAGTTGAAACAGATCATTGTGTGGATGATTTGTTGATGGACACTTGAAACTTTGGTATGGATGTGATTGATGTATTATCAGTGTAAATAATTTGTATACTTCTGTTTTAAGACTTCTTTTTGTAATTTACTAATTAGTTACGAGTTACTATTACCATTTAAGATCTGAATGTGACCTTACCTGAAGGTTTTTTGTCCAATGCACTTTTCTTTAGTTGCTGCTGGTGGTGGCTTAAATCCGGTGTTTTTTTGGAAAATGTAATAAGTAGAGGTGTGCGAACCCATGTTTTTCTTGAACCGAACTATGAACGAACCCAAGCAAATATGTTCAAACTTCGAACCTCAGAAATGGTATAGCAATTTTATGTTTTATTATAGTTGTGAAAACGTTTTCGACAAAAATTTTATAAATAATCTCACTCTCTGAATTGTTTTCAATATGTTTATAAAACAGATATAAACCCAAAGTTTATAAAATACTCCAATCTCCGCAAATGTATATAAAGCCTTTTGTAAGCATCACAAAACAATTTTATAAACATTACTGCAACTCTAAAAAAATGTCAACGCTAACATTATAAAATAGTTTTAATACAGTTCTCGTATTATGCTATAAAATATACTTGACTATTTGCTATACTATTCTCATAAATCAACTATATAACAGTTTTATAAAAGCTTTTCAGTAGTTTCTGGTAAACATTATAAAGTGAAAATGAACCACGAAATAACAACAATAAAATTAAAAGGTTTCTGATCTGACCTGACCTGACCTAATAATACTATACAATAAACGGTAACTTACGGTTGGAGAGGTAGTTTGCCGTAACCAACACGTGGATGATGTCAATGGTACCTGACGGCGTTGTCCACGGGGGCCAAGGTGGTGCCTGTGTCCAGTTGACGGAGGTGGATTGCGATGTGTTGATGCCGCGGTTGAAGGGATCTCTAAGTCAGTCGCTCGTCGAAAGATTGGTTCTTTCCACAACGAGGCTCACTGACCTGTCCATGTGCCAATGGTGGTAACCGTGGGTATTGATGACTTGACTACGTGTCGCGGGTCAGGCGATCTTCCTATGATGCTCCCTGACTGTTGAACGACGACGAAGTTAACTTTGGTGAGACCACGGCATAATCAAGTATTATGCCGTGTCTGGTTACCATACACAGTTCAGCCGGTCTTGCCACGACCTTATTGGACGCTGGATGATGAGGAAGTGATCGAGTCTAGGGTTATCTTGTAGCTCCTTCTCTCGGTTGTTGACACTTGTTTGGTGATCTGTCTAATATATTTTATATGACAGTTCTAATTTTTCATGACATTTTGTTGTCACATCAAATCTGATAACAAGTGACGCTGGCCGCCAACTCTCACGGGGATAGTCTCACTGAGGGTGGGGATTAAACAATATCAGGACACAACACAGCTATTAGATGTTACTATTTGAAGGGTCCAGGCTAAAAAGGGGGAAAGTCAAAAATCGTTAATTTTCAGGAAATCGATTTTTAATTTTAAAACCGTATAACTTATTAATTTATTAATTAGCACTGAATCTCTGAATGGATTTAATTTGTTATAGGTGTTTGGGATTAGACTGCAGAAAGTATTAATGACATTTCATTTAGAATTTTTTTTAAACGTAAAAAATATGAAGGCACTACGGATCGTAACGAACAAGAAGGGGGAATGTCATAGATTTCCACTGAAGTTTTGCAGTATTTTCAATTTTTTTTTACGAAAACCAGAAGCAAAATAGCAAAGGTTATGAAATTAAATTTTATTAAATTTCAGATTGTTTATTAATTATTGAATATACAGAATATGCTCAGACACTTTTTTTTGGGCCTCTTGTACGCTGAGGTTTTGGAAAGGTGGCCTTGTCTTTGACATTTTTGGTATATGGTAATGTAGAAAAATATTTTCTAGCTGTTGGGTTGAGACAGAATTTCATTAAGCACTGCAGGTCGGTGAATTTGGCCAGTGTTATAGGCAGTAGTCCTGCAAATAGATAGAACATCGTTAACATCGGAAAATAATATTATGTGCATAGTTACCTTTGTATAACTGGCCTGGTAATTTAAACTCATTGTTTGCCAAAGTGTTGATACCCCTTTTTTTCTTCGGTTCAATCAAAACAGCAGTTTCCCAAATGCCATTCCAAGTTGAGCGATGGTAGACAAGTCTAGGATGTTCTTTCACGACTTTTAGTTCACGTATGGGCCGTACTTTCATTGGACACTTATGTTTGTAATGAAGTGTAGAAAAATGTGTAGTCCAGCATTTAAAAAAATCAAAAGTGACCTCCATAACATCAAAAGGATTTGGTTTAACTCTTGCAGCTCTAAAAACTTCAGCCCATTCATTTGGAAGTTCCACACGCGACTTCTGCTGTATAAGTCCAAAATCCTTATCGCATTCCATAAAGGAATGCCCTCTAATGGGGAAGCTGATCTTGACTTCGTCAAACCTTTTCTGCACATGCACTAAGTGATAGAGGTAACGGATGACAGTATAGTTCTTATTCTGACCCCCACATGAGTCGCAAAATATCTCGAGGACTCGAACACTGCTGGGTAGAAAGTTGTAAACGAAATGATGCAACATCGAACATACTTCATCACAGCCTTTTCGTCCATTTGTTTCAGGATAAGTATAAAAAATACTTTGGCTAGTCGACAAAACATGAATATTAAAAGAGAATATAGACAACTGTCTCTTATAATAAACATCATTTGTACTTATGTTGGGCACTGGCAAATTTTTAGCAAAATCCATGCATATTGCTTCTTTGTTTTGATTTACCCGACAAGATAATTTTGCAGCCTTTTTTCTTGAATAAAACTGTTCAGCTTTATGCTTGTGCAAAAGATTTTCCTGTCGGAGTGTACTGATTTTGACATCTAGTTGGATCTTCTCTGTGACATTACCTGACACGTTTTTCATTTTGGCTTCTAGGGACCTAATATTTGCCAAGTATTCGTCACATATACTGCACGTATCTGACCTTGGGTATCCAAATGATATGTTGAAGTCTCGTGAGAAGATGGATCTATAAGTTTCATATGACACACAATATTGTTGGTCTTCAATGGTGTTTTGGTACATATTGTACATTTTTTTGATATTTAGATCTTCCGGTAGGTAGATTTTTGACGAATCCTTTAGGCTGTAATGGCTTTGACGTCCTTTGAAAGAGCGAATATGATTGACTACTAGATCTTGAGATTCCGGTTTCAATTTGAGAGGCCTGTTTAAGTGTCTTCCTCGTTTGTCAGTTGGGGCTTTGCCAGTCATTTTTAGAGATTTCTGGAGAATTTCAAGCTTTTTCTTGGTTATACCATGTAAGGAAAGAAAAGCCTTGAAACAAACAGGCACTTCTCTTGTCTCACCATCTACAGATACTCTGACACGATAAGCAAATGAACTGTCGTGTAGCATTGCGCCGTCTTCAGCGTTACGTGGGCGTCGCTGTTGTATGGGACAGACACTAATAAGTCCACACAAATAGATATTCTGCTCGTCCACGGATTTTAATAAATTAAACTCACTTACTATCTTTTGTCTTGCGTCAGCCGGAACTTTATCAAAACACTTGAGACGTTTACATCGGCAATCGCTTCCTGTCTCGTGACTTTGCAGGTTAAGTTTTTTAGAAACATCGGTTATTCTCCCCGTAACGTTTTCTTTTTTTCCCCTGAACGTGGGTAATAACAAAGTCTTCACTTACACTGACACTTGGGTTCATTTTACTGTTTATTAGCACTACAATCACGACTTTTACTTTTTAATCCAACAAATTTGATAAATAAACACGAGAACCGGTAAACAATCAGGAAGAACTGAAAGAAGCAACTGCAGCCATAAGAGCGTCCAGCAAGAATAAAGGCGCATTTCTGACGTTCCCCCTTCTTAGCATGTGGCGCGCTGACTCTCCTCCTTTTTAGCCAGTACAGCATAATTTAAATTATCGATATCTGGCGACTCTTCTCTTTTTTCGCCTGTATGATGTTACCTGATGATAGTTCTGTGTGTTTAAAATCGAACGGACTGAACAGCTCAAAATGAGTAAAAATTGACGTTCCCCCTTCTTAGCCTGTACCCTTCATTTACAAGATGGCCATTCCAATAATGTCATCTGTCACTTTAATTTCTGTTTAGAGACGCTGTTTGTTATATGGAGAGTTAAATTTTACAGCGAATTAAATTTTGTTGTGAAATATGTAGCATAATATTAACAAATTTTAAGTGCGCTCCCTATTTATGGATTTTCATAAGAAAAAATTGACCATACCAAAAATATTTTCGATGATTTGATTTTTTTTGCAGGAACACGTGCTAATTTGATAATAATAATAATAATAATCTTTATTCACATACCATTCCCGGTGTCGAACACGTCAATAAAAACAATATAATATACTATTATCCATAATAATGTATAAAAAGTAGGTGTAAGAATGAGGCGTAAAGAGAGCGTCATATCAAACCATAAACAAACAAACAAAAGCGAAACAACAAACACTCAAAGCATTGTCAACATCAAAAGCAAAAACAAATCAGTCATATGCAATTGATAAAAACTGTAAACATGCGCTCAAATAGAAACTTGAAATGTGCGTATAAATATAAGCCAAAATATGTACAGGGTAAGTATTATAAATGATAACCCCCTTTTATTTTTGTTATTTCTGGGCGAATTGATTCGTTCATAAACTTATTTTGAACAATTTTTACCGTAGTTTCTGAATGTTTTCAAGAATTTTGAAAAATGTACGAGGTGGAATTTTTTTTTTTTTTTAATAGAAGGGATTTGTCTCTAGCACCAACACTTTACTTTGAGGTTTTCAAAAGGTTGGGGGAAAGTAGAAGCCGCAAAGCGACTAGTGTCTAGGTAACGGACCACCGTAAGGGAGTATGGTGCTCAGGGGGTCAAACTTTACAGAGACTTAACAGTGAACAAGAATTATTTTAAAGCAAATAATGTTCTTATTATTGAACAAATATATACAGATATATACAAAGTGATATTTATTTACAATGAGGAGTTACGTAAGCAATGGTTCTTACCAGGGCTGACTGTAATGTGTGAATAAGGCAAAAGAAAACGGAATGCTGAATCTTTATTTTAATTTTGACCAGGCAAGCGATTCTCCTGAAAATCAGAACGCGGAATTTCTCTTATCTCTAGCTGGTTTGATTCCCAAATGCTAAGGGAGGTTTTTACTCATAGGAAGGCTTTTTTTTTGGATACAGGAGGGAGAGATGCCTCATGCAGACCTCATTCACGACACCGTAGTGCCTTGGAATATCAAGGTACTGTGAGACTCGTACTCTTAGTACACCTACTCACTAAAACTTCCTCCTAGGAGTACCGGACCTTAGTCCATACCTCCGTCGGAAAGAATACACACAATGACTTTTGGTTTTGAATGTTTCCATTCTGATTTTGCCGCGGGGGCGTTTAGCTGGTAAGTGTAAGCTTTGGACGCTTATGCTTATATGGAAGTTGCTCGTCGTAGTCGGTGGCACTACGGAGAAGAGCATTTGGGTGAGACGCGGCTTTTGCGAACTGAGTTGTGGATAGTTGAGTTATAAACTCAAGTATCGAAGGCATTTCCAGATCAGAGTGAATCTGACTGTTTCGGACAAACCATGGCGCTCCGGTAACCATTCTCAGAATTTTGTTCTGGATGATTTGAAGGGTCTTGATGTGTGTAGCGGCCGCGGTGGCCCATGCAGGGATGCATAGGTCAAGGCTGGCCGGATGACGACTTTGTACATGAGCAATTTATTGTTAATGGACAATTTGGAAATTCTCAGATGGCAATAAGGAGACGATACTTTATACTATTTTAGCTCTCGGGCCGCACATGGGAACACCAGTAAGTGGAAACTATGTATAGTCCTCCAAACTACCAAGTTATTTTAAGAGGTGGGAGTCACAACGGTACACAATATTACTGACTCACTAAAGTATTTACCAAAGCAGCTAGAAATGAGAGGAAATTATAACGTTATTACAACCCTCGGTTATTCGTTGCATGCTTAGGTAAAACAAAATAAAAATAAATATATATATTCTGTCAATCTTGTTTTAAGTGAAAACGGGGTATTTAGGGACACCTATATATTGAAACTCGGGAAAAATAAATATAGAATTAGTTCCGGGTTTGGGGGTCAGTTATATATGCTTTAAAATAATTCAGACAATATAAATATCAAAAATTAAATAAATTATATGTTTCTTACCAAGAAAATACAATAACGAAGAAAATGAAAGGGACTGGTCTGGCGGTTTTCCAACTGGAGACTCGAAAATACTGGGGGGAAATACTTTATTCTATTCAAAACTCTTGGACGGTGCTTAACTCAACTCATTTTATTTGGCCTGTGGGCCTGCTTTTATATGGTAAAAATTCGGCGTCCTTGTTTCATTCTAGAAGTTTTATTCTCTTTATTTAACACATAGGGAACGTGAGAATTTAAAATTGAAAATTTGTTAAATTTGTATAATTTTAATCGTGTAATCTAGTTGATAACGCTGCAGAATTTAATTTATCGAATTCTTAATGATAAAGGGAGATATTTTCTATGGATTTTTCGTTTTCACTGGCGATAAGAATATTTATTTATTCTAAATATTAATTAACAAGACTGTCAAAGTGGTGCTATGGTTGTGAAATTTAAATATATTGCAATGAAACGGGAGTTTCATTACAAGGGCAAAGTTACCTCCTTGTGGGCAATGTGGCTTACAATCAGTGAGGTGACTTTGCCCACATCACTTATAAGCAAAAAAAAGTTTCTTTAGTTTTGTTTACACTTGTATCTTTCATAATAATGTGTTGTATTTTTGATGGGTACTTACCTCAAAATGACGAAGTTAACTATTGGAGCCAAGTAGAAGTTTGAAACACGTTATATTGACCTAAATTATTCGCTTGGGTAGCTACCTCCAGCATCAACTTGAAAATATTCTATTCTTATGTGTGATATGATTGGTTATAGAATAGTTCACCTCATTTATTGTTACTACTATTATTATTACCACTACAGTTATTTTTTATTTTTTAGTGTAAATGAAAAGATGAAATTAATGAGAGGAATATTACTACTCATTTAGCACATCATAGTAGCTGTTGAATTTTGTTTTGTTTTTACCTTTTAAATTTATTTATTTTTGACTTCTAACCAGTATTCTTTTATTTTGTGCCATATTACATTGAATTTTATACACATTATTTCATTACATATTTTTTTAAATTCCTCTCATTACATTTGTCGAGATTTCCATATTAGAACAGATGTAATGCCAGTCGTACACCTGACAAAAGTTTTCAATTGTTCATGTTGTTATCGATTGTAGTTGCTAAGAGTTCAATTTACACTGGAAAGAAACATTTTAAAGTATAGTGGCACATTGAGGAGTTCTAATACAAGCAAGTTTGGTGTGTGTTTCAGAAGTCACCTGCGTTACATATACTTTTTTTTAAGATTCTTTATTGAGGAACTCAAAACAGTAGGGTAAACTGGCCTATAGTGGGACGCTTTTTTCTTTCAAAATTTTATAACACTATTATTAAGCACGTTAATTATAATGGGTGTTTTTTTTCCCTCAGGTTTCGTCCGCGGCCTTGCCGCCCCGATAGCACCGCAACCCTTGGTTGATTGTACATACCCTTAGTCTTACTCCACCCATTCCAAAATCACTGTGCCTTGAACTAGTCTGCACAGCGATTGGTAGGGTGAAGTTTTATACTGCCCTGTCTCCGGTCTAGACTGACCGTAGATCAGTTGTCTTTTGCGGTCCAGAGCTATACACTCACACAAGATGTGCTGGGCTGATTCCTCCCCCTCGCCGCAGAGTCTGCATGCAAGGTCCTCTTCGAACCGCCCCATTTTATGCAGGTGTTTCTTGACGGCCATGTGTCCCGTCAAGAGACCTGTTGGGTTTCTAGCTGTCCTCTGCTAACATTTAGCAACTCCACAGCTCTCTTTGAACTGGGTCCGTCAATTATTGACGTCCCATGTCTGAGCCCTGGACAGTCCGCCCAGTACACCTTGTGTTGGTTTCTGACCCAGGACTTAATGGCTCCCCTGGCAGTGCTCTTTGACACGCGCAGAGCCGGTTCTGGTCCCATAAATGGTTCTGCTGACCCTCTCTTCGCGAGACTGTCAGCTTCTTCATTGCCTTTGACCCCCGAATGACCCGGCACCCAGATGAGGGTCACCTCATTCTGCCCAGCCAGGTCGCTTGTCTCGTCTCCGCACTCACTCACCAGCCAGGAATTTACCCGTGGGCTACTTAATGCCTTAAGGGCTGTCTGTGGCTATGAGGATCCGCTTGTTGGTGTAGCCCCTCCTCTTGTTCTCCCGCACACAGTGCAGGATCACGTACATTTCGGTGCGTTTGCCTTGCTTTTCCAAATAACTTTTGACGATCATTTTCAAATTAGATTTGGTTAGAGGTGCTCCGAACTCAGCACTTGCAGTTAATAAATCGACAAAATGACGTTGCTCAATTTCGGTGAGCGCTGTTTGTCCACCGACGGATCCCATATGTTTCTGTTGATGCTTATTCCAAACCGTTTTTTTTTTTTTTCGGAACACGAAAATTGTCCGCGGCCTCTTGATAGGATAGACCTCGTTTCACAGCTTGGACAGCTTTACCCAAGTCATCTTCTGTGTAGCCTTTGTACCCTCTACACCCAACTTTTCTTACATAATTTCTTGGCATATTTTTTTAGTTTAATTCTTAAATAAGCATCTTTTGCATTCATCCTCTGATTTCTTCAAGTCTTGTGATGTTCCTGCCTTCCTGTTTTACGCGGTTTGTGTTTGGTATCCTGAGGACAATAGATGAAAAGCCAAACTTTGACAACATTTCATACAGCATTTTTCTGTAATTGAGACAGGAAATTTGTCTAAACCCCTGAAGATGGTTGAAACGCGTAGTTTGTCTGGTAGTAAAACCCTTTAATTTCCTTTAACCAAAATATTCTTCGTCTATAATTGGTAATTCATAATTTATAATGAACTTCAGCTACCTAGTTTTTCCAAATCTCAAACAGAAAAAATTCTAATTCCCTTATCACCATCTTTTTTTTTAAATAAAATTTTTTATTCATACAATATGCATACTTATAGCTGTGATTCTTCTTGATTTCTCTAATTTTGCTGAAAAGATCTTGATCAAACTTGGTGAAAAGTTTAAAGTTGGTTAAATCTTCACATATACAAAATATTTCTAGCAATCCTCGATGCTTGCAGACAGGCCCTCCAAACATGTTTCTACCTCAACAAAGTACTTTAAAACTTCACAACATGATCTGCATACCCTCGGAAATATTCTGGAAATGAGGTAATTGGAAATTTTAAAGCTACAATGTGGCTGGCCAAATTATTAAAAACACTACATTTTCAGGTTTTTTAGTTCTATAAGAAAAACAATGTAGTAATTCTTATAAGACTATTTATTTATGTGAATAACAAAGTACACATATTGATGCCCCATAACACAAATATTGGCGCCACGAGTACACATTTTACCTTTCTCCAACTGTCACCAAATTTCAGCTTCAGTTCCGGTTGAACACTTCCTCCTCTACTTGAATTATCAACTATTTTGTAAACAGGGGTTTCCTCATCTGAGCCTCCATTCTCTCCTGTTGTTTGATTGTTAACTTGTTTAACCTTTTGACAGTCGCTTTCAGCCTTGCTTCTTTATGCCTCCTATATTTCATAATGTGTGTCACACTTTACATATGTGACTAAATGCTGGATATCCGAGACGACCTGGCTGGGCAGAATGAAGTCACCCTCATCTGGGTGCCGGGTCACTCGGGAGTCAAAGGCAATGAAGAAGCTGACAGTCTCGCGAAGAGAGGGTCAGCAGAACCATTTATGGGACCAGAACCGGCTCTGGGCGTGACAAAGAGCACTGCCAGGGGATCCATTAAGTCCTGAGTTAGAAACGAACATAAGGTGAACTGGACAGGTTGTCTAGGGCTCAGACATGGGGAGTTAGTAATTGAGGAAACCAGTTCAAAGAGAGCTGTCGAACTGCTAGGTTAGGTTAGGTTAGTTTAGGTTTGAATGTGAGTGGGCCATACCAGTCCCTCCACCGCGACCATAAAGTCTATTGTGGCTCACGCCTAATGGTCTATATTTCTTCCAACAAAGCCAGCCTCCTACAGAGGTCTATAATCTTTGTGGGCGAAAGATGATCCTGATCTTCCGGAGCAAGCTTTGTCTTGCCAAAGAGCAGGTATCTAGTCCTGTCCGCCGCCGGACAGGAACACAGTATGTGCTCTGCTGTCTCATCACTCTCCATACACAGCCGACACTCGGTCTCCTGACCGACTCCAATACGGTGCATGTGGTGACGCAAGCGGCAGTGTCCTGTATACAGGCCGACTAGAGTACTCAGTTGTCGAACTGCTAAATCTTAGCAGAGGACCGCTCAGGAACACAACAGGTCTCTTGACGGGACACATGGCCGTCAAGAAACACCTGCATAAAATGGGGTGGTTCGAGAGGGACCTCGCATGCAGACTGCAGCGAGGGCGAGGAATCATCCCAGCACATCTTGTGCGAGTGTAAAGCTCTGGACTGCAAAAGACAACTGATCTATGGACAGCCCAGACCGGAGACAGAGCAATATAAAACTTCACCCTACCAATTTTTGTGCAGACTAGTTCAAGGCACAATGATTTTGAAATGGGTGGAGTAGAAAAGACAAAGGGCATGCACAATAAGCCAAAGGCTGCGGTGCTATCAGGGCGTCAAAGACGCGGACGAGCCCTAAGGGAGAGAAAAAAAATGCTGCACATTTGAAATCTTTGTACGGATGGTTTTTACCACAAAATCTGCAACTTGCAAATCTTGGTTGTGCTCCTGTATCAGTATGCAACTTATTTATAGGAAGCTCTTCCTGATGCTTTTGTTTCAAGGGGTTTTCCATGACTTCACTCACCTTACGTTGGCTGATCATGTTTGCCAAACTCAACTTATCACGATCTTCTTTTAATAGCTTTTTCTTCAACTCGATATCCTTAATACCAAAGGCTAATCTATCCCCAAGTATTATTTATTTTCTTTTGCTGTTTGTGACTGCCATCTTCCATACATTGGATTCGTTTTTGCACATATTCTATCTTCTATTTTATCAAGAAGATGATTGCAATATGCTAAATCCGCATCGCTTAGCGAAAAGTTCTTAAATTTAACTTTGGCTGCATCGCCGATAATCGAGAGCAAAATATTAGGCTTTTGTACTTCTCTTCAGCTGGCAATTTATCTATTCCTGTGGCTTTAAGATAAATTTCCCAGTTTGTACGGAATAACTGAAAATTTTCTGCTACATCACCTTGATCTACTTGCAAAGCTTTTGGCCATGGTACATTTGAACTATGAAATTTGACATCTGAATCTCTAGTAGAGCTACATACAGACTTGGAGACTACTTCTCTGGCTTCACTGTTGGGTTTGGTTTCTGTAAATGAAGGACGTAGCCAGCATGTAAGCTAACTGGCTGTGTCCTTTACTTACAGAAACGAAAACCAACAGTGAAGCGAGAGAAGTAGTCTGTATTTAGTATGGACCAGTTTCACCATGTAAGGGCGACAACAATCAATGAATTCTAGTAGAGCTACTTGCATGTGTGTCTATGGCAGCTGCCAACTGCTCCCTTGAAACGGAAAAGTTACTAAACTGCTCTTGCAATTATTTAATTTCCTGATTCATCAACCTCATGTTTTCCATTTGCAAGGTTAGGAATTCTTACAATTCACCCATTTTGGTTTTAGCACTGTGTCTTATTTGGAAACTTATGTTCAAACAACCACACCTGTCACCATGTTATATTAAGACAATGTTTTGTACATTTAACACCAAGGTGTATTCAGTATCAGTAACAACCAGTACATAAGCTACACATTGTTCCTTCGATATCTATATGCACTGCTCTGACGGGTGCATTGGGTGCTGAGATTAGGCAACACACAATACAGCTCTACCAGATTGAGGTGTATTCAGTATCAGTAACAAACCAGTACATAAGCTACACATTGTTCCTTTGATATCTGTATGCACTGCTCTGAGGGGCGCATTGGGTGCTGAGATTAGGCAACACACAATACAGCTCTACCAGATTTTACATCTATATATAGGGTTCTACAAGCTCTATGACAAACTTTTCCAGATAATAGCTCTCATAATTCTAAACAATTTTTCTTAATGAACATGGGTGGTCTGATTCGCTTTTGTTAGGAATTTACAAGCATTGAACCTTTAATAACAATTAGCAATAAAATTTATCTTAAATGAAAATCACAAAACTTAAGACTATAAAAATTGTTCGAAATGTCCACCCTCGGCTTGAATGCAAGCCTCACATCGACGAACTAAAGATTCGGTCACTCGAAGAATGGATCATTTCTTATTTGGTTGGCTGCATCTTGAATTCTGTCAAGTAACGGCTGATGGGTAGTGATTTAAACATGGTAGACCAGCTGCTTCATGTGTCCCCGTAAATAAAAATCCAGAGGATTGAGATCGGGGCTACGAGGTGGCCATGATATTGGACCTCCTTGACCTATCCATTTATTTGGGAAATGTTCATTTAACCAAGCAGCAACTTGTCTTCCTCTATGTGGTGGTACGCCGTCATGTTGATACCACATATTCTGAATAATATTAAGTTGTACGTCATCAATGAACTCTAAAACGTCATTTTCTAAGAAATGTCTATACAGATCTGCTTTAAACGATCATTTAGAACATGCACAGGTAATAGATTATTGTTGAAAATGCCACCTCAAACGTTGACATTGAATCGTTGCTGAAATCGTCTTGATCTAATTGCATGTGGATTTTGCAACGCCCATACATGTTCATGAGGATTATTATTTATGCCGTGCCTAGTAAAGCACGCTTCATCAGACCACATGACGAGCGAAATGAATTTATCATTTTGTGCTTGTTGGTGAAATAACCAGCGACAAAATTCTAATCGCTGTGGGGCATCTCCAGCATGCAAAGCGTGTACATTTTGGCGATGAAACAGATGTAACATTTCTCTGCATGGCGTGTATTGAACACAATACATGCCATGCAAAATTCGGTGATACATGAACGTTACTAGATATACACCGAACACTAATTGAAGGGTTATCAAGGGCAGCATCTATTACATTTTCTTCATCTTGTACATTAACTTCAGTAGGACGAATGGCCTTCTTTGGAGCGGGGTTACCTGCTTCTCGAAGTCTACGAAATGATGCACTAAACACCGTGCGGGCAGGTTGGTGTCTATTTGGATATCTGCATCGATATTCGCGAGCTGCTTCTCTGGCGTTCCCATTGGAATACCAATATACAAACACAATATCTGCATATTCCTCAGTTGTGAATAAATGCATTGTTTATTTAGAACTTTTACATGAAGTATCAAATATTGTACAATTAAAATGACACTAACAATATTTATTGTCATAACAACTGTAATTTTTATTTATCAGCCTACTTTTGATTGAAGTAGGTGTACCTATATTTTATAGGTGTGCTTTGATTCACATTCATATGATTGTGTGTCACTTCCTGGTTGACTGGAAAAATTATCATTCTTTAAATGCTTGTAACTTTTAAACAAAAACGAATCGGACACATATTCGTTAACAAAAAATGTTTAAAATTTTGATAGCTATCGTCTGTCATAGAGCTTGTAGAACAACCTGTATAACAGTTTCCATTATACTTGTAGCAATCAAAATACAATTGTCTCTTTGTTTCATTTTATTTTCAATAGCCTATAGATTACTATATACGGCACTACGGCACCCAGAATTACTATATCCTTATTACTATTTATTCACATGAACAAAGATAGCTGGCAACTGATTGGATCACATTCGTTCACACACCAGCTTAGAATAAATTTTACTTATGCTCCTCACGAATCATCTACAACTAATGAAAATTATTGTCTAATGAGAACAATTGGAAATTTGTGTCAATTGTGTGACTGGCTTTATGACTTTCTTTTCTGGTTTCACATTTTCTCATGTTGTGAGCTACTTCTCGGCGCTTTGCACGACGCCTGTTGCGTTATAGCATCAGCATAATTGAGAAAACTGTATTTTTTAAGTTTGACACTGCTGTCATTACAGTAGATAGCAAGGAGAAAGTCATAAAATCGGAAAAGGAAAATTTTAACATCACTGTGTAGCTATTTATTGATTTAACCAAGTCGTGATAGTTGATAATTTATATATTTCTTTGTTTATCAGCCTCAGGTTTCTTTTGCATTTTATATTTAAGTATACTATTTGTTAACTGTATAAAGTTTTATATTTAAAAAGTGAAATTGGCGCAAATAAGTGTATTTTATCCTGACATTTACAGATAATTGTGTTAGAAGTCTAAATAAAAATATAAACAGTACTAAAAAGTGTACATTTTCATGTCCTGTTTTATTTCTCAATCTATATAGATCACTAATCTATATAATTCACTCTTGCATAAGAAGCTTTTCAGGCTACGTCGAGAGGAAGGCAGTGAGACATTACCTTGGGCTTATATTAGAAATATAAAATCATTACATTTATATAATCACACCACTACATCACCTTGGGTGCGTAGTGACGAATGTTTTCTTCCAGACATACCATTATTTATGGTATGGATTTTTCATGGGAGGATGTTACCACAAAGGACAGTAGCAGAGTCGTGCTGTAGAATGCCCTTGCACAAGTCACATGACAACCAAAGTATTTGAGATAGTGCACATTACAGTGAGTAAACTATCGACAACCATATAACCAGCACGCTTTACACAATTTTCCATTTTTTTTTTTTTTTATTTCAACAACACACCACGAGGGCTTACAGCCTAAATACTATCGTACCGTGGGTGTTGACAAGGAGGAAAGAGGCAGCTTGTTAATTCTGGACTTGAAGGTTCGGAGGAGAAGGAAAAACATGTGCCGGCAAGGAATTCCACAACTTGGAAGTCCTCGGGACGAAAGAGCGGGCATAACAAGATGTTCTATGTCTGGTGACCTGGACAGTAAAAGGGTGCATTCGCTCTGTTCCCCTGGTAGATCTGTTGGGGGCAGCAGGTGGGGGAACTATGGAGGAAAGCTCCTCTGAGCAGTGCCCGTGCAGATATCTATAAAAAAGAGAGAGGTCACCAAAGGCACGTCGGTGGGCAAGGGATGGCAGCCTTTGGGTGAGGGTAGGGTCACCGATGAGACGTATAGCTCTCTTTTGAATGGAGGCCAGGATAGCTAGTGTAGAAGCGGCAGCGGCACCCCAGATGTGGGAGCAGTACTCGAGGTTTGGCCTTATTTGTGAAGTATATAAGGTATAGAGATTAGCTGGTGAAAAGTATTTGCGAGCCCGGAAGAGGAAACCTAATTTCTTAGCAGCTGCTTTTGCAATTGATGTGACATGTTGGTGCCAATTAAGATTTCGATCTACAGAAATGCCAACAAGCGAAAAGGACTCATTAGTTTGAATAACTTGGTTGTTCATTGTAATGGGTCTAGGGCTGGTGTATCTCTTGTGAGAAAGAAAGCAAGACTTAGTTTTGGTGGGGTTGAATTGTACAAGATTTCTACTTCCCCAGTCTAATATTTTTTGGAGATCCACGGAGACAGAACCCTCCATGAGTCTGCGATCCTCATCTAATTGGGCTAAAGAGACAGGCTTAGAATATTGTATATTTGAATGGAGGGTGCTGTCGTCCGCGTGGCTGTGAACTGGGTTGGATGTGCTAGAGAGGAGGTCATTGATGTGGAGAAGAAACAAAGTAGGGGCTAAAGCTGAACCTTGAGGAACTCCTGCATTAATTGGATACAGTTTAGAGGAATGGCCATCCACAACAACAGATATGCTCCTGTTGGAGAGGAAATCTGCTGTCCAGGTACAAAGTTTTGGTGGTAGGCCATAGGCCGGAAGTTTATTAAGCAGCGCTGCGTGCCAGACCTGGTCGAATGCTTTTGATATGTCTAGAGCAACAATCTGGGATTCACCGTGTTGTTCCATAGACTTGTTCCAAGAATGGGTGACAAAGGAAAGGAGGTCGGCAGTCGATCTGCGCTGACGGAATCCATACTGCCTGTTGTGGAGTAGACTGTGTCCATGTCAAACAATTGTAAATTCTGAGATGAAAACGATGATGACTAGGGCTGGATTCAGGCGAGGGCAACATGGGTTGAAGTGCGATGGTTTATAGCAGTAATCTGGGAATGTAACCGTTCTGTGGTTTCCTGGGCTTATTGAAACTTTGTGAAGCTCTGATTCCATCTTGGATCCGTCAGTTTATCAGATTATTTGTGCTGTCGCCGGAAATCCATGTGCCCATCTTTCCCTATGGTATTTATGTATTGAAATTTTTTGCGAAGCTGTACTTTGGGACCCTACTATCAGTGGTGATGATCGGTTCTGCCTTCAATTCCTTGTACAGCTTCTGATAGTCTGCTATGTGCTTCTGGCGCAATAGTGTTTGACCTTGCATTAGATATATATATATATATATATATATATATATATATATATATATATATATATATATATATATATATATATATATATACATTTACTTGTTACGTCACTTTGCATGCTTCTCCTTGTACTTGTGCAATGGAGGTAGTTCTAAAAGGACTTCAATGCTGCCATCCAGTAGCCCTTATGGCCCCCATAGTGAAGACAAGCTGGCTTCTGTGAAAAATAAATTAATAGCTAAAGTGTGTGATAAACTTATTACGCAAATCAGTCAAATTAATAAAAATAATTTCCACAATGCAAATGACAAGTGTTAAAAGTGAGCAGTGTTTTATATCCTCAAAGACATGTAAGTGCAGTAAAGGCCAAGATTATAATGGCCTTGTACAGTGCAAAAAAAAACACAGAAGAACTGATGTCACACTTTGGTAGGATAATTAAGGTAAGATGAAGCCTCTATAATCAAGGTGTGTCTATAATTAGATACATAAAAGGTAAGTAAAATGTATTTGACAAGACTGGTTACTTGCTATAATGACAGTACTAAAAAAATGGTATACTATGTAAAAAAATAGAGGAATTTAACTTTTATACTCACAGGTAGTCTAGTAAGGTATTTACGACCCAAGGGTTGCGGTGCTATTGGGGCAGCAAGGCCGCGGACGAGCCCTGAAGGAACAAAAAAAAAAAAGGTATTTACGAACTGTGTACTAACAGGACCACATAATTCCTAGTGTTTCTGCTATAGGTACTAACGCAAAAACTACACTTTACTACATTTCTAGAGAAAATTAAGCTTTTGTAGTTGTTACAAACTAATTTATTGCGGCGTTTACACAATTCCTCGCGTTTCTCATCTCCTGATAGCAAACATCGATTTTAGTACATTTTTAGAGGAATTTCAGCTTTTGCATATAATACAAACTAATTTACTGTCAGGTCCATACAACTACTCACGTTTCTGCTCTCCTGATAACAAAACTCGTTTTTACTAAATTTTTAGAGTAATTTAAGCTTTTGCATTTGTTACAAATCAATTCACTACCAGGTTCACACAATTCCTCACGTTTTTGCTCTCCTGATACGAAAACTTGATTTTACGAAATTCTTAGAGCAATTTAAATGCTTTGCGCTTATTGCAAATTAATTCTATACCAGGTCCACACCATTCCTCACGTTTCTGTTCTCCTGATACCAAAACTCGATTTTACGAATTTTTAAAGGAATCTTAGCTTTTGCGTTTATTGCAAATTAATTCTAGGTCCAAACAATTCCTTAAGTTTCTCTGCTCTCCTGATACCAAAATTCGATTTTACTAAATTTTTAGAGCAGCATTTTTTCATTTTATTGAAAATGAATAACTACCAGGTCCACACAATTCCTCGCGTTTCTGCTCTCCTGATACCAAAACTTGATTTTACTAAATTTTTAGAGCCGTTTTACCTTTTTCATTTTATTAAAAATAAATAATTACCAGGTCCACAGAATTCCTCGCGTTTCTGCTCTCCTGATACCAAAACTCGATTTTATTAAATATTTAGAGCAGTTTTACCTTTTGCATTTTATTAACAATGAATCACTACCAGGTTCACACAATGCCTCGCGTTTCTGCTCTCCTGATACCCAAACTCGATTTTATTAAATATTTAGAGCTGTTCTACCTTTTGCATTTTATTAAAAATGAATGACTACCAGGTCCACAGACTTCCTCGCATTTCTGCTCTCCTGATACCAAAACTCGATTTTAGTAAATTTTTAGAGCAGTTTTACTTTTTGCATTTTATTAAAAATTAATAACTACCAGGTCCACACAATTCCCTCGCGTTTCTGCTCTCCTGATACCAAAACTCGATTTCATTAAATTTTTAGAGCAGTTTTACCTTTTGCATTTTACTAAAAATGAATTACTACCAGGTTCACAGAATTCCTCGCGTTTCTGCTCTCGTGATACCAAAACTCGATTTTACTACATTTTTAAAGCAGTTTTAGCTTTTGCCTTTTATTAAAAATGAATCACTACCAGGTCCACAGAATTCCTCGCGTTTCTGCTCTCCTGATACCAAAACTCGATTTTACTACATTTTTAGGGCAGTTTTAGCTTTTGCATTCACTATAAATTAATTCACTACCAGGTCCACACACTTCCTCGCGTTTCTGCTCTCCTGATACCAAAACTCGATTTTACTACATTTTTAAAGCAGTTTTAGTTTTTGCCTTTTATTAAAAATGAATCACTACCAGGTCCACACAATTCCTCGCGTTTCTGCTCTCCTGATACCAAAACTCGATTTGACTACATTTTTAGAGCAGTTTTAGCTTTTGCCTTTTATTAAAAATGAATCACTACCAGGTCCACACACTTCCTCGCGTTTCTGCTCTCCTGATACAAAAACTCGATTTTACTACATTTTTAAAGCAGTTTTAGCTTTTGCCTTTTATTAAAAATGAATCACTACCAGGTTCACAGAATTCCTCGCGTTTCTGCTCTCCTAATACCAAAACTCGATTTGACTACATTTTTAGAGCAGTTTCAGCTTTTGCATTCACTATAAATTAATTAATTACCAGGTCCACACACTTCCTCGCGTTTCTGCTCTCCTGATACCAAAACTCGATTTTACTTAAATTTTTAGAGCAGTTTTAGCTTTTGCATTCACTATAAATTAATTCATTACCAGGTCCACACACTTCCTCGCGTTTCTGCTCTCCTGATACAAGAATTCAATTTTACTTGATTTTTAAGAGAATTGCAGTTTCATCTTTACAAACGAGTTTTTCAGTTTCACACACTTCCTCGCGTTTCTGCTCTCCTGATACAAGAATTCAATTTTACTTGATTTTTAAGAGAATTTGCACTTTCATGTTTACAAACGAATTTTTCAGTTTCACACACTTCCTCGCGTTTCTGCTCTCCTGATACCAAAACTTGATTTTACTAAATTTTTAGAGCAGTTTTAGGTTTTGCATTCACTATAAATTAATTCATTACCAGGTCCACACACTTCCTCGCGTTTCTGCTCTCCTGATACCAAAACTCGATTTTACTTAAATTTTTAGAGCAGTTTTAGCTTTTGCATTCACTATAAATTAATTCATTACCAGGTCCACACACTTCCTCGCGTTTCTGCTCTCCTGATACAAGAATTCAATTTTACTTGATTTTTAAGAGAATTGCAGTTTCATCTTTACAAACGAGTTTTTCAGTTTCACACACTTCCTCGCGTTTCTGCTCTCCTGATACAAGAATTCAATTTTACTTGATTTTTAAGAGAATTGCAGTTTCATCTTTACAAACAAGTTTTTTAGTTTCACACACTTCCTCGCGTTTCTGCTCTCCTGATACAAGAATTCAATTTTACTTGATTTTTAAGAGAATTTGCACTTTCATGTTTACAAACGAATTTTTTAGTTTCACACACTTCCTCGCGTTTCTGCTCTCCTGATACCAAAACTCGATTTTACTAAATTTTTAGAGAAGTTTTAGCTTTTGCATTCACTATAAATTAATTCATTACCAGGTCCACACACTTCCTCGCGTTTCTGCACTCCTGATACAAGAATTCAATTTTACTTGATTTTTAAGAGAATTGCAGTTTCATCTTTACAAACGAGTTTTTTAGTTTCACACACTTCCTCGCGTTTCTGCTCTCCTGATACAAGAATTCAATTTTACTTGATTTTTAAGAGAATTTGCACTTTCATGTTTACAAACGAATTTTTCAGTTTCACACACTTCCTCGCGTTTCTGCTCTCCTGATACCAAAACTCGATTTTACTAAATTTTTAGAGCAGTTTTAGCTTTTGCATTCACTATAAATTAATTCATTACCAGGTCCACACACTTCCTCGCGTTTCTGCTCTCCTGATACCAAAACTCGATTTTACGTAAATTTTTAGACCAGTTTTAGCTTTTGCATTCACTATAAATTAATTCATTACCAGGTCCACACACTTCCTCGCGTTTCTGCTCTCCTGATACAAGAATTCAATTTTACTTGATTTTTAAGAGAATTGCAGTTCCATCTTTACAAACGAGTTTTTTAGTTTCACACACTTCCTCGCGTTTCTGCTCTCCTGATACAAGAATTCAATTTTACTTGATTTTTAAGAGAATTTGCACTTTCATGTTTACAAACGAATTTTTCAGTTTCACACACTTCCTCGCGTTTCTGCTCTCCTGATACCAAAACTCGATTTTACTAAATTTTTAGAGCAGTTTTAGCTTTTGCCTTTTATTAAAAATGAATCACTACCAGGTCCACACACTTCCTCGCGTTTCTGCTCTCCTGATACAAAAACTCGATTTTACTACATTTTTAAAGCAGTTTTAGCTTTTGCCTTTTATTAAAAATGAATCACTACCAGGTCCACAGAATTCCTCGCGTTTCTGCTCTCCTGATACCAAAACTCGATTTGACTACATTTTTAGAGCAGTTTTAGCTTTTGCATTCACTATAAATTAATTAATTACCAGGTCCACACACTTCCTCGCGTTTCTGCTCTCCTGATACAACAATTCAATTTTACTTGATTTTTAAGAGAATTGCAGTTTCATCTTTACAAACGAGTTTTTCAGTTTCACACACTTCCTCGCGTTTCTGCTCTCCTGATACAAGAATTCAATTTTACTTGATTTTTAAGAGAATTTGCACTTTCATGTTTACAAACGAATTTTTCAGTTTCACACACTTCCTCGCGTTTCTGCTCTCCTGATACCAAAACTTGATTTTACTAAATTTTTAGAGCAGTTTTAGGTTTTGCATTCACTATAAATTAATTCATTACCAGGTCCACACACTTCCTCGCGTTTCTGCTCTCCTGATACCAAAACTCGATTTTACTTAAATTTTTAGAGCAGTTTTAGCTTTTGCATTCACTATAAATTAATTCATTACCAGGTCCACACACTTCCTTGCGTTTCTGCTCTCCTGATACAAGAATTCAATTTTACTTGATTTTTAAGAGAATTGCAGTTTCATCTTTACAAACGAGTTTTTCAGTTTCACACACTTCCTCGCGTTTCTGCTCTCCTGATACAAGAATTCAATTTTACTTGATTTTTAAGAGAATTGCAGTTTCATCTTTACAAACGAGTTTTTTAGTTTCACACACTTCCTCGCGTTTCTGCTCTCCTGATACAAGAATTCAATTTTACTTGATTTTTAAGAGAATTTGCACTTTCATGTTTACAAACGAATTTTTTAGTTTCACACACTTCCTCGCGTTTCTGCTCTCCTGATACCAAAACTCGATTTTACTAAATTTTTAGAGAAGTTTTAGCTTTTGCATTCACTATAAATTAATTCATTACCAGGTCCACACACTTCCTCGCGTTTCTGCTCTCCTGATACAAGAATTCAATTTTACTTGATTTTTAAGAGAATTGCAGTTCCATCTTTACAAACGAGTTTTTTAGTTTCACACTTCCTCGCGTTTCTGCTCTCCTGATACAAGAATTCAATTTTACTTGATTTTTAAGAGAATTTGCACTTTCATGTTTACAAACGAATTTTTCAGTTTCACACACTTCCTCGCGTTTCTGCTCTCCTGATACCAAAACTCGATTTTACTAAATTTTTAGAGCAGTTTTAGCTTTTGCATTCACTATAAATTAATTCATTACCAGGTCCACACACTTCCTCGCGTTTCTGCTCTCCTGATACCAAAACTCGATTTTACGTAAATTTTTAGAGCAGTTTTAGCTTTTGCATTCACTATAAATTAATTCATTACCAGGTCCACACACTTCCTCGCGTTTCTGCTCTCCTGATACAAGAATTCAATTTTACTTGATTTTTAAGAGAATTGCAGTTCCATCTTTACAAACGAGTTTTTTAGTTTCACACACTTCCTCGCGTTTCTGCTCTCCTGATACAAGAATTCAATTTTACTTGATTTTTAAGAGAATTTGCACTTTCATGTTTACAAACGAATTTTTCAGTTTCACACACTTCCTCGCGTTTCTGCTCTCCTGATACCAAAACTCGATTTTACTAAATTTTTAGAGCAGTTTTAGCTTTTGCCTTTTATTAAAAATGAATCACTACCAGGTCCACACACTTCCTCGCGTTTCTGCTCTCCTGATACAAAAACTCGATTTTACTACATTTTTAAAGCAGTTTTAGCTTTTGCCTTTTATTAAAAATGAATCACTACCAGGTCCACAGAATTCCTCGCGTTTCTGCTCTCCTGATACCAAAACTCGATTTGACTACATTTTTAGAGCAGTTTTAGCTTTTGCATTCACTATAAATTAATTAATTACCAGGTCCACACACTTCCTCGCGTTTCTGCTCTCCTGATACAAGAATTCAATTTTACTTGATTTTTAAGAGAATTGCAGTTTCATCTTTACAAACGAGTTTTTCAGTTTCACACACTTCCTCGCGTTTCTGCTCTCCTGATACAAGAATTCAATTTTACTTGATTTTTAAGAGAATTTGCACTTTCATGTTTACAAACGAATTTTTCAGTTTCACACACTTCCTCGCGTTTCTGCTCTCCTGATACCAAAACTTGATTTTACTAAATTTTTAGAGCAGTTTTAGGTTTTGCATTCACTATAAATTAATTCATTACCAGGTCCACACACTTCCTCGCGTTTCTGCTCTCCTGATACCAAAACTCGATTTTACTTAAATTTTTAGAGCAGTTTTAGCTTTTGCATTCACTATAAATTAATTCATTACCAGGTCCACACACTTCCTCGCGTTTCTGCTCTCCTGATACAAGAATTCAATTTTACTTGATTTTTAAGAGAATTGCAGTTTCATCTTTACAAACGAGTTTTTCAGTTTCACACACTTCCTCGCGTTTCTGCTCTCCTGATACAAGAATTCAATTTTACTTGATTTTTAAGAGAATTGCAGTTTCATCTTTACAAACGAGTTTTTTAGTTTCACACACTTCCTCGCGTTTCTGCTCTCCTGATACAAGAATTCAATTTTACTTGATTTTTAAGAGAATTTGCACTTTCATGTTTACAAACGAATTTTTTAGTTTCACACACTTCCTCGCGTTTCTGCTCTCCTGATACCAAAACTCGATTTTACTAAATTTTTAGAGAAGTTTTAGCTTTTGCATTCATTATAAATTAATTCATTACCAGGTCCACACACTTCCTCGCGTTTCTGCTCTCCTGATACAAGAATTCAATTTTACTTGATTTTTAAGAGAATTGCAGTTCCATCTTTACAAACGAGTTTTTTAGTTTCACACACTTCCTCGCGTTTCTGCTCTCCTGATACAAGAATTCAATTTTACTTGATTTTTAAGAGAATTTGCACTTTCATGTTTACAAACGAATTTTTCAGTTTCACACACTTCCTCGCGTTTCTGCTCTCCTGATACCAAAACTCGATTTTACTAAATTTTTAGAGCAGTTTTAGCTTTTGCATTCACTATAAATTAATTCATTACCAGGTCCACACACTTCCTCGCGTTTCTGCTCTCCTGATACCAAAACTCGATTTTACGTAAATTTTTAGAGCAGTTTTAGCTTTTGCATTCACTATAAATTAATTCATTACCAGGTCCACACACTTCCTCGCGTTTCTGCTCTCCTGATACAAGAATTCAATTTTACTTGATTTTTAAGAGAATTGCAGTTCCATCTTTACAAACGAGTTTTTTAGTTTCACACACTTCCTCGCGTTTCTGCTCTCCTGATACAAGAATTCAATTTTACTTGATTTTTAAGAGAATTTGCACTTTCATGTTTACAAACGAATTTTTCAGTTTCACACACTTCCTCGCGTTTCTGCTCTCCTGATACCAAAACTCGATTTTACTAAATTTTTAGAGCAGTTTTAGCTTTTGCCTTTTATTAAAAATGAATCACTACCAGGTCCACACACTTCCTCGCGTTTCTGCTCTCCTGATACAAAAACTCGATTTTACTACATTTTTAAAGCAGTTTTAGCTTTTGCCTTTTATTAAAAATGAATCACTACCAGGTCCACAGAATTCCTCGCGTTTCTGCTCTCCTGATACCAAAACTCGATTTGACTACATTTTTAGAGCAGTTTTAGCTTTTGCATTCACTATAAATTAATTAATTACCAGGTCCACACACTTCCTCGCGTTTCTGCTCTCCTGATACCAAAACTCGATTTTACTTAAATTTTTAGAGCAGTTTTAGCTTTTGCATTCACTATAAATTAATTCATTACCAGGTCCACACACTTCCTCGCGTTTCTGCTCTCCTGATACAAGAATTCAATTTTACTTGATTTTTAAGAGAATTGCAGTTTCATCTTTACAAACGAGTTTTTCAGTTTCACACACTTCCTCGCGTTTCTGCTCTCCTGATACAAGAATTCAATTTTACTTGATTTTTAAGAGAATTTGCACTTTCATCTTTACAAACGAGTTTTTCAGTTTCACACACTTCCTCGCGTTTCTGCTCTCCTGATACAAGAATTCAATTTTACTTGATTTTTAAGAGAATTGCAGTTTTATCTTTACAAACGAGTTTTTTAGTTTCACACACTTCCTCGCGTTTCTGCTCTCCTGATACCAAAACTCGATTTTACTAAATTTTTAGAGCAGTTTTAGCTTTTACATTTACTATAAATTAATTCATTACCAGGTCCACACACTTCCTCGCGTTTCTGCTCTCCTGATACAAGAATTCAATTTTACTTGATTTTTAAGAGAATTTGCACTTTCATGTTTACAAACGAATTTTTCAGTTTCACACACTTCCTCGCGTTTCTGCTCTCCTGATACCAAAACTCGATTTTACCAAATTTTTAGAGCTGTTTTAGCTTTTGCATTCACTATAAATTAATTCATTACCAGGTCCACACACTTCCTCGCGTTTCTGCTCTCCTGATACAAGAATTCAATTTTACTTGATTTTTAAGAGAATTGCAGTTTCATCTTTACAAACGAGTTTTTTAGTTTCACACACTTCCTCGCGTTTCTGCTATCCTGATACCAAAACTCGATTTTACTAAATTTTTAGAGCAGTTTTAGCTTTTGCATTCACTATAAATTAATTCATTACCAGGTCCACACACTTCCTCGCGTTTCTGCTCTCCTGATACAAGAATTCAATTTTACTTGATTTTTAAGAGAATTTGCACTTTCATGTTTACAAACGAATTTTTCAGTTTCACACACTTCCTCGCGTTTCTGCTCTCCTGATACCAAAACTCGATTTTACTAAATTTTTAGAGCAGTTTTAGCTTTTGCATTCACTATAAATTAATTCATTACCAGGTCCACACACTTCCTCGCGTTTCTGCTCTCCTGATACAAGAATTCAATTTTACTTGATTTTTAAGAGAATTTGCACTTTCATGTTTACAAACGAATTTTTCAGTTTCACACACTTCCTCGCGTTTCTGCTCTCCTGATACCAAAACTCGATTTTACTAAATTTTTAGAGCAGTTTTAGCTTTTGCATTCACTATAAATTAATTCATTACCAGGTCCACACACTTCCTCGCGTTTCTGCTCTCCTGATACAAGAATTCAATTTTACTTGATTTTTAAGAGAATTGCAGTTTCATCTTTACAAACGAGTTTTTTAGTTTCACACACTTCCTCGCGTTTCTGCTATCCTGATACCAAAACTCGATTTTACTAAATTTTTAGAGCAGTTTTAGCTTTTGCATTCACTATAAATTAATTCATTACCAGGTCCACACACTTCCTCGCGTTTCTGCTCTCCTGATACAAGAATTCAATTTTACTTGATTTTTAAGAGAATTTGCACTTTCATGTTTACAAACGAATTTTTCAGTTTCACACACTTCCTCGCGTTTCTGCTCTCCTGATACCAAAACTCGATTTTACTAAATTTTTAGAGCAGTTTTAGCTTTTGCATTCACTATAAATTAATTCATTACCAGGTCCACACACTTCCTCGCGTTTCTGCTCTCCTGATACAAGAATTCAATTTTACTTGATTTTTAAGAGAATTTGCACTTTCATGTTTACAAACGAATTTTTCAGTTTCACACACTTCCTCGCGTTTCTGCTCTCCTGATACCAAAACTCGATTTTACTAAATTTTTAGAGCAGTTTTAGCTTTTGCATTCACTATAAATTAATTCATTACCAGGTCCACACACTTCCTCACGTTTCTGCTCTCCTGATACCAAAACTCGATTTTACGTAAATTTTTAGAGCAGTTTTAGCTTTTGCATTCACTATAAATTAATTCATTACCAGGTCCACACACTTCCTCGCGTTTCTGCTCTCCTGATACAAGAATTCAATTTTACTTGATTTTTAAGAGAATTGCAGTTTCATCTTTACAAACGAGTTTTTCAGTTTCACACACTTCCTCGCGTTTCTGCTCTCCTGATACAAGAATTCAATTTTACTTGATTTTTAAGAGAATTTGCACTTTCATGTTTACAAACGAATTTTTCAGTTTCACACACTTCCTCGCGTTTCTGCTCTCCTGATACCAAAACTCGATTTTACTAAATTTTTAGAGCAGTTTTAGCTTTTGCATTCACTATAAATTAATTCATTACCAGGTCCACACACTTCCTCGCGTTTCTGCTCTCCTGATACCAAAACTCGATTTTACGTAAATTTTTAGAGCAGTTTTAGCTTTTGCATTCACTATAAATTAATTCATTACCAGGTCCACACACTTCCTCGCGTTTCTGCTCTCCTGATACAAGAATTCAATTTTACTTGATTTTTAAGAGAATTGCAGTTCCATCTTTACAAACGAGTTTTTTAGTTTCACACACTTCCTCGCGTTTCTGCTCTCCTGATACAAGAATTCAATTTTACTTGATTTTTAAGAGAATTTGCACTTTCATGTTTACAAACGAATTTTTCAGTTTCACACACTTCCTCGCGTTTCTGCTCTCCTGATACCAAAACTCGATTTTACTAAATTTTTAAAGCAGTTTTAGCTTTTGCATTCACTATAAATTAATTCATTACCAGGTCCACACACTTCCTCGCGTTTCTGCTCTCCTGATACAAGAATTCAATTTTACTTGATTTTTAAGAGAATTGCAGTTTCATCTTTACAAACGAGTTTTTTAGTTTCACACACTTCCTCGCGTTTCTGCTCTCCTGATACAAGAATTCAATTTTACTTGATTTTTAAGAGAATTTGCACTTTCATGTTTACAAACGAATTTTTCAGTTTCACACACTTCCTCGCGTTTCTGCTCTCCTGATACCAAAACTCGATTTTACTAAATTTTTAGAGCAGTTTTAGCTTTTGCATTCACTATAAATTAATTCATTACCAGGTCCACACACTTCCTCGCGTTTCTGCTCTCCTGATACCAAAACTCGATTTTACGTAAATTTTTAGAGCAGTTTTAGCTTTTGCATTCACTATAAATTAATTCATTACCAGGTCCACACACTTCCTCGCGTTTCTGCTCTCCTGATACAAGAATTCAATTTTACTTGATTTTTAAGAGAATTGCAGTTCCATCTTTACAAACGAGTTTTTTAGTTTCACACACTTCCTCGCGTTTCTGCTCTCCTGATACAAGAATTCAATTTTACTTGATTTTTAAGAGAATTTGCACTTTCATGTTTACAAACGAATTTTTCAGTTTCACACACTTCCTCGCGTTTCTGCTCTCCTGATACCAAAACTCGATTTTACTAAATTTTTAAAGCAGTTTTAGCTTTTGCATTCACTATAAATTAATTCATTACCAGGTCCACACACTTCCTCGCGTTTCTGCTCTCCTGATACAAGAATTCAATTTTACTTGATTTTTAAGAGAATTGCAGTTTCATCTTTACAAACGAGTTTTTTAGTTTCACACACTTCCTCGCGTTTCTGCTCTCCTGATACAAGAATTCAATTTTACTTGATTTTTAAGAGAATTTGCACTTTCATGTTTACAAACGAATTTTTTAGTTTCACACACTTCCTCGCGTTTCTGCTCTCCTGATACCAAAACTCGATTTTACTAAATTTTTAGAGAAGTTTTAGCTTTTGCATTCACTATAAATTAATTCATTACCAGGTCCACACACTTCCTCGCGTTTCTGCACTCCTGATACAAGAATTCAATTTTACTTGATTTTTAAGAGAATTGCAGTTTCATCTTTACAAACGAGTTTTTTAGTTTCACACACTTCCTCGCGTTTCTGCTCTCCTGATACAAGAATTCAATTTTACTTGATTTTTAAGAGAATTTGCACTTTCATGTTTACAAACGAATTTTTCAGTTTCACACACTTCCTCGCGTTTCTGCTCTCCTGATACCAAAACTCGATTTTACTAAATTTTTAGAGCAGTTTTAGCTTTTGCATTCACTATAAATTAATTCATTACCAGGTCCACACACTTCCTCGCGTTTCTGCTCTCCTGATACCAAAACTCGATTTTACGTAAATTTTTAGAGCAGTTTTAGCTTTTGCATTCACTATAAATTAATTCATTACCAGGTCCACACACTTCCTCGCGTTTCTGCTCTCCTGATACAAGAATTCAATTTTACTTGATTTTTAAGAGAATTGCAGTTCCATCTTTACAAACGAGTTTTTTAGTTTCACACACTTCCTCGCGTTTCTGCTCTCCTGATACAAGAATTCAATTTTACTTGATTTTTAAGAGAATTTGCACTTTCATGTTTACAAACGAATTTTTCAGTTTCACACACTTCCTCGCGTTTCTGCTCTCCTGATACCAAAACTCGATTTTACTAAATTTTTAAAGCAGTTTTAGCTTTTGCATTCACTATAAATTAATTCATTACCAGGTCCACACACTTCCTCGCGTTTCTGCTCTCCTGATACAAGAATTCAATTTTACTTGATTTTTAAGAGAATTGCACTTTCATGTTTACAAACGAATTTTTCAGTTTCAGACACTTCCTCGCGTTTCTGCTCTCCTGATACAAGAATTCAATTTTACTTGATTTTTAAGAGAATTGCAGTTTCATCTTTACAAACGAATTTTTCAGTTTCACACACTTCCTCGCGTTTCTGCTCTCCTGATACCAAAACTCGATTTTACTAAATTTTCAAAGCAGTTTTAGCTTTTGCATTCACTATAAATTAATTCATTACCAGGTCCCCACACTTCCTCGCGGTTCTGCTCTCCTGATACCAAAACACGATTTTACTCAATTTTTAGAGCAGTTTTAGCTTTTGCATTCACTATAAATTAATTGATTACCAGGTCCACACACTTCCTCGCGTTTCTGCTCTCCTGATACCAAAACTCGATTTTACTAAATTTATAGAGGAATTTTATCTACGAAATTCATATTTTTGAGACATACTGATTTCTTCCATTAGTTATCACTTAGAGGCGCATAATCGTTTTAATTTAATACACATGCATATACTTTTGACAGTTATCAAAGCTGCAAACAGCGAAGATAACTTATATTTTATGGGGATAAAAGGAGCAAGGAAAACACATATATAGCACTGTTTTTTAAATTTATTTTCAAATTTTTATACATACATATATAGGTACATATACATGACAGTCATATTGTCAAATCAGACTTTATATACTTAAATATATTACGGTCATTTAAATTTGTACCCAATAATAGCTGTCAAACATCATCTTATTTAACTTTGCCTGTTGGTATGTTTACGTTAAATATTGCAAGTCAATTTTGAACCAGTTCCCTTATCCGATTATACGGAAATCTGATTGGGTATTAAATGAAAGGGTTTCATGAGTTAAATATAGTTGACTAGGTAACGCTGTCATAAATTAAAATGGCGACCGGCGCAAAATGACGGAATACATATTTCCCAACAACCCCCTCGATATGGGTATCAAATGAAAGGATTGCACGAGAAAATTACAGTTGACCAGGTCGCGCTTTCATAACTTGAATATGGAGGCTGACACAAGATGGAGGACTATATTCTTCTTCATAACTTCTTTGACATGGGTATCAAAAAAAAGGCTTTACAAGTAAGCTCTCATAAATTAAAAATGGTAGCCGACGCAAGATGGCGAGATATTTCTGCTCAACAAACCGCCCGGATATGGGTATCAAATGAAAGGGCTTCACGAGTCAAATCTTGTTGACTGGGTAACGCTTCCATAAGTTCAACATGGCGACTAGCGCAAGATTGCGGATTATATGTCACCCCCCCTCCCTCTCCCTCATTATGGGTATCAAATGAGAGGGCTCCACAAGAAAAATAAAATAGGCTAGATCACGCTTTTATAACTTTAATACGGAGGCTGACACCACGGGGCATGTTATGCAACACACCTGCATAAATTATGACAAAATATTCGAAAGAAAAGACGCGGGAAACTGACCATAGGCGTGGATTTGCTCTATGACAATGCACCTGTACACACTGCTGGAATTCCAGAAGCCAAAATTATAACTGTGGTTTCGACCAAATTGATCACGCTCCATATAGTCCAGATATGGCCGCCAGTGACTACTACATATTTGAAAATGTGAAAAAGGATCTTCGCGGGCGTCATTTGGTGACGACGAACAGGTGAAAACTGCAGTTTGGGCACATTTTGAGGACAAACCGAAAGAATATTTTTTTAGGGGTATCGAACTGTTGTTTATGTTAGGGGGGACTAAAATATTGAAAAATAAAATTTAATGGTGTGTCTATCCAGTTTCTTTGATAATCAGGCCGGGAAAGTTTGGTGCTTACCTTGTACTAGGTTCTCGAGTAAACCAAATACAAGTCTGGGTCTGTGTACTAGCATTTATTCTCCCATTACACACTGTTTAGCATTTATTTAAACAAATGTATATCTTATACATAACCACCATAGTTATGTATATAGGGTGGCACATTGAAAATGAAACAGACCAATTTGCGTCCAGATAATTTTTTTTTAAAGAAATGCTGAAACACGTCAATTTTAATATTGAGGGGAACATGTTTTGACATAAAACTCAACTTTGTCACATCAACCCCTTAAGTGTGGTGATAACAACCCTTATATTTTAAATAGGGAACATGGGTCGAGTGTTACATCATTTGAAAGCTCTTTCTTTTCTGAATTCAGCACACTAATTTTTTTGGAAGTTTTATCAACTAAAATTATTCATAGTTGAAGATGCAAAAATGCATTTTACTCATTCCGATAAAAAATGTGCTGATAGTCAATGTTTTGTTGGTTTGTAAATAAAAAATGGCTATCAGAACATTTCTTATCGGAATGAGAGAAACGCGGTTTATTATTTCAGTTTATTTGGTTTGATACTTGATAGTACTACCGAAAATTAATTTCACAATGGTGTATTCTGTAGAAGAAAGAGTTGAAATAATTACTCTGTTTTTCAAAAACGATGACTGTACCAACCGTACCGCGAATTTGTTTAATGAACGACATCCGAACTGACATGTTAACAGAAAATACATTTTGGAGTTAGTTGCAAAGTTTCAACAAAGTGGTTCAGTAGCCAACAAAAAACGGGATCCTGAACGTGAATTTCCGGCTAGAAATGAGACTACTGAGATTGAAGTTTTAGGACAAATTGCTGCAGACCCAACTTTGAGCACGAGAAAATTGGCCACTGTTTCAAACATCAAAAGAAGAACTATTCAGCGAATAATGAAGCATCATAAATTTCACCCGTATAAAATTCATCTTGTACAACAACTGAACGAAGATGATTTTGATCATCGGCTGGAGTTTTGTGAAGTTATGACTGCACGAATAGCTGATAACGGGAACTTTCTGTTCAATATCTGTTTTTCAGACGAGTGTACGTTTTTATTAAACTCGACAGTCAATCGTCATAATTGTCGTTATTGGGCAGATAATAATCCAAGAAATTTTCACGAAGTCCACACTCAAACTCCACAGAAATTAAATGCCTGGACTGGCATTTTTGGAGACCGTTTAATCGGATCAATTTTTCTTGATGGCAATTTGAGTGGCGAAACGTATTTGGAGTTACTAGAAGATATCGTTTACCCTCTACTAATTGACATTGTTGAGAATGATGATGAAAATCAATTAGTGTTTCAACAAGATGGAGCTCCTCCGCATTTTTCACAATGTGTTAGGGAGTTTTTGAACAGAGAGTTTCCAGCACAATGGATTGGGCGTAGAGGTGCTATTGAGTGGCCCCCTAGATCACCGGATTTAACTCGTTTAGACTTCTTTCTATGGGGTCATTTAAAGAGTAGAACTTACGCAACAGAACTGGAGTCTCTGGAAGAATTACGACGACGCATTGTTGAAGAATGCCGTCTAATAACTCCACAAATGCTCCAGAATGTCAGAGCTCGTTTTGAACAAAATTTGTATGGAAGCTGGTGGTCAACAATTTGAACACTTACTTAACTGAATAAACATTTTTGAACGTTTTTTTTAACGAAAAATTGACTAATTACTGCATTATCACAATGAATGAAATACGTTCTTGCAACTCCAACTGTGAATAATTTTTAAACGAGTTGATAAAACTTCCAAAAAAATTAGTGTGCTGAATGCAGAAAAGAAAGAGCTTTCAAATGATGTAACACTTGACCCATGTTCCCTATTTAAAATATAAGGGTTGTTATCACCACCCTTAAGGGGTTGATGTGACAAAGTCGAGTTTTATGTCAAAACATGTCCCCATCAATATTAAAATTGACATGTTTCAGCGTTTCTTAAAAAAAAATCTCTCTGGACGCAAATCGGCCTGTTTTGTTTTCAATGCGCCACCCTATATGTAGATATGAACAGTTGCCTAGAAACCCGGTATCACTTGGATAAAATGGAACACAACTCTTGCGTGGATGATACGAAATGCAAAATTCATCGTTTGTAGTGTGTTAAGGAGTGCAAACATTTTAGTCCTGTTGGGTAGGCAACACATAATTCATATGTCATATTGAATCGAAGTAGTTGTGATGAAACTTGAACTCCCTGTGATCGCGCAGTGAAGGAACTCAAGGGACACCGAGCTTGGGTGTGAGTGGGGACGCTGAAGGGAGACATTATTCTTATTATTGTCATTATTGAATTATGGTATTGTAACACGTTTAGCGGCAAACACCGCATTATATTTAACCATGTATTATGTATTAATATTAGAATCATGTAACCGTAAATAAAATATTAAGTATACCAGCAATACAGTTTTCATTACGTCGAAGGTACATACAGAAGAAACAAAACCACAGTGAATGAAATGGAAACTCCGCTAATCAAGACTTGAAAAAACAAGCTCTACTGAAACATTTATTTAAAACATATTTCTGTTCATAGAGCACATATTATTATTTTTACCTGACTGAAGTATAAAATTTAATAGCAAAGTTAATTAATGTGATACATGCATATATTCCTGAGTTCTGCTTGATATTATCGACTGTTGGTGTGGTGTTATTACATGACTATAGATAAAAATAGTTAAAATTTGGGTACAAATTTAAACGAATACTGTTTCTCTATTCTACATATGTTATGGCTGTAAACATACATAAAAAATATTCAAGCAGTTTCTATATTTGTTCGATGTATGCATTGTTTTTAACACTTTATTTAGTATGTAAGCTTCTTTAGTATTGCGTGAATTTTTAGCGACCAGAATCATTAGAGTTAGATAATACATTATAGTGTGACATCACAATTTGAGTCGTGACGCTATAAATTATCCAAAGTTACACATTCTTTTAAGTTAGAAAGAAATTGCATCTGAAATAAAGTGGTAGAAATATCAATGAAGCTAAAGAATGGAAAAGGTATCTTTGGATAATTCAGTACATATCCGCACAGTAAAAGTTACGTATAATTTAAATAAAATGAAAGTTAATATTATATCCTATGTTAATTCTATCCACGTACCACTTCCGGTTATACCGGAAGTTGACGTCACCTTCGATAGTTTAAATGGAAACAACTGTATATTATTGCATTTTTGGATTCTACGTAACGTTTTAGGTGAACTCTCATCAAGTTTCCCTATTCTCTGAAAATAGATGGATGAGACGTCTAGGGCCGTGGAATTGGCCAGTGAGATCTCCCGACCCCACCCCATTAGATTTTTACGTTTGGGGAGTAGTGAAGCAAAGAGTTTATTCCACACTTGTAGTTTCAAAAGAAAATTTGATTGCTCGAATACGAAGAGCGTTTGATGAATTGCCTGCAAATGAAATAGCAAAAGTGGTGACTGATGGATTTTAGAAAAACAGCAACATAACTATTCAAACAACGCCTTCTTTCGGTGTATGTAAGATATAGAGGAAACCTGGAATAAGTGCAAATGGTAGCCAAGAAAAGTTCTCTTCAATGACTCAAACTCATCAAGTTCCATCAAGCTAAACCATAGTAGTAGTAGTAGTAGCAGTGGTGGGAAGGCTAACGCCAGGCAAGTAGGCCACAATGGGCCCTTTTTGCTAACCCCAGCAACCATGCTCTACACTTCCTCAGTTCCGTCGCCAAACCGCCTCGACCTCAAAATGAAGGCCATGACGGTCTTCCATTGGACAGTACTTAACTGGTTCCTCTGCAGAGTCCTCGAACCGATCAATTCTGTTCGAAGACTCCCAAAAGCCTCACATTCACACAGGTAGTGGTAAGACGTCTCTTCGTTCTCGCCGCATTCCTGGCAAATGAGATCCCCCTCGACACCTATCAATGTGCGGTATCTTCTAAGAGCGCAGTGACCTGTCAGCACTCCAAAGATGCGGTGAAGCGCAGGTCGACTCCTACCTAGTAGCCAGGCAGCTTTATATGCGTCCGGCCCCTCCACTAAGTCCCTCGCCTGCCTACAGCCACCAGCCAACCCGCAGTGCTTTTCCATGGCCTCCTCAGTCCACCTGTCTAACGCGACAGAGACTGTCTTCCTATTTATAGCTAAACCATAGTAATTAGAAATTGAAAACATTAACATTCAATGTACCCCCCCCCCCCCATCACTTTGTTTTTGAAATTATTAAAACGTGTCAGGTAAAAAATAAGATCCGTTGCTCGGCCATTACTCTATGTGTATCAAAAGTACCACCTAATTGGCGAAAATGTGATGAAAATCGCAATTTTCCGACCAGCAGTGGTTCTTTAGCCCCCTAGCGGTGATTTTAGAAACTTGAAAACAGTTTCCAGCGATTTATCATGGCCACTTTTCTCATGACGGTTTTTTCCCTGAAGCTGTACAGTGAACCGTTTCTGAGATATGGGCAATGACCATTCTAATTTGCCCACACGGCGCAAGAGTGCATACAAAGAAAACTTAGAAATAAAGCAATCTACATCCTCTCAGACAGTACTAAAGACTCTGAATTCTTTCAAAATCGACCTAGGACTGCAAAACATCCTTGAAGCAACTGGCTACGAACAACAAAGTAACTTTGATGTGGGTACCAGGGCATCAAGGCATTGAAGGAAATGAGGAAGCATACACCCCTGGAGCTGCCTTCCAGATGCAGGAGATCCGATCCTGTGTATATGTATAAACTAAGGCATTGTCTATGTCATGGACCTAGTTTGGCATTTGTGACTCTGGACAATGATTCAAGACTTCTAGGACACTGGTTCAAGCTGAGGAAGGAACTGTTTCATACCTCCTATAGGCAGAGCTTCTTTGCCAATAGGTCTTTTTGATTCTTTAAACAATCTGTCGGAGGATACTGCTGTCGGGGGACTGAGTCCTGTGTGTTTTTTTTTCTGACATAATCAGTTGCACTGTATAAACGCTTTATGTTAGAATATAGGCTTAGCTTTCATAAATAATGAATAAATAAAAATAAATAAAACAAAAAGGACAGCGACAATACCATTCTATGGTCCAGAGCACTTATTGTGGATTAGCAAAAAGCCATGTAAGAAATGAAGTTGATACTTGCGAGAGGAACCAAATGCTGTCATACTGGAGAAAAACGCCAGGCTTAAGGCAGCCAAAACGGTTCATCACCACATCACCAGAAAAGTTTAAACAATTTCTTGAGATGAACAGGAAACACTTGGGACTGCTCACGTGACTTTACACAGGACACTCCCCAGTAAGGTATCACCTTTGCCCCCCCTACACTTAGTTATTATGGGGGAGGCCAGGCTAGGACTATACAGACTAGCCTGCAATGGTAGACTGAAGATCAACCCAGGCTTCAGGGGCCACTGCAAAATTCAGGAGATCGTGAAGGAGCCCATGCTTGAAATGAGGTCAGACTTCGCGAGCCCGCGAATGTGCAGGGAAAACAACTTTACAGTGGAAATCCCCGACCGCGAGGCATGGCGGGAGGAGACGCCGGGCATACCACGGGACGCGCTCGTCTGGTTCGCGGACGCATCCGGTGGGGAGCGTGGGAAGGGGGCAGGTGTTTACTCGGAAGGACCGAGGGTAAGTCATAGTATTTCCCTCGGAGCCCATGCAGCGGTGTTTCAGGCCGAAATGTACGCCATCTTGCACTGTGTGCGGGAGATCAAGAGGAGGGGCTTTACCAACAAGCGGGTCCTCACAACCACACACAGCCAGGCAGCCCTTAAGGCACTAAGTAGTCCACAGGTAAATTCCTGGCTGGTGAGTGAGTGCAGAGACGAGACGAGCGAACTGGCTGGGCAGAATGAGGTGACCCTCATCTGTGTGCCGGGTGACTCCGGCGTCAAAGGCAATGAAGAAGCTGACAGTCTCGCGAAGAGAGGGTCAGCAGAACCATTTATGGGACCAGAACCGGCTCTGGGCGGGACAAAGAGCACTGCCAGGGGAGCCATTAAGTCCTGGGTCAGAAACCAACACAAGGTGTGCTGGGCAGACTGTCTAGGGCTCAGACATGGTGGGAAGTCAATAATTGACGGACCCAGTTCAAAGAGAGCTGTGGAGCTGCTAAATCATAGCAGAGGACAGCTCAGAAACACAACAGGTCTCTTGACGGGACACATGGCCGTCAAGAAACACCTGCATAAAATGGGGCGTTTTAAAGGGGACCTCGCATGCAGACTCTGCAGCGAGGGGGAGGAATCAGCCCAGCAAATCCTGTGCGACTGTAAAGCTCTGGACCGCAAAAGACAACTGATCTAGACTGGAGACAGAGCAATATAAAACTTCACCCTACCAATCGCTGTGCAGACTAGTTCAAGGCACAGTGATTTTGGAAAGGGTGGAGTAAGACTAAGGGTATGCACAATCAACCAAAGGTTGCAGTGCTATCAGGGTGGCAGGGCCGCAACAAGCCCTGAGGGGAAAAAAAAGTATCACCATATGAAGATGGGCAAGGTGGACAGTGAAAACTGTAGATACTGCACTGAAGCGTGCATGGCTCAGTTCTGCAAAAGGCTCAAATACCTTGGAGGGGCATTCTTAACACTCCAGGAAATAGGTAACATAGAACCCAAAAAGATAGTAGACTAGACAAAGTTTGAACTTTTTGGCCAACTAATATAAAAAACAGTCGAGCACAAAAGACCCATTGGAGCTGCGTGGTCAAAGGCCTATACGACTCATTAAACAATCTACAAATTACACGCACATCAGCTAAATGGTGTAGGATAAAACAACCCAAATTTAAGGGCCTCCCAAAATAAACCACCAATATTTTTCTAACTTATTAAACTGTTAGCGCCATCTGTGTAAAATAGCTAAAACCACGCGTCTAGTTGAGCTACCGTCAGTTGTCATGTTACACTATCAATCACGTAACAGCATTCCCCCCCCCCATTTTACAACAGAATCATCGTAAGGGACAAGGCAAATTTTCACTTCGACAGTTTTGGGAGTTGAAAATCCTTATATGGTTCATGAAAAACAATTGCATTCAAAAAACGTTTTTTCTATCAGCTGATCAATATCCAATCAATTGAGTGAGTAAAACCAGGGGGAGTGGTGGTGGTGTGATATGTATTTTGTAGAAGTTGATTCTACTAAGTAAGGGCAACTACAACCAGTAAATATAAATCTAACTTAAGAGTCTTTAACTCAACCTCATATTTGAATCAACACGCATATTATACTACTAGCTGAGTTAAACAGGTTTATAACCCGTTGTTATTAGAACCCCTTCATCAGCCCAGCATATTTAGGGATTCTAGATCATGCTCGTATACCATGAAACATTATGTGAATCATTTAATCTCTGACTTCTATATGCACACAACAACACTAATTTGCTGGATATACGTATACATGCTTTAATTTTAGTGTCCGGATCTATTAAAATAAAAGAAATTAAAATTATTCAATTGCCTCCTAAAGTGAATCTATTTTTATCAGAGCTAATATCCAAGAACTGTGTACCCCGTATGGAGTTGGCCAAATTGCTCACTTTTAAAGAGAAACTTTTATTTCTAAACGAGATAGGCGAAAACTGATGTCAGTGCCTGGGGCTCAATCTTAATGGTGAAAACCGCATATCGACATCTATTACCGTTTCTGAAATCGAGGTGTTTTTTAATACTGTGTATTGACTATAATTTTCTTCCTGTTTTTATTTATATAAAAAGGTTTCTAAAGCACTTTTTTATTTATAATTCAACAGTGTAGATTACAATGAATAAAGATTGTAACCTGTGATGAGCATTGATAAGTACAATTTGGAGAACCCAATTCATCACAACACATTTTGTGACCCGACGATCTTTTCTCATCTCCTTGATGACGCTAACTTTATTAGCGAAACGATCGTCGGGTCAAAAAACTGTATTTTGATGACTTGACATTTTCAATGATCACATATAATTTCCTTAAATACAAAATTTAGGTACATTGTAGCATAGAATTGGTACGTAGAACAAAAAGGAAAGGTTTGACAAAATTTGCAGGTTGATTGGGTGATAATACCCTCCAGTGGTGATGTTGGTTGTGAAGATGAGTCAATGTTGAATCAAAAATACAAATAGGCATAATAAAAACTTTTTTAGACTTCAACATCTATATATAGCTAAGCTCAATTATAAGCATTTTGTTGTTGCTTGGTATTAGCTAGGCAGTTTTAGATTAACAGATTGAGGGGGTTCAAAATCAGGATGATAGGTACATATATAATAACCACTAAAAACTTTAAGTGTCTCCTAGAGGTGTGCGAAGCTTCGAAATTTCGAACCGAACCCAACCTTCAGTTCGAAAATATGTTCGCACTAGCGATGTTGAAGTAGTTCGAAGTTCGAAATATGCAATTCTTCAAAATAGTTCGAACTTCGTTGGTCAAAAATACTTCGAAATTTAACTTTACAGGCATTAAATGTTGCCAAAGGTAGCGATGTTGCGGCCCCTTTAACTCGGTAGCGGCGCTTTAAACTCGTTATCGGTCTCATTGAGTCGATAGCGTTATTTCAGGAGATTTCACTCGTGCATATTTTTGATAATAGGTGGGACACATTGAGACACAACGGAGCCATTTAGCAATCACAGAAATAGTTTTTTTATATATCCTAGCCTCCAAACACATTTTTCAGTAAGAACATTATGATGGCAGTGTTCGAAGGCGAACGGTAACGTAAATTTTCAAAATTTGAGGTTAATTGCAGATTGCCTTTAGAAAACATTGGTTTCAACATGCTTTATTTCACAGTGAGCCAAAACAGTTACATATTCACAATCAGCAGACAGTTCAAACTTGTAAGTGGTTATTTTTAACAGACTTCAAAAAAGGAGGACGTTCTCAATTCAACTGCATTTTTTTTAATGTGTTACCTCAGAACTTTTTTCTAGGTAAACCGATTGTGATGATTCTTTTTTTATTTGAAAGCTGGTGCTTCTCATGTGGTGCCACATAAATTTGATGAAGAACTGACCAGTAGTTTTTGAGTTATTGTTAATGAAGTCGGTTTCCTATTTTTTAAAATTTTTATTGTTATATACCTATCATGCTCACTTTGAACCCTCTCAATCTGTTTGCTAAAACTGCCCCGTCAATACCAAACAACAACATATTTATAAGTGAGCTTATCTATAGATCTAGAAATCTTAAAAAGTTTAAAATATTTTTTGTTTTTGTGGTTTTGATTTAACGTTGACCCATCTCCACAACGATCAGCACCGGAAGGCATTTTCACCCAATCAACCTGCAAATTTGTCAAAGCCTTCCTTTTTGTTAAAAGAATGGGAATCTTTTACATATCAAATATTGTGTGTTACAATATTCCTAAATTTTGTATTTAAGGAAATGATATATGAACACTGAAGAATTTTGGTTAGTTCGATGTTCGATTTTGAATTTCTAAGAAGTTCGAAGTTGGACTGTGAACCTTAGACATACTAGAGACAGAGGTTCGAAGTTCGAGGCAACATATTTGCTTGGGTTCGTTCATAGTTCGGTTCGAACAAAACATGGGTTCGCACACCTTTAGTGTCCCCTGATTGTGAATATCTACCCGTTTTTGCTCATTGTGAAATAAAATATGTTTAATTTAGTACTTCTAGAAGACAATCTGCAATTATCTTCATAGATTCTGAAAATTTACTTTACCGATCAGTTTCGAACACTGCCGTTATAATGCTTTAACCGAAAAAGGCATTGGGATGCTAGGATATATAAAAAAACATTAATTGTGTGATTATTAACTGGCTCTGTTATGTCTCAGTGTCTCACAAACTGTCCAAAATATGCATGAAATTTCCTAAAATTAAGCTCCCGAACCAATACAGAGTTTAAAGCGATGCTACCGGGTTAACGGGGCCGCTAAAATGTTACAGCTTCGCTAACTTTGGCAGCACGGAATGCCTGTAAAGTTCAATTCTGAAGTCTTTTGAACAACGAGCTTTGAACCATTTTGGAGAATTACGTATTTCGAACTACTTAACCTGGCCTAAGCCCGACAATTTTTCGAACCAGAGGTTTCGAAGCTTCGCACACCTCTAGATGTAAACTCAAAAATCAATTTTTAAAATGTTACACCTGTGTATTGTGGCATGTTTTTCTTTTAAATTTCAGCAACACACCATGAGGGCTTACAGCCTAAATACTATCGTACTGTGGGTGTCGACAAGGAGGAAAGAGGCAACTTGTTAATTCTGGATTTGAAGGTTTGGAGGTTCGGATGAGAAGGAAGAACATGTGCCGGCAAGGAATTCCACAACTTGGAAGTCCTCGGGACAAAAGAGTGGGCATACCAAGATGTTCTATGTCTGGTGACCTGGACAGTAAAAGGGTGCATTCACTCTGTTCCCCTGGTACATTTGTTGGGGGCAGCAGGTGGAGGAACTATGGAAGAATGGAAGTCACCAACGGCACGATTGACGCTCCACTTGTGAGGTTGCCATCGTGCAACTGTAAAACTCTATGTTAAGGGTACTTTTTTATCTAAACAATAGTCTCTCACTTTTGTAATAAGCAAACCAGCAAGTTTCTCTCCATTTTAAGGGGTGACAGTCAGAATTTTTACGATCGTTCATAATTTCATTAAATGGTGAAAAAGAGTAAAAATCGCCTTTGTTCTTATTATACACAATAAAGTTAGCTGATGTGCCTCGTATTAGAATTTCCCAATCTACTGGGGTAAAACCTTGAGGGATTTGCCTTTTAGTGAATTTTCATTAAAAAAATTCACTAATAGAGATGGCAACTAATCGATTATGGTAAGACATTCGGAATTTTTTTCAAATGAGCACGAATTAGGGCCTCTAGAACCCATACCCGGGGTTAGCTTCAATTGGGTGGGCAAGGGATGGCAGCCTTTGGGTGATGGTAGGGTCACCGATGAGACGTATAGCTCCCTTCTGAATGGAGTCCAGGATAGCGAGTGTAGAAGCGGCAGAAGGTATAGAGATTAGCTGGTGAAAAGTATTTGCGAGCCTGGAAGAGGAAACCTAATTTCTTAGCAGCCGCTTCTGCAATTGATGTGACATGTTGGTGCCAATTGCGATTTCGATCCACAGAAATGCCAACAAGTGAAAAGGACTCATTATTTTGAATAACTTGGTTGTCCATTGTGATGGGTCTAGGGCTGGTGTATATCTTATGAGAAAGAAAGCAAGACTGAGATTTGGTGGGGTTGAATTGTACAAGATTTCTACTTCCCCAGTCTAATATTTTTTGGAGATCCACGGAGACAGAACCCTCCATGAGTTTGCGATCCTCATCTAATTGGTCCAAAGAGACAGGCTTAGAATATTGTATATTTGAGTGGAGGGTGCTGTCGTCCGCATAACTGTGAACTGGGTTGGATGTGCTAGAGAGGAGGTCATTGATGTGGAGAAGAAACAAAGTCGGGGTTAAAGCTGAACCTTGAGGGACTCCTGAATTAATTGGATACAGTTTAGAGGAATGGCCATCCATGACAGCAGAAATCTTCCGGTTGGAGAGGAAATTTGCTGTCCAAGTACAGAGTTTTGGTGGTAGGCCATAGGCCGGAAGTTTATTAAGCAGCGCTGCGCGCCAGACCAGGTGGAATGCTTTGGATATGTCTAGAGCGACAATCTCGGATTAACCCTGTACAGCTTGAATTGACCATTCCAAAAATACAGCAGCACATTTGATGTTTTTACACCTCTTCTTTGAAAAATAGACCATTAAAGTTTTGACATATATTTTGTAAAAAGCGCCATTTGACAAGTAACCTTTGGATGATGCAGCGACAAAATAGGGTGCCAATGTTTATTGCTAGCTGTCAAATTTTGAATCAGGTGAGATAGACGCTACTTGTTTCTTGAAAGTAGCGTCTTTCCCAGCAAGGTTTTTGTTCAATTTTCAAACTACATTTGCCAGTGAAATTATGATAGATTAGACATGATTGTCTATTTCATACAAGCAAATGAGAATGCAGACTGCAAGCAATTTGTACCATGAGCAATATCCAGAGAGGGGACAACCCTTCAAAGATGGTCATAGGGTTGGGTGGGCAAGGATGGAACTTGATGGCAGTCACGTCCCCTTAGTGAGTTGTGTGTTGTTTTGTATATTTATGGTACAAAATCAGCAAAGAAAATACTTGATTTATTATTAAACTAATGGGGTCGGCTAGGGGTCTAAGTTTCTTATATAACTAACAAACTAACAATTTTTTTGGCTAAATAGGGAACCACAATACATAACTTTATGGTACAGGCATGATCATTTTCGTATTTTTTTTTGAGGGCCCGGCGGGATCTTAACAGCCTTCAATCTTTTTTTTTAATCGAAATTAATAGACCCAATAGCGACTTTCTTAGCTACTGGCATTTTGAAGGTTAAAAAATTTTTGAAATCGACCCACCCTACTGTACAATCTTTCATATTTTACTGTGATAATATGAAACAAACTGAAAGATACGAAAACATAATCTTAAAAGTGGTGTTGTAATAGTCTAAATGATTTTTTCCGCGCTTCGCTTACAAATGCTAAATCCTTTAGCAGCGACCTGCAGACAATATCACTTTAACTGGTTTTAAGAGTGTCAGGCTCAAATACTATCAATCCACGCCTTATAAACTTGGATAACTCAGCTAGTCTGGTAAACGATAATCGAAAGAACCTATATTCTTTACTTACAGCACAATTATAAAGATAGTTATCACATGAAGATTGTTTTTCATACAAATTATATACACCTAGTTCTTTTTAAAGCCGGAATGTAAATGAGTTTAATATAAGCAATATTGTGCAGATACTTGATCATATCAAATTTAAACACTGGAAAATTACACCAATTTTTCCACAATACAAGTCTCCAGACAACATATATCACTAGTGGCAAGCACGTACTTATAACATCTAACAGTAAATCTTATTATAAAATAATTTGCACATAGCTATTTATACATTAACAGACAGGATAAAACTGTGTATATAAGCATCAACAATTTTTAGGCTTAATCTAATCATAAATTAAATTCTTTTCCTTCTCACTAACTTATGGGATAAATACTTAAAAAACTACATACGCCTTTTGAAGACAAGCAAAACTGGTAACGTCTGAAGTTTATCTTGTGCAAATCGCTTAACAGATGATTTCATAACTTGAAGGCTGAAAACCTTGGAATTTGAAATCTGTAGCAAGCACTGATAAGTACAGTTTGGGAAAATTATTTGACAATAATATTGTTTATTTACTTCTATGTAACTGGTTTCATTGCTTTATAGTATCATCAGATAATGCTACAAAGATGATTGTTTTTTAATAAAGTCAACTTTACCTGTGATACAGAGTTTGTTTATTTCATTTCCTACTAAAGCCAAGATTGTGGTAGTAGAATAGTGGTTATTTATTTATCCATACACCTTCTAACAGCTTAAAAGCCAAATCAAGGAAGGGCTGATACACAGAACCAAATAACAACAAACAATAATCAAACAAACTACACAAAAGAGAGATCCACAAGTTATATCACTTTGAAAGCCTTGTTTATCTCTGTTATATTACATGAGAAGATATCTAAGTCGTCTTGCAGTACAAAGTAATCATTGCACATCTGGTAAATTGGAGATGATTGCAGTAAGTAATCATGTATGAGCTATGGGTAGACAGAATGTGCCTATAAACATGAAGTGACACAAGGGACATTGAAATTAATTTGCTGAAGCTGGTTTGGGCAGTCAAACACAAAATTAACCAATTTATATAACGAAACTGCACTACCTGCACATCTCCAGACTCTGCAGATTAAAGCGAAAAAGTAAACTTTTCAGAGAAAAACGTCTCCAAAGTTAAGCAATTTTCTTTGTACTGAATCAGGTTTGCCACATGTATCTCATAAGTAGGAGCCAATACAATCGAGCCATATTCAAGTCGGGACCTACCCAGACAACAAAAAAAAAAAGAGAGAATGGATGTCAACAGTTAGGGAAATTTTTTTTGCTGTTTCTTATTAGAACTCAAGAGTTTTGTACGCAGAACTGAGTTTGTTCATAGTGTGGTTTAAAAGAGAGAGTAAAATCAAAAACAATTCCAAAGTCCATACTGTATTGGGGCGACTAAGTCCGAGCCCTCTGTTCCTGTAACTGAAAGTAATTGGGTGCTTATTTCGAGCAAAGGACATTACACAACACTTAGAAACGTCCATAGAAAGATTACTTTGACAACACTATTCATCAAGGACCTTAAGACACTTCTGGAGCTGCAAACAGAAAGAGTATCCAACCTTATGAAATTTTGTATACAGATGTGTCTTAGGATGTAGATGACGGCAATCATAAAAAAATTAGGGCAGAAGCAATCTTTTGGAGTTATTTGGATTTTCACAGCAAGCAGTCCTCAGGGCAGCTGCCTTTCGCCCCATCTATGGTGTCTGGTCATGGACCGCCTCTTGGAGTGACTCTCTGAGAATGGCTACTACGCCCAGGCGTACGCTGATGATGGGCTGATCTTAGTCACCGGCAAATTCCTCGGCATCGTCTGTGAGTGCATGCAAGCTGCCTGTAGCATAATCGAAAGGTGGTGTGGTGAGCTGGGACTCTCCGTAAACCCGGCGAAGACGATCCTATTTCCAAGAAGAGGAAGGTAGAGGGGTTCAGGGCGCCTGTGATGTTTGGAAAACCTTTAGCTTTAGTGCGGCAGGTCAAATATCTGGGGGTGATCCTGGACCCCAAACTAACATGGGGGTCGCAAATAGAACGAGTAGTGAGGAAAGGAGTAGCGACCCCCTGGCAGCTGTGTCGTGTGATAGGGAGGACCTGGGGACTTGATCCTCGGATCCTTCATTAGATCTACACTGCGATCGTCAGGACGAGAATCGTCTATTGGGCGTTGGTCTGGTGGTGTGGTGTAAACCAAACTACTAGCAGGAAGCTGGCTAAACTCCAAAGGCTGGCAATCCTGAGTATCACAGGCGCTATGAGGACGACACCCTCAGCCGCGCTAGAGGTCCTGTTGATGCTGCCACCGCTTCCCATCTGTATCAGAAGGGAGGCTATGGCGTCGCATCTTCGAATGCGAGACTCAGGAACCTGGTGCGGAGAGGGAGCAGTAATAGGGCATGCAAGAGTCGCCAAGGAGGTGGAAAAGGAAATTCCGATTTCCGCCATAAAGGTGCGGGATGCCGAGGACGATATTAGGTTGACTAGGCCATACACCCTTAGGATCCCCAGTAGGGATCAGTGGAGGGAAAATGAGGTTGGATTCCAGCCCGCAAGCCTGGTCTGTTTCATCGATGGATCGCGGCTGGAGGATCAACAATCCTCCAGGGCAGGAATATACATCGAGGGCCTGGGGGTGCGCAAGAGCTATGCACTTGGCGCATATACCACGGCATCCGAAACAGAGGTGTATGCTATCCTGTCTGTGGCCAATAGACAGGATGTGAAGATGAGTCCCGAGAAATGTGTGTACATCCGCTCGGATAGCCAGGCGGTTCTCCGGGTAGTCTGCGCGCCAGAATCAGGTCAACACTGGTTCAGGAGTTTGCTGACGCCCTCAGAGGACTAGCCAGGACAAAGGAGGTGCAACTGGTGTGGGTTCCGGGACACTGCGGAGTAGTGGGGAATGAGGTGGTGAATAATCTTGCAAGACTCGGTTCCCGGCGGCCGTTCTGTGGCCCGGAGCCTGCGATAGGCATAAGTAGGAAGACAGTCTCTGTCGCCTTAGACAGGTGGACCGAGGAAGCAATGGAGAGGCACTGGGGGTCGGTTGGTGGCTGCAGGCAGGCGAGGGACTTTGTGGAGGGGCCGGACAGAGATAAAGCTGTCTGGCTACTCGGAAGGAGTCGATCTACGCTTCGCCACATCCTTGGGGTGCTGACAGGCCACTGCGCCCTTAGAAGACACCTCACATTGATAGGCGTAGAGAGGGATCCCATTTGCCAGGAATGCGGTGAGGATGAGGAAACGTCCTACCACTACCTGTGCGAATGCAGCGCTTTTGGGAGTCTTCGAGCAGAATTGTACAGATCGAGGACTCTGCAGAGGAATCAGGTAAGTACCGTCCAATTGAAGACCGCCTCGGCCTTTATCTCGAGGTCGAGGCGGTTTGGCGACCGAACAGAGGAAGAGTAGAGCATGGTTGGTGGGCTGCTGGGGTTGGCAATAAGGGCCCATTGTGGCCTACTTGCTTGGCGTTGGCCTCCCCACCACTGCTACTACTACTAAGAGGGTGTGCTCGTGAAGAAACAACAGAGTAAACATCATTAGTTTGTGTCCGAAGGCCAGGAAGTTTTGATAAAGTATGTTACATTACTTTTTTGTTGAACAGACGAAAAAGGAAAGTTAATCACTGATAGTAGAAGAAAGTACGTAAGTTGATTGCTATGGTGGCCAAGTATATCGGCTCAAATAGACTGTAGTTTCTGTTTGTATTGTATACTGATGGTCCCTGGCAGCATGGTCAGGTTTATAGAACAGAGAGACGTAGAATCACAGCTTATCACAAGACTTTTTCCTACACATCTAGGAGATGTTTTAATAAGCATGAGAAATTAATGTGATTAGCCACAAGCATAAATAAAGAATTGGTCGGAAGTAATTTAGCAATCTGTCGCAACTTAATAAAAGTGGTAACTTTGCAAGGAATATTCAATTTGTAACATAATCTTGTACATGCAAATATCTCTTACATGCAAGTTCAACCTACTTTTTTTAGAACCAATGGTTTTTTGTTTTTATTTGTAAACCAGAAAAAATTTAATGTCTCTACAATTTGGTTTTTGTTTGAAACTGATATCTCAAAACTCAGACCACACGGTTTCTAGCATCATGTGAAGATTCTGCTAACTATAGTAAAAAATGGAATAAAAAGCAAACTCAAAAATTACGTGGATGATAATTTACACCTGGCAAAGGGACTAGACGTCAAAAATTGGATTTCATTAAAAATATTTTACTGCTGGTTAAACTGTCAAGTATAAAATTTGTTGTGGCAAAGCGAGTTGTCCCAAGCTGTACTTATCGTAGACTAAAAATGTGGAACATGTAATAAAAATATCTAGTATTCTTAAATTCAACATTTACCATTTACATATCTCACCAATTGTAAAAACTTAAGCTACATTTCTTATACCTAATCTAAACTTAGAAATAACTTAAACATTTTATCATCACTAACTGCTAAACTTTGGCATTAGAAATACAGTATATCCTTGATTAAAACTTTAACACAGCAATTTGATAAGTTTCAAAAAAAAAGAGAAGATATTCAAAGAGTTTCTGAATTTATGTCAAAAACTACAAGTGTTTTTTGGTTATTTAAGTTTATATAAATGTGGGTTCATAAATGGTTGTTTGGATAGTTATAAATAATAATAATAATATAAGTCTCTAAAGGCAAACAAAAAGTTTTTTGTTCTTGTTTGAATAGTGTATTACAGCACAAAATCTCTAGTATCTTCATTTAAAATGAATAATATGAAGTGATTTGCCTTCCAGATAAATAGGAAATATTAAACGATTAGGATGAGTTTTCCATTCTCAAAACCAGAACCTTAACGAACTATGGGAGAAACAAGTTCGAATGTGTCGGGCAATGCTCTTGGTTTTGAGTACCTCAACTAAGTAACCTTGTCATTTATTTTGCTTAAAAAATTGAATAAAAAATCTTCGCTAACCATGGCAAAATAAAATAGCGTTAAAATATTGAATGAAAATTCGCCACAACTGATGGAAAACTTAGATTCAGGTTAAATGATCACCGTATAATTAATGAAAGTACGCTACCAACAAGAATAAGTAATACATACCTCAGAAATACAGGTCTTTAAAATAAACACGTCAATGTAGGAAAAGTTTAAAGCATAAAATTTTAGAAGGATAAAAGATAATTTCTATAAATGATACACTAAGAAGTACGTTAGGCCCGTATGGTCCTACACCATAAACTGGGATGACGAAATGATTCAATCGCTCTCTCTCTAATCTAAAGAGGAAGTTGTAACGCAGAAAAGAGAAGGTCGACCAGACACAGACGCGTCGAGTGAGACATGCGTGTATCGAGCTAACTGAGAAGGGTTTAGCGGAACGTGACGAGGAAGCGCAGCTTTCATTCGAGCAAGAGTGACTAGGATTAGAACATTTAGGTGTTGTTGCATCAACTGTTTTGTCTCAAAGCCCCTGATATTTAACGAAGATAACGAAGAAGTGAACTTTTCTGAAGAAAATCAATAGGAGGATATTGACCATCATCTCGAAAGCTACGAAATGTTTCATGTTTGAAGCCTTCACCATTCGTTTGATAGGGTGAATAACTCCCTCCATTTTCTAGTCTGTATGTGCGAATTGTTTCACTTTTTCCACTATTTCTTTCCACTGTTTTCTATCGCTTGTATGTCTCTCCTATTCCTTGATGCCCGCTTTTCTCAGATCCTCCTTCACGTCATATATCCACCTACTTCTAGGTCTTCCTTGCCTTCTTCTTCTAGCGGGCTTCCATTCAGTTATCGATCTTATTGTTGATGCATGTCCTGATCTCCATACATGACCCAGCCATCTTATTCTCTGTGCTTTTATGCAAGATATGATATCATCTTCACTCATTTTATCTCTTATTTCTTGGTTCATCCTTTTTCGGTACTCAGTGTCACTCAGTTTTATGGTTCCGAGTATCGCTCTCATAATTTTTCTCTCGGCTACTCTTATTACGCTTTCTTCTTCATTGTCATGGTCTCAGCAGCATATGCCATAATCAGTCTTATCATTGTCTTATATGTTCATCTTTGTTTGCTTGTCCAATGCATTACCTTTTAGTAGCTTGTTTTGTGCGTGAAATGCTCTATTTACTGTTTGAATTTTTTCCTTTATTTCAAAAATATAGTGTTTTGAAAAAATATTTTTGTGTTTTTGGGGCTAAAAAATGTCCGTTATAGCTGATTTAAAAACTCGACCGGGGTCTTAATACAATGAAGATATCAGTTGAGTATTTTTTAAGTTATGGCTCGGACTCGGACACACACACACACACACACACACACACTACGCACGCACACACACGCACGCACGCACACACACATAATGTTATATATATATATATATATATATATATATATATATATATATATATATATATATATATATATATATATATATATATATATATATATATAAACATAGAAAAATTCAAATGGAGCTTGGAATTGGGTTCTGGGGGTCCTAATTCGCGTACATTTGAATAAATATTCCGAAAGTCTTACCATCGTCACCACTCTATTAGTGAATTTTTATAATGAAAATTCACTAAAATGTGAAATTAATGGGAATTAATTATTTGGTTGTTATTTTGTTGAAGAAAATTGAAAATAAAGATTATGTTTCCATGGATTTGTGCTTCTTTAGTAAGGGGATGTAAATATATCGTACAAACTTTTAATTATTACTTCATGCAGAAAAAACTTGAGTTTGTGGGTACATTTGACCTGTGCAATGTAATATATTTACAATTATAGTGCCGTGTACTTGTAAGTTAAATCAAAGTTTTACTGTATTTAAAAATTATGAAATCACAAATGTTCGTCATTTGGTAAAAATAACAAATTAGATAGACTAACTATAAATAAAAACATACAATAGTGGTAAACATTACTTAATAAACTACTTCATTCTACCAACAAGCATTTCATTAGTCATCAGAACACAATCTGAAAATTATATTTAAAAACCAATATACATATATAAAAATTATCTCTTCACACTAAAAATCTGTAACACATAAAAAAATTTAACGTCAATATCACAAAACTTAGCTACAGACATGGAGACAGACTTCTTCTCTGGCCTTAAAATTCCTTGTTTTCTTCTCTGCAACTGGTTTCACTTTCTACCGCACCTTAAAAGGTGAATCTAGTTATAGATAAGAAAACAAGTATTTGTGAAGCCAGAAAAGAAGTCTCTACGTCCACCTTTTGTATGGAACAGTGTTATCAAATTAAAGCAACCACACTTTATGGAAAAACTTAAAATTTGTAACAAAAGATGCTATATAACAGAAAGTGAGAAGTAATTATCGAGTTAAAAAAAAACCCATAAAAAAACCCAAATATTCTGATAAAAAAAATTGGCTTAACTTTTAACAGCCACTCGATCATAACTTAAATCGTGAATGCAGTCACAGCCTTATAAATCTACAAAAAAGACATAATTGATAAATGGGAATCAATAATATATTCAACGAGGGAAGATTAAAATGAAATCCACTTAGCCTGTTACTGCAACTACTCTTCTTGTTATACAGCGTATTGACATAAAGTGTACTTTATGTCAGTTCAATTTCAAAATAGTAGATGCTAAATTCTCAGAAATATTGTGCGAAGTCACTTAAAATGCCATGATTAGATTAGGGATTATTAGATGGTTAATAGGTATCCCGAAAGGTCTCTCGCGAATGAGATAAGGGGAAGAGGCACACACTGGAGAAACGCAATTTGCCTGGCCGGCCGGCGACGGTGTTCACCGGTTGAAGCGATAGAGGATAGGCATCCATCGGCCCTGCTAATTAGAGTCTGTGTTTTAAATATCGTGACATATATTTCCGTAATCCGTGATTGTAGAGATTTGCTTTGTGTTATTTTTATCAAAATACCGCAGTTACCTCTCACTTCGTGTTCTTAGTAAACCATGTAAATAATATAGTTTAGTTGAAACCTCCCAGAAACTATTATTGTCAGCTATTTAAATTCGTTTAAACCGTGTAAGTAATATAGTGTAACCAGCCAGTGTTTCTGGTGTTAACACAGCCCATGTCCTTGATAATAGCTGCCACAGAATAGAATTACAGATAATACAAAGCCATCATAAGAAAGGGGGAAGACCCCTCTGCCAAGACTCAAGTGAACTCAGAAATTCTACACTATAGCAACTCCCCTGGAAAAGTTACCCAAGCCTTATCATGAAACCGTAACAACAGGGCTAATTAAACATCATGGGAAGATTTCGTCGAAGATTTTAAACGCTTTTATTTTCCATCGGTTACACAAACCCGGCGAGCTTGTAAACAAAGTACATAAGCAAAATACAGGCGCTTATCCGAAGACATGGAAATATCTCCAGGCAACAAGAGCTGGCCTGGTTACAAAGAAACTGACAACCCAAGTTTCGTCAGATGCTCTGGAACTATGCATACCGAACATACGAGTTTTTATTGAAAAAAACTAGAGCAATTGAGGCCATGTTAAAAAAACTAAAAGTACTGCCCCCCACAGACAGTCACTATATATGCCACTGAAACGAACCCATTAATAATGCCGTCACGAGATCAGAGCCGACAAGGTCAATGGACTCGACCGACCGCTACCAGCCACAGAGTGGAGAAGTCTTATTTCAAATAGATATAGGTTATCACATCTGTCAATGAGCATATTTAAAGCTTCGTAAATAAAACAAAATCGAAGAGAATATGCCTAGTGTGGTGGGAATGTGGACCAAAATAAGAAAGCAATAAACTGTAACTATAATTAGGAAAACATGTTAAATTTCTATAACACAAAGTTTTGACAAATCTTAGCTAAACATTTTCAATCCTATCAATATGCACAGCTTAGTGAGGTGACTAAATCATTGAACAATAAGCCAATAAAGACCATATAATCGCTGAGTAGGATATGATCGAAGTAACATTGCTAAAAACATTAGTGATTCTAGTTATCAGACCCAACAATCTGCAGCTCTTGCAGTAACAGCATCAATGTCAAGTGACATATTAAGCTTTGAATACAACGTGGCACCCGGATCACGAACAGTGTCAACCCACCTTATGAGATATGAGGATTTGCTGTAGTAAACTGAGAGGTTTACAGAAAAACTTCATCATAAAACACCTATTGATGTTCAAATAAAGATGACTTATATGACACCATGAAGACAAACACTCCAAATCATGGGAAGGGCCGACATTTCGCCAACTGCACCGACAGAACTGAATATTTTTAAATTATCTGCAAACATTAGGTAAGATCCGTAAGAGATTTGAGGAGGAAAGATTGTTTCTATTTAAAAGCAGTTAAAGGCAACAAAATTGTTAGTCTTGATAAGGTCAAATACTTTGATAAGAGTGAAAAATCTCATCAGAACTCAATAAAAAGCAGATTAATGACTTACGAAGCCGCCTTTGAAAATTGTTTGATTTTTAAACGTGTCAACTGAAAAACAACAGAAGAAAGGTTGCTATGGATATAACACTAAGGCAACAATTGAGAATACTGTCATTCTTAATTATCTGAACAATTTGAGGTGTATTTAACATGTTGCTTAAAATTTTGTACTAAATAGTTTGTTTCCTGTTTATTTAAAATATTATTCAACAATATGTTCAGTAATGAAGAATATTTTGACATGTTGGAATGTTATATTCGTTCTAACCGAAATACTGAGACAGCTGCAAATTCATATCAAAACAACTACCCAGAAAGACGACAACCAAACACCAAAATATTTCGCAAGATAGTCTAATCTATTGAACGACAGTAGCTTCCACGAAAAGAAACTACCAATGCCTAGAAATGAAGAAAGAAATAATGCCGTCTTACAGGTTTCAAACGAAAACCCTCCGCAATCTGTTCGGTTTCATGGTAAACAAATTGACGTTCCAAAAAGTACGCTATACCATGTATTAAAACAAAGTCATTACCATCCATACAAACTTACAATCGTACAAGGCTTAAATGTTGACGATTACCCTAAGCGACTTCAATTCTGCAGATGGTATGAAAATAATATGGACTGATGAATCCAGATTTACAACTTGTGGTGTGTATAATAGCCATAAGAGGCATTATTGGGCAAATGAAAATCCCCATCTAAAGGAAGAAAGACGATTGCAAGACATATTTGGTATTAATGTTTCGTGCGGTTTATTAGGTAAAAAACTGTTATTTTTATTTGTAGATTAGAGTTAATTTAAAAAAATTTCAGGTAACTTCATGGTTGGTTCGTTCTTTTTTGAAAATAATTTAACTGGGGAAAGGTATCTTAATCTATCGAGAAATGATATCTTACCAACAATTAGAAGAGTTCATGATAATTTAGACGAGATTTGGTACCAACAAGATGGTTGTCCAGCTCACAATGCTAGGATCGTCAAATAATCTTTTACCAAAATTTTAATAAATGTGTCATTTGTAACAATGGGCCAGTTCATTGGTGTGCTCGAAGTCCTGATATAAGACTCTGAAGAATGATGTGTATATATTCGATCTACCACAAAATATCAATGAATTACGAAACAGAATCACGGAAGCTATAAATAATATTAACCAAAACACCCTCACCAGAGTTTTCAGGCCTGTTTCAAAAAGGTGTATAAAGTGCGTTGAACAAAACGGTGGCCATATTGTACAATTTTCTATTTAGTGTATTTTTAAGTTTCTATTTTATTATTTGTTGAGTTCCGTTTCTAATTGTGTTGTTTTGTGGAGTTTAAGTTTCTATTTGTTATTGCCGGGTTTCGTTATTAAACTGTTTCACATAATATTACCTAGCATTATTACCCAATTAAGTATTGTACATTAAATCACAATCTTATGTTAAAAGTAGAAGTCTATTGTTAGACTCCATGGCCTACTGCTTTTTGAACACTTTTTTTTGGTCTTTGTTTTCTGGTATTGAATTGCATAGCCTACTATTCTCTAAACGGTTTTTCTGAAAATGGTCAGTGCAATTACAAGATTTCTCAACCATGTTGTACATCATTGGAAAGCTCGTTTCACAGGCTATCACATGAACAAAAAATCCAATATGACTGCCATAATAATAACATACGTCGATACCTGTAGTTCAAAAACAAGTGACAATCCAAAGTTGAGAATAGCACAAAAAGATTACTCTGTTAAAAGTGCCCCGATAATGTGCAAGTCTTAGATATGTCAGATCAACGCCTATTTAGATATTGAAGAAAAAATAAACCAACAAAATTTTAGTTTTTTTTTCAAAATAACTCGAAAACGTAAAGAGGCAGGGCAAAATACAAGTCATATTTGGAACGAGCATGACATTCTACAAAACATTGTTAATTTAACTGTCTCCCTATACCTAATAATAACGGATATAGCAATACATTCCCAACCAGTTTGGGACACACTGTATAGTTGATTTTTTTAATTTACAATGTGTTTTTATTTCTTTTACAGTATAATAAAGTACAAATATTTGTCACCTCCATTGACTTATTCGAATAAGAAATAATCCTGAAAATGCACAGGTGGATACACTTAGAAGAAACACATCTTTGCATCTGTAAAACACAGTATGCAAGCTGCTATGGTGAACCCAACGCCGTCAATGTATTTTGTGCAACTTCGGGTGTCCAACGCAGCTGATTCCAAGAAAGTAACGCCGGGAATTCTGTGTCAACAAATATCATACTGACTGTAAATTCGTTATTACCTCAAGCTTTCACAATATTTACTGCGTGTCACAAAAAGACAGCATTGGCATGACATGATCAGTTCCAAGAAACTAGTGCCTACTATCTTGAAACTGCACTATACCTTATTTTAAATGGGACACACTATAATATATTGTTACATTTTTGGGGTAGTTATGAATTAAAAGACTTTTCTACGTACAAGCGAATACACCAAGCAGCATATAAGAAGCCATATTTCAGATAACACTATAAACTTTCAAGATTATGTTCTGACAACCAGACTAGTAAACTTACATAGAAGTGGACATGTATATAAATAAAATTTCATAACATCATCAACACCATCACTAACAACAGATAGACTTTTCTAACTAGTCTAGTTTCCAACTAACAAACTTTCAGACAAACATGTACAATAGATTTCTATCGTAGAAGTGGTATACACCATTTATGTGCTTTAACACTTTACCCTCTATAAGGTGCCTGGCATAGTTGACTGCTTCGATTCTGTCTCTTGCTAAGCCTACTTCGATGAGCCAATCTACGAATTGATGACCGGTGAAGACGTTCCTATAAATCTTTATGCGCCATCTGGAAGTTGAAACGTTTATATTAAAAAAAAGAGTAAATGAAACAAATGTAATGATAATAATAATAATAATAATATATTTCCCAAAACAAAGGGGACAAGGTCAACTACGTGGGTTTTCACCTATACCTAACTAACTTAAATATATGCATGATAATAACAATAATAATTATAATAGTTACACTATTTAGAGTCAAACAACTTTTAATTGCAAATTCGTTACCTTGGTTCTTGAATCCAGTAAACTAACATGGAGGTCGCAAATAGAAAGATTAGTAAGGAAGGGAGAAGCGACCCTCTGGCAGCTGCGTCGAGTAATAGGAAGGACCTGGGGACTTAATCCACAGATCCTTCATTGGATTTACACTACTATCATCAGGCCGAGAATCCTCTATGGCGCCTTGGTCTGATGGTGTGGTGTGAACCAAACTACTACCAAGAAGCTGGCCAAACTCCAAAGGCTGGCAATCCTGGGTATCACAGGCGCTATGAGGACGACACCCTCAGCCGTGCTAGAGGTCCTGTTGATGTTGCCACTGCTTCCCATCTATATTAGAAGGGAGGCTATGGCGTCGCATCTTAGAATGTGAGACTCTGGAAACTGGTGCGGAGAGGGAGCAATAATAGGACATGCAAGACTCGCCAAGGAGGTGGAAAGGGAAACTCCGATTTCCACCATCAAGGTACGGAATGCAAAGGACGATATTAGGTTGACTAGGCCATATACCCTTAGAATCCCCAGTAGGGACCAGTGGAGGGAAAATGAGGTTGCATTCCAGCCCACAAGCCTGGTCTGTTTTACCGACGGATTGCGGCTGGAGGATCAACAATCCTCTGGGGCAGGAATATACATTGACAGCCTGGGGGTGCACGAGAGTTAAGCTCTGGGTGCATATACCACAGCATTCGAAACGGAGGTGTACGCCATCTTGTCTGTAGCCAATCGACAGGATCTGAGGATGAGCCCGGAGAAATGTGTATACATTTGCTCGGACAGCCAGGCGGTCCTCAGGGCAGTCTGTGAAGCCAGAATTAGGTCAACACTGGTCCAGGAGTGCGCTGACGCCGTTAAAGGACTAGCCAGGAAAAAGGAGGTGCAACTGGTGTGGGCTCCGGGACACTGTGGCATAGTGGGGAATTAGGTGGCGAATGATCTCGCAAGACTTGGTTCCCGGCGGCCGTTCTGTGGCTCGGAGCCTGCAATAGGCATAAGTAGGAAGACTGAGGACGCCATGGAGAGGCACTGGGAGTTGGCCGGTGGCTGTAGGCAGGCGAGAGACTTCGTAGACGGGCTGGACAGAGATAAGACTGTCTGGTTACTCGGTAGGAGTCGACCTGCGCCTCGCCGCATCCTTGGGGTGCTGACAGGTCACTACGCCCTTAGAAGACACCTCACATTGATAGGTGTTGAGAGGGATCCCATTTGTCACGAATGTGGCGAGAATGAAGAGACGTCTTACCACTATCTGTGTGAATGCGAGACTTTTGGGCGTCTCCGAGCGGAATTGTTCGGTTCAAGGACTCTGCAGAGGAACCAGGTAAGTACCGTCCAATGAAAGACCATCATAGCCTTCATTTCGAGGTCGAGGAGGTTTGGCGACGGAACGAGGAAGTGTAGAGCATGGTTGCTGGGTTGCCAAAAAGGGCCCATTGTGACGTACGTGCCTGGCTTTAGCCTCCACACCACTGCTACTACACCATTGTCTGGTAGAAAAAGTCTTTTAATTATTCCTTTCATCATGGATAGGTAGAGGTGGTGTCATTCATTGGCCGGTCAAATCACCTGATCTCATGAAGCTTGATTTTTTTAATGGGGATATCTTAAAGAGTTGATCTACAGAGAGACTCCAACGACAGTGGAAAACATGAAAATACGCATCAGAGAGGCCTTCAAAACAATAGGGGAACAAATGCTTCGTGATGTGGGTGGGAAAATCAGTTTTTCAATGTTGTTGAATCTATCCGAATGGTTTTTCTCTTTCACGCTCATTTGAAAGCATTTTAAGAAAGTTTTACCATCCTGACCTCTCTATTAATGAATTTTCTTGATAAAAATGCACTAAAATAGTAAAGTGGAAAATAAGCTGGTAATCAGTGCTTTAACAAGCAAATTAAGCAAAAGTGCACAAACACAAAATACTCATCTAACAGAGGAATCAGAATGTATAATAACAAATACAGCTAACCGTGCTTCATGGTTACAACTGATATCACCAGCTATAAAACATTACTTCGAACCCTAGCAACATTCTCTCAGTTTAAAATTGAGTATTTCTATTACATCACCTAAGGTATAACAAGCTCCAATTTAGACTATGAAAAAAAGCAAGGTCGACTAAACATATTTTAATAGCTGCAGAAAGCTTACCGTTTATCGGATGCAATGGCATTCTTACAACTCTGCAAGTGATGGGTGATAAACTGGTCACATATATGTCTCGTTTCTGATGATAGTTCATGCCATGCAGGTAAATTTAACATGTTAGCACCATACCAGATCTTTCTCCAGAACTTCAGGAGCGGCAAAGCGACTTCTTTAGTATTCAGACCGAATATGGCAAATACTATGATGCTCTGACCAAAGTTCAGTGTTGCATCCAAAAAGGAGAGTTCAATGTAGATGCCAGACATGCGATCCATGACTAGGGTCCATACTGAAAGTGCCAAGCCCTAAAATAAAATAAAAGATTTATTATACTATTGTACTACAATGCTAGTGATACTGGAAGTAAAAATTACTCGCCAAACAACGAATTAGATGCTGGAAAAGTGTTAAAAAAAAACACTTTTTGATAGGCAAGATAAAAATGTACAGGCGACAATTACTTACTTATAAAGGATCTCTTACATATTTCTTTAAAAACTTCTCAAATTGAAGATAATTTTTATCTAATACAAACTGTTTTATTTTTAACTGAACTCACCACAAACATCGAACAGAGCAGCAATATCAACAACACAGTATGTCTCAATATTTGTGGATCATGAGATTCTGGTTCTTCTTCGATGTATTCCAAATCATCATCTATTTGTTGTTGATACTGCCTTACAATTCCATGACACTGCTCTCTTTTAGGACCCTGACAGCCGAACCTTGAAGGGCACAGTCCATCTGTTGAAGGGCTCAGCCTGAAAAAATAAAAGAATTTCATTTAGGACCCACTTATGCATATGTCATTGAGCAAGTTCTAGAGCTGGTCAGCTCTTTAATAGTTGGCTGGTGTGGTATACTTGCAATATGGTAGGTGGTAGTGGACTTTTCCTTTACGTGATGGTATAGGATTTTTTTCACGCCGGAGGAGGTACCACCCCTTACATCAAGGGGCTTGTGAAGTCCCAACGGACGTTTACGGTTCTGGTCTATGAGTCGGTTACCCTTATAAGCAAAAATGATGATGGCTCCTTCTTGTACAAAAGATTCCGGAGGTAAAATACCCCTCCATTTGGATCTCCGGGAGAGGGGTGTACAGGGGGCGCCAGCATCAAGATTTAACATATCCTTCTCGAATATATGTGGCCTAAATTCTAACCTGAACTTCGTCCACCATTTCCTTCAGGCTAATAGGCCCCAACTCCTCTTCCTCACCAAAATTCAAATCAGTGCCAAAACAGCAACTAATCACCTTAATTTACCGGGGTATGAGCTCCTTACTTCCTTTAGATTGCATGGAGGCGTGTGCACGTACATCCGTAGTAATCTACCCTGCACCAGACTCCCCAATTTAGAAGCTGGAAGAAAAGACACACTATGGATAAAACTCTCTCTCTGTGTGTGTGTGTGTGTGTTTTGTTTCTTTAACGTCGGCCTATTTCCGCGACTATGGCCAATCACCGACGCCAGGGAGCAGTTTCACCTCACTATCCTGGAAATTTTGCCGAACCCCTGTCTTTCTGTAAGGAGGGTAGGGATCTTTAACGTGCCCAACATCGCATGGACACGGGACCGACGGCTTTACGCCCCCTCCGAAGGGCGGAACGTGCAGACATTCAACTTGCTCAAATACAATGCCAGAACCTCGGTTGATGTTAATTTTACAGTTTGTACTGAAAAAGTGAAAGGAGTACGCCGGGATCGAACCCAGTACCCTTCAGTTCAAAGGCACACGTTCTTACCTCTGAACCACCGAGGTCCTAAACTCTCTCTCTCTAAGCTGCAACTAATTTCATCTGTTGCATTAACCAGTCACCTTCTGACAACAACTTTGTCCAGCTCTTTGACTTACTTTCTGAAAACACCGACCATCTGATTTCTGAATATCCTTCCTCCGAGGTCACAAGGAAGAGCAGCGGAGGCCTTTGCAGTCAGCGATTCTTTAGCCAATATGGTTCAGCAACCTACTTACTTTCCTCGCATCAAGACACACAGTTCAAATCCCTTGGATCTCCTTCTTCATACAAATCCTGACTGCTATAAGATATCAGTCACCGGCCCCCTTGGTCGCTCAGACCACGGCATGGTCACTGCTTCCTGCGCAATGCAACCCGAGGTCACACAGTCATCACACCCACGTATCGATATTACTTTTCCTCATTTCCATGGGCGCCTGTCTGTTTCTCTCGTCCTGACTCCTCTGATATATCACAACACATCACCGAAATTATCCAAGCTGGCATGGAATTATTTATTCCACGTACACAGAAAACCTCTGCAGCCACTCAAAAGCCCTGGTTCTGTAAATCCTGTGACAAGGCCAGACTTAAAAAGGTCAAAGCTCACAAAACGCATCTACACAATCCCAGTCAAGAAAACCGTCAAGCATTTAACGACGCAAGAAGCCACTATGTCCGCATTCTTTCTGTGGCAAAAAACTCGTTTAATAACCACATCAAAAACAAAGTCCTCTTAAGCTCCAGCGGCAGCAAACCCTTCTAGACTCTTGCTAAATCTATTGGGAATAATTTCTGCAAGAGCACGTTCCCACCTCTTGTCTCAGAGGATGAAATTGTTTCTACCGCCCTGGGTAAGGCTGAACTTCTTGCCTCGTTGTTCGCCGGCAATTCTACTCTCAACCCACCTCCAAATGTTCAACCACCAACAGTCCCCAATGTTGCGCATAAAATGACTATAAATAATAATCCTTAATACCAGGAAAGCCTCTGGCCTTGACGAGATCCCAGCAATTGTTCTCAAGAAATGCGCACCAGAACTTGCTCTTGTACTGACTCGTCTGTTTCAGACATCTTACAATAGAGGCATATTCCCTAGTAACTGGAAAACAGCTCGAGTACAACCCGTCCCCAAGAAAGGATCCAAAGCGCTTCCTAGCAACTATAGGCCAATTTCTGTCCTTTCAGTCGTCTCTAAAGTGATGGAAAAGTATATAAACACCGAATTACTAAAATATCTTGAAAAACACAGTCTAATCCACGACAGGCAGTATGCATTCTGTCAGCGCAGATCAACTGCCGACCTCCTTTCCTTTGTCACCCATTCTTGGAACAAGTCTATGGAACTACACGGTGAATCCCAGATTATCGCTCTAGACATATCCAAAGCATTCGACCAGGTCTGACACGCAGCACTGCTTAATAACTTCCGGCCTATGGCCTACCACCAAAACTCTGTACCTGGACAGCAAATTTTCTCTCCAACCGGAGCATTACTGTTGTTGTGGATAGCCATTCCTCTAAACTGTATCCAATTAATGCAGGAGTTCCTCAAGCTTCAGCTTTAGCCCCTACTTTGTTTCTTCTCCACATCAATGATCACCTCTTTAGCACATCCAACCCAGTTCACAGTTACGAGGACGACAGCACCCTCCACTCAAATATACAATATTCTGAGCCTGTCTCTTTAGCCCAATTAAATGAGTATCGCAGACTCATGTAGGGTTCTGTCTCTGTGGATCTCCAAAAAATATTAGACTGGGGAAGTAGAAATCTTGTACAATACCCCACCAAATCACAGTCTTGCTTTCTTTCTCATAAGAGATACACCAGCCCTAGACCCATCACAATGAACAACCAAGTTATTCAAAGTAATGAGTCCTTTTCACTTGTTGGCATTTCTGTGGATCGAAATCTCAATTGGCACCAACATGTGACATCAATTGCAGAAGCGACTGCTAAGAAATTAGGTTTCCTCTTCCGGGCTCGCAAATACTTTTCACTAGCTAATCTCTATACCTTACATACTTCACAAATAAGACCAAACCTCGAATATTGTTCCCACATCTGGAGTGCTGCTGCCGCTTCTACACTCGCTATCCTGGACTCCATTCAGAAGGGAGCTATACGTCTCATCGGTGACCCTACCCTCACCCAAAGGCTGCCATCCCTTGCTCACCGACGTGCCGTTGATGACCTCTCTCTCTCTCTTTTATAGATATCTGCACGGGCACTGCTCAGAGGAGCTTTCTTCCATAGTTCCTCCATGTGCTGCCCCAACAGATCTACCAGGGGAACAGAGCAAATTCACCCTTTTACTGTCCAGGTCACCAGACATAGAACATCTTGTTACGCCCTCTCTTTTGTCCCGAGGACTTCCAAGTTGTGGAATTCCTTGCCGGCACATGTTGTTCCTTCTCCCCCGAACCTTCAAACCTTCAATTCCTCCTTGTCGACACCCACGGTACGAAAGTATTTAGGCTGTAAGCCCTCGTGGTGTGTTGTTGAATTAAAAAAAAAAACATATGTACCAAATTCATCGAAAACATCAGGAACAACACCATAGAAAAAGTGTTGAATACAGTAGGTTAGGTTAGGTTATGTTGAGTTTCAGGCGTTTAAAGTTTTTTTAAGGAGGGCACAACATTTTAAATAATATGTATGATCATGGAGAAATTTCTTTAGGACCTCTAGAACCGATATTCAAGGTCCATTTAAAGTGTTACTTTTAGTAATATGCCGAGTATACAATTCTCAAGAAAATTAACTACTATACTGCACTTTTTTTTTTTTTTTTTTTGTTCCCTCAGGGCTCGTCCGCGGCCTTGCCGCCCCGATAGCACCGCAACCCTTGGTTGATTGTGCATACCCCTAGTCTTACTCCACCCATTCCAAAATCACTGTGCCTTGAACTAGTCTGCACAGCGATTGGTAGGGTGAAGTTTTATATTGCTCTGTCTCCGGTCTAGAGTGACCGTAGATCAGTTGTCTTTTCCGGTCCAGAGCTATACACTCGCACAAGATGTGCTGGGCTGATTCCTCCCCCTCGCCGCAGAGTCTGCATGCGAGGTCCCCTTCGAACCGCCCCATTTTATGTAGGTGTTTCTTGACGGCCATGTGTCCCGTCAAGAGACCTGTTGTGTTTCTGAGCTGTCCTCTGCTAAGGTTTAGCAGCTCCACAGCTCTCTTTGAACTGGGTCCGTCAATTATTGACTTCCCATGTCTGAGCCCTGGACAGTCCGCCCAGTACACCTTGTGTTGGTTTCTGACCCAGGACTTAATGGCTCCCCTGGCAGTGCTCTTTGACACGCCCAGAGCCGGTTCTGGTCCCATAAATGGTTCTGCTGACCCCCTCTTTGCGAGACTGTCAGCTTCTTCATTGCCTTTGACCCCCGAGTGACCCGGCACCCAGATGAGGGTCACCTCATTCTGCCCAGCCAGGTCGCTCGTCTCGTCTCGGCACTCACTCACCAGCCAGGAATTTACCCGTGGGCTACTTAGTGCCTTAAGGGCTGCCTGGCTGTCTGTGGCTATGAGGATCCGCTTGTTGGTGTAGCCCCTCCTCTTGTTCTCCCGCACACAGTGCAGGATGGCGTACATCTCGGCCTGAAACACCGTTGCATGGGCTCCGAGGGAAATACTGTGACTTACCCTCGGTCCTTCCGAGTAAACACCTGCCCCCGTCCCACGCTCCCCGCCAGATCCGTCCGTGAACCAGACGAGCGCGTCCCGTGGTATGCCCGGTGTCTCCTCCCGCCATGCCCCGCGATCAGGGATTTCCACTGTGAAGTTGTTTTCCCTGCACATTCGCGGGCTCGCGAAGTCTGACCTCATTTCAAGCATGGGTTCCTTCACGATCTCCTGAATTTTGCAGTGGCCCCTGAAGCCTGGGTTGATCTTCAGTCTACCATTGCAGGCTAGTCTGTATAGTCCTAGCCTTATACTGCACTTGCTGCGTCCTGAATTTTTATTTTATGATTACGATTGTTGTTATATTTATTATTGTCATAAGTTGATTTTATTTTCATGTTAAAAATTGACATACACCACAGACATTTTAAAGATAACATTAGCCTTTTTCTGTAAAGAATTTTTGAAAAAAAATATCCTAACATAGCAACGGTTTTTTATTTATAGTTGTCATAAATAAATTCCATTTTCTCGAAAGTAATAATTACCTACACAACCATTTGATAATAGAATTAATAAAAATAATAGAATAATAACTATAAACATACCCTCCATCTTCTGTAACCATATTCTTCACTTCGTTATTGGTTGCTTTTCCAAACAAATCTTCAATGTCGACAACTGGACTATCCTCACAGCAGCCCTCATTGATGGTAGGTAACCCTCCACATTTATGACTTTTCCCGCTGCTTAGTCCGCTGTCAGAGCTAGTACCGGGGTTCGGACTCACCATGATAGGGGTATTAGTTGATGTTTCCAACTCTGGAGATGATGGAGGTTCACTGTCAGTTGCGACATCTTGTGCTAGGTTGAGGTAGCGGCGTTGGCGTCTTTTGTAGCGCTGGTGAAGGATCAGACAACCCACTGTCACTGTGTATAGGAAACAAAATCTATGTTAAATAACGATTATTTTAAATGTCTTCCTGCACCAAGTGAGTTAAGATTTCCACAAATGGAGGAATTTGATTTTGTGTTGCCACCTATCTTGCTAATATAAAATTGGTAAGCAATATGACTGAGGCAACTTGGTAGAGGGTGAGACTTACTTTTTTCATGTGTAATATTTTGTTAATCAAAAGGGGCGCCACACATTTTAAAACAGCACACACCAGTCTAATTTTTTAATCAATTCATATGTAAAAGTCTGAACGCAGAAGTGCGTTATGGAGGTGAATTTTCATTAAAATGTTTTTTATAGCAAATGCGAGCAGACAACAATATGATTATCGGTATGACCTATGTAGTAGAAACAATGTACTATATTTTAACTTATTGTTGAAAATGTACAAAAATTTTCCGAAAATAACTTAAATGTTGGTCTCCTAGCCAACAAACCTTACGTTAAAAGCAAATTGAGTTATTGAAAATTGAAGAATTTAATAAAAATTCACTACCAAAACGCACTTACTGCGTCCAGATTTTTTCTAACAAACATGCATCATGTTTTGATAAAAAAATGCAAAAATGCATTAACGAATTTGTTCTACGAAAATTAGCTAAAACTTATGGACCGTTAAATCATAAACTTAACTAAACCTACAGCAAAAGCATAAACTTAACTAACGAAGCATCAGAGAAAGGGTCTATTTGAAATGAATTTTCTGTAAATATTTTAGTAAAATGAAGGGGAATGACAGTTGAATCTGAAACTTAAGGGTTCGCAGAACACTCTTATTGCAACATTTTCTTTGCACAATCCGTATTTGTTTCACGTTCTTTGCCTAAACATTGCCAATTTTGACGTTTCAAATTGAGAGTTTGACGTTTTGAGGAAAACTTTTTGTCTTTAAACCTAGAGACCTAAATTTTGGTACAGGGTTCACCCTTTAGAATACAAACACGCGTACCAAATTTGGTTCCCTTACTTCGTTATTTCCGCAGATATAAATTTTTTAGAAAGAAAACACAAAATTTTCCTGGAAAACCTGGTCCGATTTTTCGGGCTAACGAACTTATCGAAGCCACTTGTAAAAGGAAGGTAGTCACCAAAATTGATCAAGATCGGTCCATAACACGGATCTCCCCATTAGTGATTTTTTAAAAGAAAATTCTCTAATACTATGTTTAATAAAAATACACTAAAATCCTAACATAACGTTCAATTACTTATAGTTACTTTTTTGGTAACTGAAAAACTGAAGTTCAATATTCAGTATGTACATATGAACGAATCCGAATACATACATCTGTTCGACCATAGAGTAATATGTGTTTTTCATTGACATTAATATATTAGCCGTGAAACCTGACAGGGAATCAATCCTACTGTCTAATTAGACGAATGTCTTGCGACAGTAAAAGCTTGGTTGAGTTTTTTGTTCTTTTAACAAAATAAAAGACCTCCCTGATGTGCTGTTCACACACAATCCTACCAATTGACGTTCCTGACCTGCCCTGACATCAGTTTGCCTAATTAAAAGCTAAAAGGAGAAGGAAAATCAACCCTGCTATATATCAAGGTCATGTGAGCATAATGTACTTTTCCTTCCCCTTTTGATTAGACAAACTGATGTCAGGGCTGGCCAGGAAGGTCAGTTGGGAGGATCGTGTGTAAACAGCACGCCAGGGAGGTCTTTTATTTTGTTAAAACGACAAAAACTCATCCAAGTTTTTACTGTTGCGAGACGCTCGTCTAATGAGAACAAAGTAATGTTTAATCTATTTATAACACATATTATACATACATTTTATCTTTCTGCTCTTATTTATATGAACTTTAACTATGCCAAATCTCACACTGCTTCGTGCGCCCAATGTGCTTAACAAGGGGTAGGTACAAAGTTTTTATTCATGTATTATAACCCTACAGTAGAAACCACAGCCAAAACATCAGGGAAAGTGTCTATTTGAAATGAATTTTCTGGAAATATTTAAGTAAAATGAAGGAAAATGATGACTGAAGCTGAAACTTAAGGTTTTATAGAACACACTTCTTAGAAAATTTCTACTACATCGCCCGTAATGTTAGTTTCAAGTTCTTTATTTAGAACATGTCAATTTTGACGTTTGAATTGTGACTTTTTGACGTTTTGAGAAGAAAAACTATAATGCTTATAACTTCTTTTCCTTTTAACCCAGGGATCTAAATTTTGGTACATAGATTTCTTTTTATGATGTAAACCAGCGTACCAAATTTGGTTCCCATATCTTTGCTATTTCCGGAGATATAAAAATTTTTGGAAAGAAAACACAACATTTTCCGGGAAAAACTGGTCCTATTTCCCTGGATAAGGAACTTATCCAAGCGACTTGCAAAAGGAAGGTACTCCCCAAATTGTATCATAATCGGTCTATTATTTTTTGAGTTATATATATATATATATATATATATATATATATATATATATATATATATATATATATATATATATATATATATATATATATATATATATATATATATATATATATATATATATATATATATATATTGTTACAAAGCACTTCAATAGACGTAGGTGCGGTGTTGCCACATCTCCAGAATTTCCCCAACATCTGGGAATTTTTGCACAATCTGGCAACACCGCCTCCCCACCCCCCTGGGGGTGCCTGGGGTGACCCCCCTCAGGCGAAGTCTCAACCCTCTAGGACCAGAAATAACAAAGTTACCAACTTGTACCCCGTCGGAACGGATAACTGAGGTCTGCACATTCCGAACACCCTGTATATACACCCCGTATACGCAGAGAACCCTTACACCCTGTATACGCAGAGAGATCTTATAGTTCGAGAAACACCTCTTGTGTAACATAGGAGTGGTGACCACATTTGGATCATCCTGTATATACATTCCCCTGTATACACACGGGACCGATCTGTATTCACAGAACCTTCTAGTAAAAGAAGGTCCTGGAACGTTCTGGAATGGAAGGCTCCAGAAAGAAGGGGAAGGTACGGCGAGTATATAAAAGCGAAAGCAAGCCAGCCCGAGTTAGTTCAGTTCAGTAAGAGAATGTGGTAGTGACTTGAAGAAGCAGTGTAAAGTGTTAAGAGAGTAGTGACTGTAGTACCAGATTAGTGACTTTTGTTGAGAGTAGTAATTGTAAGGCCAGTAAATGAAGTGTTTTGTGAGAGAGACATTCTAGAAATTTTATTGTATCCATATTTAGAGTGTAAATAAAGTTGTTTTGTTAAAATTAAAAGTCTCACTTATCCAGAACCCGGAGAAAACGCAACAATTTGGTGTCAGAAGTGGGATAAGTGAGTGAAGAAGTGGACAACTAAGCTAGCTGTAAATGGTAAACACTAGATCGACTGACTACGACAAGATGGCTGAAATCAAAGAGTTGATGGACTTACTGAAAAGACAACGCGAAGAAGACGAGAGAAGACGACAAGAAGATAAAGAAGACCTCAAGAGGCAACGCGAAGAAGACGAACAACGGCGACAAGAAGATGAAAGAAGACGACGCAAAGAAGACGAACAACGGCGTCTTGAAGATAAAGAAGAACTCAAGAAGCAACGCGAAGAAGACGAAAAACGACGACTAGAAGACAAAGAAGACCTCCGAAGTATGTTTCACAATATGAGAGTCGATGTAAAAGAGGAAATTGAACTGATCAACGAACAAATAGAAAGTGTGGACAGGAAAGTAGAAAATGTGAACAGTAAAGTAGAAAATGTAACAGAAAATGTAAAGGATTGGAACAAACGATGGAAAGAAGTTGAAGGGTTGAAAGAACAAATGAAGATGATCATGAAAGGCACAGAAATCACACATAGAGAACTGACAGAGCAGGTGATGGGCCAGACTGACAGAACTCAACCAAGAGGAGTTACTGGAATGTCCCCAGTTCAAAATCGGCCGGAAGAAAATATGCCAATCGTGCAGCAGCCTCATGGAACCTTGAAGCCGCCGACTTTTGACGGAGAAACATCGTGGCCCATGTACAGGAGGCAGTTTGAGGCGGCAGCTCTCAGCAATGGGTGGAGCGAACAACAGGCAGCAACTGCTCTAATTCTCTCGCTTCGAGGTAAAGCCCTAGAAATCCTCCAGAACATCCCGGAGTCGAAACAGCAAAACTACTTAACAGTGATACAGGCCCTAGATTTGAGATATGGTAACAAGTACATGAGCCAGGTCTACCAGACACAACTAAAGACAAGGGTCCAGAAGCCAAATGAGACTCTGCAAGAATTCAGTGCCGAAGTGGAGAAACTTGTGCGACTGGCATATCCCCAAGCCCCAGAAGAATTTGTCAACCAGATCACCGTCCAGACCTTCATAGATGGGGTACTTGACAATGAAATGCAACAAGCTTTAAGGCTCGGAAGATTCAAAACACTTACAGACTGCGTCATCTATGGCTTGGAATTTGAAGCAGCGAAGAATGCATCTCAACCTCGCCGCAACAGGCTGCGCGAAGTGAAGGAGATAGAGGACTTTGCAGACACAACAGCAGAACTAAGGCAAGAAATGAAGTTGATAAAAGAAGCCATAAGCAAGCTCACTGCACCGGTTGGGGCACGTAGGATGAAAGCAGATTGGTCAGACATAGAATGCTACAAGTGTGGTAGGAAAGGGCACATAAGTAGGCAGTGCTCACAAACCCAACAGGTGGCATGCAGAAGACAAGAATACACCAACAGGGAGCGCCATCAGGGAAAACGACCTGACGCCAGTGTAGGTGGGCGACACGTGGCATGCGAGACCCAATGCCCCAAAGTCAGGGTCTCCACTATCCGACACTACCGCGAGAGCCTCGTTATACCTGGCAGCATAGACGGAAGACAATGCAGTTTCACCATCGATACTGGTGCCACTAGATCCGTTGTACGTCCAGACATGTTGCCAAACAAGTCAGCACTCACTACCAACAAACAGCCTGTGTTGGAGACGGCAAAAGGAGATAGAATACCCGTGCATGGAGAGGCCACTGTTTACATTAGGCTGGGCAGTACTGAGCTACAGGTAAGGGCTGTCGTCGCAGAAATCGTCGACGAATTTATTCTGGGCCTGGATTTAATGGAAGATTTCGATGTCCTATCAGTAGACTTCCAGAATAAGATCTTGAAAATCGGTAACGAAGAGTTGTATTTATCTCCAACAGCAGGCGAAGCTAATCCCGGGGTGAGACTTATTGTCGACGAGGATACACGGATTCCTGGTAACAGTGAGAAGATTGTCAGAGCCAGGCTAGAGAAGAAACTTGATGGTATGTCTGCTCTCATAGCGGAGCCCCTAAAAGATAGACATGATGGTGCCCTCGTCGCACGATGCTTAGTAGACCCGAAGAAGACAATACCCATAAGAGTGGCTAACGTGCAAACTAACAGAGTCACATTGAAGAAAGGTGAGGTTATCGCCACTTGCGAGCCCATTGACCGAGTAACGTTGTCAAGAAACGTGACACCCACTGCATTAAACAGAAGACTGCCAGTAGAAATAGTAGAGCGGTTCAAGAATTCATGGGGCCAATTGAACAACATGGAGATGGAAATGGCCCTGAAGTTCATATTGGAGGAGGCCGATATTTTCGCTCAAGATAAAATAACAGGTCGTACGAGTCTAGTGCAACACAGAATTAATACTGGCGACGCAAGACCAATTAGACAGCCGCCGAGAAGACTGCCTTTTGCCAAGCAATCAGAAATCAAGGCGATGGTTAACGAAATGCTGGAAGATGGTGTGATCGAGGAGTCTAATAGTCCTTGGTCGTCCCCAGTAGTTTTGGTCACCAAGAAAGACGGCACTATGAGATTTTGCGTGGACTATAGGAAGCTGAATGACGTCACCAAGAAAGACAGTTATCCCCTGCCCCGGATCGACGACACTTTGAACACTTTGGCCGGATCAAAGTGGTTCTCTACATTAGACCTGAAAAGTGGCTACTGGCAAGTAGAACTCCACAAAGACGATAAGGAGAAGACTGCTTTTTCAACCGGGAATGGGTTGTACCAATTCAAGGTCATGCCATTCGGCTTATGTAATGCTCCTGCCACCTTCGAGCGACTAATGGAGTTAGTGCTGAGAGGACTGACATGGGAAACATGCCTGGTGTATCTCGATGATGTCATGGTGATTGGAAGGACTTTCGATGAGCACCTGTCGAATCTGAAGCAAGTTTTCTCCAGGCTAAGAGGTGCCAATCTGCAACTTAATCCCAAGAAATGCGCCCTCTTCCAGAAGAAAGTGAGTTTCCTCGGACATGTCGTTTCTGAGAAAGGGATAGAAACTGATCCAGAGAAAATAAAGGCAGTAAGAGACTGGCCTGTGCCGAGGAACAAACATGAGGTCAGAAGTTTTCTGGGACTTTGCAGCTACTACCGACGCTTTGTGAAGTACTTCAGCAGCATTGCGAAACCTCTGCATAGCCTGACTGAAAATAAGGTCGAGTTCATCTGGTCACCAGATTGCCAAGAGTCTTTTAGAGAACTCAAACATCGTCTTCTCACTGCTCCTATACTGGCTTATCCTCGGGACGAAGGACTGTTCATACTGGACACCGATGCTTCCCAGTATGGCATTGGGGCAGTACTCTCGCAGCTCCAAGCCGGAGAAGAAGTTGTGATAGGCTACTTCAGCAAAACGTTCGGAAAAGCAGAAAGGAATTACTGTGTAACCCGGAAAGAACTGCTGGCAGTTGTAAGATCCATCGAACATTTCCACAGCTTCCTGTATGGAAGAACATTCCGCGTGAGGTCGGATCACTCTGCTCTGCAATGGCTTCTGAACTTTAGAAATCCCGAAGGACAGATAGCCCGATGGATAGAGAAACTGCAGAGCTACGACTTCCGGATTGAACATCGAAAAGGAAGAAGTCACACCAATGCAGACAGCCTGTCAAGAAGACCATGCTCAGTGCATGAATGTAAATTTTGCGAGCGACAAGAGAACAAAGAGATCGACAAAGTAACTCATCAGATCAAACAACTGGTGGCAGGACAGGAGAATAACACCGATGTAGACGTAAATCTTGAATACATCAGAGACGCACAGAAGACAGATCCAGACTTGAAAAATATTAGAGAATGGCTACAAAAGGGGAAAAGACCTGAGTGGCACGATGTGTCCCGGTTTGGGGCGGAGGTTAAAGGCTACTGGCTACAATGGGACTCATTGTGTCTAAAGAATGACATGATCACTCGAAAATGGGAAACTGCCGATGGTAGAGACTGTATATACCAGACCGTTGTGCCAAGTGAGTGCATAGACAGTGTTCTTCAAGAGTTACACAATAGTAGAAGTGGAGGCCACTTTGGGGTCAACAGGACTCTTGCCAGAGTGAGAGACCGCTTCTATTGGATAAACTGCCGAAGAAGCGTGGAAGAATGGTGCAAAAGGTGTGACCAATGTGCTTCAAAGAAAGGACCAAAGACCCGATCCAGAGGAAAAATGATGCAGTACATCTCAGGTACACCGTGGGAGAGAGTTGCCGTAGACATCGCAGGACCTTTTCCCATCACAGAGTCTGGGAACAGATACATAATGGTGGTGATGGACTACTTCTCGAAATGGCCTGAAGTTGCGCCGATCCCCAACCAAGAGGCAACGACCGTGGCAGAAGCCCTGATGGAAAATGTCATATCACGGCATGGCGTACCCTTAGAGATTCACACCGACCAGGGCCGGAATTTCGAATCAGAGGTCTGGAAGAGCCTAATGGACTTGCTAGGCATAAAGAAAACGAGAACAACGCCACTCCACCCTCAATCAGACGGCATGGTAGAACGGCATAACAGGACCATCAATCAGTATCTTGCTATGTTTGTCGACGAGAATCAGAGAACCTGGGACAAGCTGATACCTCTGTTCCTCCTAGCTTACAGAAGCTCTCAGCATGAATCTACCGGCTACACTCCATCCATGATGTTGACCGGCAGAGAGATGCGGTTACCAATCGACATGACGAGACCGCCACCGAACGAGGACATAGCGGACCTAGCTACGTTACCTGAGTATGTCGCCGACCTAGAAGGAAAACTGCGCACTATACACAGATGTGTCAGAGATAGGCTCCTCTTAAGCAGTGACCGGATGAAGATGCGCTTGGATCGCAGAGCAACACCCCATACATTCAAGGAAGGTGATGCAGTGTGGCTGTACCAACCAACAAGGAGAAAGGGCCTCAGTCCCAAACTTCAGAAACCATGGGAAGGGCCATACTTGGTGACTAAGAAAATTAACGACCTAGTCTACAGAATCCAGCTGTCTCCAAGAACTAAACCCAAAGTTGTTCACATAGAGAGGTTGAGTCCCTATAGGGGCAACGAACCCCCAAGTTGGCGGCCGGTAAATACTGTTCGGGACGAACAGTCTTAAGGAGGGGGGCAGTGTTACAAAGCACTTCAATAGACGTAGGTGCGGTGTTGCCACATCTCCAGAATTTCCCCAACATCTGGGAATTTTTGCACAATCTGGCAACACCGCCTCCCCACCCCCCTGGGGGTGCCTGGGGTGACCCCCCTCAGGCGAAGTCTCAACCCTCTAGGACCAGAAATAACAAAGTTACCAACTTGTACCCCGTCGGAACGGATAACTGAGGTCTGCACATTCCGAACACCCTGTATATACACCCCGTATACGCAGAGAACCCTTACACCCTGTATACGCAGAGAGATCTTATAGTTCGAGAAACACCTCTTGTGTAACATAGGAGTGGTGACCACATTTGGATCATCCTGTATATACATTCCCCTGTATACACACGGGACCGATCTGTATTCACAGAACCTTCTAGTAAAAGAAGGTCCTGGAACGTTCTGGAATGGAAGGCTCCAGAAAGAAGGGGAAGGTACGGCGAGTATATAAAAGCGAAAGCAAGCCAGCCCGAGTTAGTTCAGTTCAGTAAGAGAATGTGGTAGTGACTTGAAGAAGCAGTGTAAAGTGTTAAGAGAGTAGTGACTGTAGTACCAGATTAGTGACTTTTGTTGAGAGTAGTAATTGTAAGGCCAGTAAATGAAGTGTTTTGTGAGAGAGACATTCTAGAAATTTTATTGTATCCATATTTAGAGTGTAAATAAAGTTGTTTTGTTAAAATTAAAAGTCTCACTTATCCAGAACCCGGAGAAAACGCAACAATATATATATATATATATATATATCAGGATTTTTAACACGGCATTTGTGTATACTATAAAGTCTGAAACTGACCTCGGATTTGGCTTCCAGGGGTCCTAAATAGCGCTCATTTGAAGAAAATTTTCAAAATTCAAAAGTCGCAATCTCCTCATTAGAGAATTTAAGAAAAAAATTCATAAAAAATTGATTTAAAAGAATTAACCCTAAACTCTCAAATTTAATGAAAACACAATAGAAATTTTGATGATTTTAATATTAGTGTAGTAATATATAGATATATAATGTATAAACTAAGGAGAGATAAGGAAGATAAATACGTTTATGGTTAAATAAAAAAGTTCCCATAAATTGCGTGTTTTAATGGGAAAGAGTGGTGCAAAAATTTTGAAGATCTTGTTTGCTTTGGTGCAATTTGTGGCATCTGACATGTTTTGTTGAATTGAAGATAGTGTTGGAGCTAGTAAATGCATTTTAAATTGAAGTGAAAAGCTATCAAGAAATAGATAGATAAGAAACCTGTGGCTCTTATCTTAGTGGGCCTTTATGATAACTGAATATTAAGAACAGATTGTGACCCAGTGCTGTAGAATTGAAAGGGGTTTGATGCAGGCACATAAATTGATATAGAATGGAAGGTTCACTTAGCAAAATTATTAAATAGCCTTTGAAAGATGGTAAAAGCCCTACAGTTTTTCCATTTGATGCATGTAAAAATCTAATATGTATTGAATGCAGTGCATTAACCGCATCAGAGCTAAGATGTATTCTTCTTCTCAAGAGGACATTGCAATTCTTGCACTGTAGGAAGTGTAGGAATTTTGAGCTGTTGGAGCTCTTGCAGAATCCAGTTGCTGATAGGGAAAAGATAGTAAATGATCAGAAAATTATAATTTCTTTACTGAGGGAGAAGATGGAAAGTTTGGAGAATGTAAACAAACTGTCTTATGCGGTAGCAGTTCAGCAGCCGGTTTCTGTTTCGGGATCTGCCAAGGCCAATGTTCCACCATGATTGTTAAACCAAAACATCAATAATCAAAATCAATTCAGAAGACTAAGAAGGATATTAGTTCAAAAAGTAATCCTGCCGAGCTCAAGATTGGTGTTGGTAATATGAAGTCAACAATGACTGGTAATGTAGTGATCAAGTGTCAATCAAAGCAAGAAGTTGAAACACTAAAACGGTCGATAGACAATAGATTAGGAGAGAGTTACAATGTTGATTTAGTAAGTTGAGACAGCCAAGAATTATGATTGTAAATGTGACTCAAGATATGACTCAGGAAGAAATTGAAGACTGCTTAAAAGAACAGAATAATTTGATGGGTGAAATTAAGGTAACTTATGTTCACAGTAATAAGGATGAAACAAAAAACATTATATGCGAATGCTCTCCTGACACTTTTCATCAAATTTTAAACTTGAAGAAGGTGTAGCTGCGCTGGCAAAGATATATGGTTTATGAAGATCTGAATGTACCAAGATGCTACAAGTGTCAGGAATATTATCATACAAACTGTGTCTGGAAGAATAAGGTCTGTCCTGTATGCTCTGCAGAGCATGAGGAAAACTCGTGTCCAAAACAGAAAAACTTTTGTAGAAATTGTGATGTTGACAATAGGAGGTTTCGCACTTCCCACGCCACTGATCATCAGTGTAGCATCAGTGAATGTCCGACTCTGAAGTTTCACATGGATTGACTCAGGTCGAAGATAAACTACACAAATGAGTGAGATAAATTGTTTATTATTTCTTACGACTGTGTTCCTTTTTGTCTCATTGAAATTATTGATATGTTTACGATTGTGTGAAACTGACCAGAGGCGTTCTATTGCTCCATGACAATGCACCCGTGCACACTGCAGGAATTGCACAAACCGCAATTTGTGACTGCGGTTTCGAAATTGATCACGCTTCGTATAGTCCAGATGTGGCCCCCTGTGATTACTACTAAATTGGAAATTTGAAAAAGGACCTTCGCAAGCGCCATTTAAGTGACGACGAAGAGGTAAAAGCTGCAGTTTGGGGACAAACCCTAAGAATATATTTTAGGGGTATCAATTTATTGCTGAAACGATGTTTCAAACAAATTTTGAACGATATTGAAAAATAAAATTTAATTGTGAGTCTACACTGTTTCTTTCATAGGTTAGGTTAGGTTAAATTGTGAGTGAGCCATAATGGTCCTTCCCCTGTAACTTAAGGTCTATTGTGGCTCACAGGCATCAGGCCAACAATTTTTGTGGGCGAAGGTTTAGGTTCGTTTGTGAGTGGGCCATACCGGTCCCTCCACCGCAACCATAAGGTCTATTGTGGGCGAAAGTTGAACCAGATCTTTTGGTGCAAGCTTTGTCTTGCCAAAGAGCACGTGTCTTGTCCTGTCCGCAGCTGGATAGGAACATAGCACATGCTCTGCTGTTACGTCACTCTTCATACAAAGCCGGTACTCAGCCTCTTGACCGAGACCAATATGGTGCATGTGGTGACACAAGCGGCAGTGTCCTGTATACAGGTCGACTAGAGTTCTCAGTTGTTGTCTGTTTAGCTCTAGAAGTTTTTTAGCCCTCGACTCAGAAAGGTCATTTATGAAGGCTTAGAGTGTGCTAATCCTGGCAGATTTTGTCATTGCTTGATTGTTCTTCTACCTGTCCAGCTCTTTAAGGTGCGTTTTGCTGTGCATGATGTTATCCCCAGCACCGGTTTTGGTCTGATAAAGTCCTCCTGGACACCACCCCGGGCCATCATGTCGGCCGCGACATTGCCATCAAGGTCCGAGTGACCTGGTATCCAGACCAGCGACACCTCATTGGAGCTGCCTAGTTCGTTGACGGCAGATTTACAGCTTTATACCGTTTTTGAATTGAAATTGTAGGAACCAAGTGCCTTTATTGCAGCTTGGCTATCTGAATATATTTTTATCGGTTTGTGTTTGCAATGGTTTCGTATAATGTCCCTTGTACACTTCTCGATGGCATACATTTCTGACCGGTGTATGGTTGCATACTTTCCGTGGCTAGATGAGATTCTTGCATCGGTGTTGCTCCCATATGCGCCGGCTCCTACCCCCCGATCGGTTTTGGAGCCGTCAATGTACCAGCAGAGATCTGCCCTCAATAGGGTCATTTGGTTTCGTTACCAGTCCTCCCTTTCCGGAAGGACGGTCTTGAAAGAAAGATCTCTACTGATCTTTGTAGGCATCAGGTCTGAGACCATTCCCAGAACCTCATGACTCTCCACGTCATCGAGGAGTCCGGTCCTCCCCAAACTGATTTCCTCCGGCATGCTGTCAGCCGGGGGCAATCTAGCCTCCCTCTCCAGCCAAATGTGAAGAGGTGGAATGTTTAGAAGGATTTCCACAGCGGCTGATGAAGCGGTGCTTGTCGCGATTCTTATCATAAGACAAGCTCGTCTCTGTAGCTGAACCAGTTTAGCCCTCGTGATACCACGAACTGTCTTAGGCCACCAAATTATAGCTCTAACTCTAACTATAATTATTTTCTTTCATAGTCAAACATAATAAACATATTGATAATTATCTTTTTGTCTTATGTAAAAATTTTGAAATTTTGAATTTTTTTAAAGAACGAAATCAGTTTACTTACAAATAAAGCACAGCACCAAAAGTGATACTGCTATGATGGCCTGAGATGCACCATAAACAAAGTTGGGGTTCCTTTTGTCATATGGTAGTTTACCCTTGGTTGTGTCAAATAATAAAAGAATAACAGTTAAAATAACAGGCAATCTGTAAAAGAAACAAAACAATTATTTAAAGAAAACTCGGAAAATAATGGTTACCTACCCCCAACCGACTAGAATAAAAACTGGTTGCAGTTTTAGCACATAGCACAGACTGCGACACTGCAAAAATAATAAAGTAACAGCTAAAATTGTAGTCCACAATCTTGTGCTGTAAACGCCGATTGTGAACAGAGCAAACTGGATATAACCAGCCCATCCGTTCTTCTGATTCAATGTGTTCCAAAGTATAGCACCAAGGCAACTCAGTAACTGTAAATTAAAAAAAAAAGCAATGAGGTGGTTGTGACCAACACTGACGTAAAGCAATTTTTCAAATATTTAATAAAACAGATCAATGTAATATTTACACTATATTACTAGCACATACTACAGCTGTTCCGTCACATTATGGTTACAGAGCTGTAGTAGGTGTAATCAATCGAGAAACTGCTCAAAATGTTTACTAACAACTTCAATACATTTCTGACCCCTTAGAATTATGGAATTCACAGTGGCAGATATCTGCCATATCTTTCCTTCATCTTTTCACATGCTAATTATAGTCTTGCAATCAGCTCCTCTTTGGTTGCAACTGGTTCTGCTGGCTTGCCTTTCAAGCAACACCATAAGTAAAAACTCTGGACGCAGCAAGTGCGTTATGGTAGTGAATTTTCATAAAAATGTTTTTAATAGCAAATATGTTTTTTTAAGAAAGCAGGCACCAAATTTGGTTACCAGTATAATCTATATATTAGAAACAATGTGCCATGTTTCATTTTCAAATTTGAATCACCAACGACTTATGGGCCACCCTGTAATTGTGGAAATATTTTTTAAGATGTAGCTTAAGACACCCTACAATTAATGTATACAACTTTTTTTCGTAACTTGCACAACAACGGATATATTGCGCTTTAATGATTTTTTTACGAAAATTCGACAAAAATGATATACCATTAAACGATAAACTCTATAGCCAACACTACTGCTAAAGTATCAGAGAAAGGGTCTATTTGAAATGAATTTTCTGGGAATATTTTAGTAAAATGAAGGACAATGACGATTGAAAAGGGATTGAAAAAGGGCATTAAATGTCGTGAACTTGTTGTTGTGAAGGAAAAGAGTAAAGAGTTGATACTGGAATGTAGTGCAGTTGAAATAATAGACAGTAATGTTATAATAGTGAATATTTATAGACCTGGAAAAGATATTGCCGAATTTTTTGTTATATTTCAGGAGATACTTGAAAGTGTTTTGATTAGGAAAAGGTCTTTGATTTTGTTATGTGGTGATTTCAATCTGAACCTGAAAGACACTAAATCAGCACCTGTGAAATATTTTCGTAACATTTTGGGTGCAGCAGGATTGAGAGCTACTATCACTGAACCTACAAGAATTAATGGGACATCAGGAACGCTTATAGATAACATATTCACAAATGTAGGCAATTTTAATGCTAACAACATGGTATTTTTGCAATCAGACCATCTGGCACAAAAAATAAGCATGTGTATTAATTTAAAAGTTCTTGAAAAAGCAGGAAAAGCAGAGTGTAGAAGCTTTTCGGAATATAATCTAGAGATTGTAAACTGTAGGTTAAAATCGTTGGCATGGGATGAAATAATGGAGAATGGTAGTGCTGAAGACTGCTACAACGTGATATATCAAAATTTAAAGTTAATAATGGATGAAGTATGCCCTAAGCAAATGAGAAAGTTGAGAAACTGTGGGGATGATTCGGTGTGGATTACTGAGCAGATAAGGCATAAATGCAGGGTAAAGAGGCAGCTTTTTGATGGGCTTAAGAGAGGAAGTGTTAGTAAGGAGACTTATTGTAACTTTAAAAATAAGTTGACTCGTGAAATAGAGGAGGCAAAAAAGAGAAACAATACCAACTATATTTTGGACTCAAAGAACAAAGCAAAAACAACCTGGAAACTTGTCAACAAGTTGACTGGGAGGCAGCATGAAGGAGATAAACAGTTTGATGTGCGGAATTTTGCAGACGGGAAAGATTATGTGAACACATTGACATCGTTGAATAATAAATTGGTGAATATGTGTCCAAAATATACTGCGCCGGAAAGGCGCTTGGACTCTAGGAGTCCTAGTGCACTGGGCAACACCATGTTTTTGAAACCCACCGATAAAGAAGAGGTAGAAAATACAATTATGCTGCTTAAGAACACTTTGGCAGTTGGTTTTGATGAGATGCCGGTATCATTGTTAAAGTATTGTGCACCGACCCTAGCTGACCCATTATCAGAGCTAATTAATAAAATGTTTGAACAGGGTATTTATCCAACCAATTTGAAGAAGGCAGTTGTGATTTTGTTACACAAGAGTGGTGCGATGACGGAACTGCTTAATTATCGACCTATCTCTATAAATCCAAACATCTCTAAGGTCATAGAAAAAATAATTGCTGCAAGGATGCTTGATTTTTTTGAGAAAAATTACATTATAAATCAGTATCAAAATGCTTACTTAAGGGGGAGATCCACAGTGAGGTCGATTTACCAACTGATTGAGGAAGTTATGGATGGAATTAATAAGGGGGAGAAGGTTTTGGGGGTTTTTATGGACCTGTCCAGAGCGTTTGACAGCGTGGAGCATGAAATACTGTTGGGGAAGTTGGAAGCCTTAGGTTTTCGTGGGCTAACACAAGATTTGTTAAGATCCTACTTAAGTGAAAGAAGGCAATGTTTGTCGGCTGTTGACAGAACAACAGGCAAAAGAATGTATTCCGCATGGGAGAGCATTGACAGAGGAGTGCCACAGGGATCCGTTTTGGGGCCTTTCTTGTTTCTCATCTATGTGAATGAGGTACCGAGTATAACACCACATAGAACGATCTTGTTCGCTGATGACACCTCATTTGTAGTAAGAGACCTAAACAGTGTAAGAGAAAAGACAGTTAGTGCTTTAGATGATTTTAATAGATGGTTTGGTGAAAACGGTTTGCTTTTAAACGTAAATAAAACGGGCCTCGTTGATTTCAATAGAGTACATGACACACAACTCTCTGTTAGTGATCTGCAAATGAATTTTAGTGAGAGCATAGTGTTCTTGGGAGTGAAGCTGGACAGTGACCTGAGTTGGAGAGCTCATGTGGAAATGGTGGCTGCGAAGGTGGCAGGTTACGTGTATGCGCTAAGAACAATCTCATCTTCGGTGGATGTGTCCGCCAGTCTGTCAGCTTACCATGCTTTGGTGGAGTCCAGAATTAGATATGGAGTAATCTTCTGGGGCAATTCAGTAGAGGCAAATAGAATATTTGTGCTTCAGAAGGCGTGTATACGAGCTATTTTTAATTTGAGGGGCAGAGAAAGTTGCAAGGGGGTGTTTAAAAGTAATTGTATACTTACCTTTGCTTCTCTGTATGTGCTTGAATGTTTGTGTTTTGTGAAAAAATATTATGAGTTTTTTGTAGGTAGTGAATTAATTCATTCACACAACACAAGGGGCACTGTAAGACCTTACCTTTGTCAGCCACAAACACGGCTAGCTAAAGTACAGAAAAGTGTAAAAAATCAATTGATAGTGTTTTACAATCACTTACCTCATAGTCTAAAAGATCTGAGTGAAAATAAATTCAAATTAAAAATGAAATCAATTTTAATTGAAAAAGAATTGTATAGCATAGACGAATTTTACGGAATTGATTTTTAGGGAATATAATTGTGAAGTACAGGTTGTGTTTTGACTTTTGGCTGATAATTTTGTACATTGCCTGTGAGCTTTGCCTCCTGTATCTTGTTTTTTTTTATTTTATAGACTTGACATATATGTGTGTGTGTATGTATATGTGTGTATGTATGTGTGTGTATGTATGTGTAGATGTGTGTATGTATATATATGTGTATATATATATATATATATATATATATATATATATATATATATATATATATATATATATATATATATATATATATATATATATAGTTTATCTGTTGTTTGTATGCTGTTTGTGTGTGTGTGTGTAGGGTGGTGCATTTTATGTACATTTTCACTGTGTTCAATTGTCTACTTTTAAGTGACTATTAATACTTGTTGTTTTGACTTGTTTGCCCTTTATAGGGTCATGTTTTATATTATTCTAACTGTATATTTTTTTCTGTTATATTAGTTGACGTATCCAATAACGTTTGTTACAAGTGGATTAATAAATATTATTATTATTATTATTATTATTGAAACTAAGAGCTCAGGCTTTGTAAAACATTATTCTTGAGACATTTTTCTTCCATAGCTCATATTAATTTTAGGTACATTGCCTAAATATTAACAATTTTGACGTTTAAAATCGCGACTTTGACGTTTTGAGGAAAACACAAATTTATTTTTCTTTAAATGCCTGTAACTTTTTGTCCTTTAACCTACAGCGCTAAATTTTGGGAGGTAGCTTACCTATAATGATATAAACCCGTGTACCAAAATTCGTTGCCCTTACTTTGTTAATTCTGGAGATATATTTTTTTTCGATTTTTTTCGAAAGAAAACACAAAATTTTCCGGGAAAACCTCGGCGGTTTTTCCTGGCTAACGAACTTATCCAAGCCACTCGCGAAAGGAAGGTAGTCACCTAATTTTATCAAAATCGGTCCATTATTTTTTTAGTTATATGTGTGACACATAAATATATAAACATAAACATATAAAAATAGAAACTGACCCCGGATATGTGTTCCAGGGGTCCTAAATAGCGCTCATTTGAAGAAATTTTTTCAAAATTCAAAAGTCGAGATCTCCTCATTAGTGAATTTTTTTAAAGAAAATTCACTAAAATCAAGAAGAGTAATATCAGGAGATCACAGTGGCCATGCTACTGGACCTAATCGCCCTATAATCAACGCTCCGGGTAATTCTCATTGAGCCATTCGAACTCCTTGTCCAAAATGTGCAGGAGCACCATCCAGTTGTATGCAACTCTCATTGTGGATATCAATATTCACCTCATTTACGACATTATTACTAATACAATCATGAAAATTGTCCGCAATCAGCCTGGCTGGACACAAATGAGAGCCATAAAGAGTGTTATCTATGACGCCCCCAAAAATTGACACTAAATTCTTGTTGAAATAATCTTGCCCGAATTTCGTGGGGATTTCATTTCAATTATGATAACTAACTACTCCTCTTCTAGTAAATGAAGCTTTGTTGGTCAATATTATTTTACGATGAAATTCGGAAGTCCTTTCTATGGAATTTAACAGCGTCCGACAGAAATTTAAGCGTTTTTCAGCATCACCTTGGTGTAAATTTTGAACTGGTTTTAATTAGAACGCTTCCTTATGACCTCTATGTAAAACTCTCAGTACTTGTGATTTTGACACCTGCAATTGCTAAGATGCTTAGCGAGAACTCAGCCTATTATTGTCATCAAATGCTCTGAGCATTCTATTTTCATTTATTCTGATTCTCCTATATTCATTTCTCTCACGCACATGATTTTTCAAACCACATAAATGAAATTTACGATGTACATCAATAAAAACTTGCCTTGATGGAGTTCTTCTGTTTGGAAAATGTCTACAATATTCCTCCACAGCTGCTTGAGCACTACCATCACAAAATCCCTATATGAAATGCATAACTAAGTGACGAGCACTGGGAGAATCTAACACATCTTTTTAAAGACCTGACGATCGTTTCACTAACAAGGTTAGCGTCATCATAGGATGACAAATTCTCACCTGCTTACTACTAAACATCACCTTACACTTTCTTTTTTACACCGGTCGATTCTGCTGAAATTCATTGAGTGCTCCATGACTTTAAGAACAAGGGTTCTATCAGGTGGGATGTGGTATCTCTGTAGGACTGCTTCTTCACCTTCCTAACTGGGTTCTTGAAATCTTTGCAGATGCAATTAATAGTTCGATTATAACGGGATCCTTTCCTTCGTCTCTGAAAATGGCTAAAGTAATTCTTGCATATAAAGAAGGTGAAACAGATTCTCCAAATAGTTTTTGTGCTCTATCTCTACTTCCTACCATCTCTAAAATAGTTGAGAAATTAATTAAAAATAGAATGCAGGTATTTATTGGTAAACACAAGATCCTAACATCTTCCCAGTTTCAACCTAAAAAAGGTACAAATGATGCAATATTTTATTTTCTTGAAAATCTGTACCTTTCACTGAATAACAATCAAGTAGCTGCAGCAGTGTTCTGTGATCTCACTAAAGCACTTGATTGTGTTGACCATGAGATACGGTTATGTAGACTTCCTACTTATGGCTTTATGGGGAATTTGCTTGAATGGTTGAGGTCATATTTATCTGATCGTCAGCAGAGTGTTCAACTTGGTCATATTAGCTCTGGGTACCAACATATTCACCATGGTGTTCCACAGGGGTCTGTTCTTGGCCCACTGCTGTTTTTACTTTATATTAATGACCTGTCTAGGTTGAAAACTAAGGGTCATATTACTATCTATGCTGATGATATAACCATCTTGTGGAGTAGTGATAGTGCTGGAGCACTGGAGCACACTGTGGCAGAGGATATGAAGATGATAGAAAACTGGTTCATTTCAAATCTGTTAACTTTAAATGTCTCTAAGACTAATATGACACACTTCAAATGTAGTCTGCCTGCTGTGACTCTAGCAGCTGAGGAACTTGGGAAGGAGAGCTGTGTCAGGTTTCTGGGACTATACATTGATGAATCATTAAAATTTGAAACACATATAAATCATCTATGTAAGAAGCTTTCATCAGGGTGTCATGCACTAAGAGTTGTTTCAAAAAGCTTGGACAAGAGTACATCTAGATGTGTTTACTTCTTACTTGTGGAGTCCTATCTAAGGCATGGCATTTGTTACTGGGGCTCTTGTGCAGGTTATCTTTTCAATTCTGTATTTGTTCTGCATAAAAGAGCCCTCAGATATTTGTGTGGGGTTAGTGTCCGTAACTCTTGTAGACCATTATTTGTTTCTGAGCAGATATTGACCCTACCATCTCTGTTTGTTTTGGAGACTGCATGCCTCATGCATGAAAAATATCAAGATCAAATCAGGTCAGTGTCTTCTCGTGATACAAGACAAAAGAACTGCATTCCTCTTCCTATACCATCCACATCATTGTTAAAGAGGTCATTAATATTAAATAGTAAGAAGATATTTAACGAGATACCACTAAACTTGAGGAAAATTGGTGACATTGAAATTTTTAGGAGAGAGCTTAGGGAATTTTTAATTGCAAAATGTTATTATTCAATAGATTAATTTTAGTAAATTTTTATTTAAAAAAAAATCACTAATAGAGAGGTATCGATGTTGAGACTTTGCAAACATTTTTTCAAATGAGCGCGAACTAGGACCCCTAGAACCCATATGGGGGGGTCAGTTTCAATTTATATGTTATATATATATATATATATATATATATATATATATATATATATATATATATATATATATATATATATATATATATATATATATATATATATATATATATATGTATGTATCCATGCGATAACTCAAAAAATAATTAACCGATTTCTATGAAACTCGGCAAGTGCCTTTCTTTTATTAATGGCTTGGATGAGCTCGTTAGCCAGGAAAATCGGGCTGAGTTCTCCGGGAAAATTTTGAGTTTTCTTTAGAAAAAAAAATTTTCTCTGAAAATTACAAAGCTGTTTTAAAGTAATTTTATGGATAGATTGCTTTAGGAGAGACCTTACAACGTATCACACTAAGTGAGTGGTGAACGTGTCGCCACCTAGTTCGGAACCAAGTACTATGCTGTCACGCCCGCTCCAAATAACACAGAGTGTTAAAAATAGAGACAGTATACAGCTAACTAACAATTTAAAAAATTGCTAGCCCTGGCCCATTTCTACCCCAATATAGGGACAAAGTATGTAAGACTAGATGCATTCTCGCAACAATTAGAACCGTAGACCGGTTTCGCTCTCATTAGAGCTCTTCAGTACGGCATACTAATTGTAGCAAAAATGCACCAAAAATAACACGGCTGTCGTAAAGCCAGTCTTAAAACACTAAGTGAGTGGTGAACGTGTCGCCACCTAGTTCGGAACCAAGTACTATGCTGTCACGCCCGCTCCAAATAACACAGAGTGTTAAAAATAGAGACAGTATACAGCTAACTAACAATTTAAAAAATTGCTAGCCCTGGCCCATTTCTACCCCAATATAGGGACAAAGTATGTAAGACTAGATGCATTCTCGCAACAATTAGAACCGTAGACCGGTTTCGCTCTCATTAGAGCTCTTCAGTACGGCATACTAATTGTAGCAAAAATGCACCAAAAATAACACGGCTGTCGTAAAGCCAGTCTTAAAACACTAAGTGAGTGGTGAACGTGTCGCCACCTAGTTCGGAACCAAGTACTATGCTGTCACGCCCGCTCCAAATAACACAGAGTGTTAAAAATAGAGACAGTATACAGCTAACTAACAATTTAAAAAATTGCTAGCCCTGGCCCATTTCTACCCCAATATAGGGACAAAGTATGTAAGACTAGATGCATTCTCGCAACAATTAGAACCGTAGACCGGTTTCGCTCTCATTAGAGCTCTTCAGTACGGCATACTAATTGTAGCAAAAATGCACCAAAAATAACACGGCTGTCGTAAAGCCAGTCTTAAAACACTAAGTGAGTGGTGAACGTGTCGCCACCTAGTTCGGAACCAAGTACTATGCTGTCACGCCCGCTCCAAATAACACAGAGTGTTAAAAATAGAGACAGTATACAGCTAACTAACAATTTAATGCCGTACTGAAGAGCTCTAATGAGAGCGAAACCGGTCTACGGTTCTAATTGTTGCGAGAATGCATCTAGTCTTACATACTTTGTCCCTATATTGGGGTAGAAATGGGCCAGGGCTAGCAATTTTTTAAATTGTTAGTTTACATTGTTTTTTATATTGTTATTTATATATAGTTATAGTTGTGATAACAACGGGCAGGTGGATGTTATTTACACCGACTTATCAAAATCCTTCGATCGCATAGATCATCATTTACTCTTAAGCAAATTAAATAAATTTGGTTTTGTTAATTCATTATTGTCTTTGTTTGTTAGCTATCCTTCTGATCGGTTGCAATTTGTCTCTTATAATGGTTCTAAGTCGGATACATTTAGCGCTACCTTAGGAGTTCCCCAGGGTTCCAATCTTGGACCTCTATTATTTTTAATTTTTATTGATGACTTAAAGGAGACTATTGACTGTGAACTTCTGATGTATGCAGATGATGTGAAGTTGTTTCACAGAATAGAGTACACCCAAGGCTGCTCATTCCTCTAAGATCGGCTGACATCCTTGAATTCCTAGTGTAATAACAATAAGCTTACTCTTAATGTTTCAATATTTCAAGTAGTTAGCTTGAAGTGATCACCAATATTATTTGCTTATACTGTTGAACAGCTTGGATTGAAAATATCTGCATCTATAAAATACCTAGGTGTCAGTTTTGACCAAAGATCATTTATTGAACATATTGATCATGTCACTTCATCAGCTGTGAGACTGTTAGGCTTTATAGTGCGTAATACGAAATCCTTTTTGCACACTGATGCTTTGATTGTGTTGTTCTACTCTCTGGTTAGGTCCCGATTAGAATATGGTTCAGTGGTATGGAATCTCCTCTCTACTGTTCATACTGGTCCAGTGGAAAATATACAAAGAAGGTTTCTAAAATATCTTTCTTTTAAGCTCAACGGTGTATATCCTTCTCAAGGTTTTAACTATTCGCTTTATCTGGAAAAATTTGGGTTTCTGGCTCTTCATCTGAGAAGACTGCTTGAGGTATTGGTTTCTTATACAAGATCTTGCATAATGAGGTTGACTGTTCTTATTTATTGTGTCTAGTCTATTTTAAAATTCCACCGCTAGCTAGCCAAAGCATGGAGCTATTAAGTTATCACAGAGGTGCACATACAAATATTTTGATAAAGTCACCCATATACTTTATTATTAATACCATTAATAAAATGTATCCTACCTGCGACGTAAATTGTGATTCTTTGAGTAACATTTGCCATTCCAGTGCCGCTTATTTATTATTATTTTTCTAATCGAAACTGTGTAGCACATGTCATTTTATCATGTATATATTTTTGTTTTAAAAATAGGTTGTCGCAATTTATATTATTTGTTAGGTTTGATTTTGCTAGGATTATTATTATACTTAGTGTTAATTTTTTAGTTTTTGTTACTTAATTACTAATTATATAATATACCTATTAATTATGCTGTACTATTGTTTTGCAGTAGTTTATATTGATTTTTTTTTTGTATGCTTTTACCCTGTATGTGTTTGTAACTGTTGGGTAAATAAATGAATAAATAAAAAAAACTTTTATGTGACATATTTAACAACATCTAATATATCTGACACGCATCAGTGGTAAGAATGTGCCCCTCTGAACCGAAGGGTACCGGGTTTAATCCCAGGGATCTCCTTTCACTTTTTCAGTACATACTGTAACATTAAAATCAAGCGAGGTGGTGGCGTTGTATGTTATTATTATTGTTTATTGGCAAAAATCATACAATATGTTAGTACAATAAGTAAGTGAGCAGGTTGAATGTCTGCACATTCTGCCCTTCGGAGCACGTTAGTGATCCCTAGCCCCCTTACAGAAAGGCAGGGGTTCGGCAAAATTTCCAGGATAGTGAGGTGGAACTGCTTTCCGACGTCGGTGATTGGCCATAGTCGCGGTAAGAGACCGACATTAAAGAAAAACAAAATTCTGACAACAAAAATTGATGAATTGAAATATTAAAAGCCTCTGCGTTAGTTTAGTGTTAACAGTCCGTAAGATTAGTTCAAATTTCACGAGAGTCTCCTTGAAAATTAACTGTCTCCCGCTTCTTTCTTTGTCATGAATTTCAGTGCAAACAGCTGCGGACGTTTTTGACATTCAGGCTCACTATCCATACACTTCCGTCAATTGGTGATGGAAATCGACAGTTTTAACATCCCTTGTGTTCAAAAATCGAATAAGTGCCTAAACTTCACACCTGGCGGTAGATGCAAGCAACAACTCCATTACTAACGACTATTGAGCCAACTGTGCGTCGCAGCGTCGTGAGCGATTGCTTGTTTGGAAGTAGGGGAACCAACAAACACAGCGGTGTGGTCAACGGCTGCACCAACAGTTTCCATGCGGCCTTAGCGTTTGGGTGACCTTACTTTTGGGATTGCCCTCATATATTCATGGCCTGTTTAAATGTTAATAATTACATTTATTATTTATATTTATTTACATTATTATTTTTGAAAGGTTTTTGCTAAATAATACACTTCTTCTAGCATCAGGGATTTTATTTCAATTAATTAAAGTTATTTTCATCAAATGGTAATTTTGCAGAAAAGTTTTGATTGTTATCTAAAAATTGGAATTTTGCACACTTATCTTGACAAAAATGAACTGGTGGATAGTAACAGATGACCAAAATGCACTGAAACAAAGCAGACTTCTAAAAATTTTGTTATTACAGTTAATATTATTACAAAAACCTTTTATTAACCACGTTATAAGATAACTCATTTAGATTCCATCACCACTAACTTCTTCTAAAAGCCAAACAAACGTGTTTTTAAATGAAAAACCTTATATATAATTTTTTTTCCTTCCTCAGGCCTCGTCCGCGGCTTTGCTGCCCCGATAGCACTGCAACCTTTGGCTTATTGTGCATGCCCTTAGTCTTTTTACTCCACCCATTCCAGAATCACTGTGCCTTGAACTAGTCTGTACAGCGATTGGTAGGGTGAAGTTTTATAATGCTCTGTCTCCGGTCTAGACTGACCATAGATCACTTGTCTTTTGCGGTCCAGAGATTTATACTCACACAAGATGTGCTGGGCTGATTCCTCCCCCTCGCTGCAGAATCTGCATGCGAGGTCCTCCTCGAACCGCCCCATTTTAAGCAGGTGTTTCTTGATGGCCATGTGTCCCGCCAAGAGACCTGTTATGTTTCTGAGCTGTCCTCTGCCTAGATTTAGCAGCTCCACAGCTCTCTTTAAACTGGGTTTATCAATTATTGACTTCCCATGTCTAAACCCTGGACAGTCTGCCCAGTACACCTTGTGTTGTTTCCCCATAAATGGTTCTGCTGACCCTCTCTTCGCGAGAGTGTCAGCTTCTTCATTGCCTTTGACCCTCGAGTGACCCGGCACCCAGACGAGGGTGACCTCATTCTGCCCAGCCAGGTCACTCGTCTCGTCACCCACTCACCAGCCAGGAATTTCCCTGTGGGCTACTTAGTGCCTTAAGGGCCTGGCTGTCTGTGGCTATGAGGATCCGCTTGTTGGTGTAGCCCCTCCTATTGTTCTCCCGCACATAGTGCAGGATGGCGTATATTTCGGTCTGAAAGACCGTTGCATGGGCTCTGAGGCAAATACTATGACTTACCCTCGGTTCTTCCGAATAAACACCTGCCCCCGTCCCTCGCTCCCCGCTGGATCCGTCTGTGAACCAGACGAGCGCGCCGCGTGGTATGCCCGTCCTCTCCTCCCGCCATGCCTCACAGTTGGGGATTTCCACTGTAAAGTTGTTTTCCCTGCAGATTCGTGGGCTCGTGACGTCTCACCTCATTTCAAGCATGCGCTCCTTCACAATCTCTTGAATGTTACAGTGGCCCCTGAAGCCTTGGTTGATCTTCAGTCTATCATTGCAGGCTAGTCTGTATAGCCCTAGCCTGGCCTCCCCCATAATAAGAAAGTGTGTGTGTAGGGGGGGGGGGGGGGGTCCATAACCAGCAACACCTCCATGGGGGCTGTTGGGGTAGAAGACATGGCCCCTGTGATGCATAGGCAAGCCATCCTTTGGATCTTGCCTAGTTTTTTGTTTGGCACTGGATTGTGTCACCTTAGGTCACCAGACCAGTGCCGCGTATGTTAACGATGGTCTGACCAACCTTGTGTACAGTCAGTGGGCCATACTAGGTCTTAGTCCCCACGTTTTTCCATATAACGGCCTAGTGACGGCTACGGTCATGACTGCCTTACGCTTCCACTACTTAACATGCCCGGTAGGATAGTGGAAGCGATAAACTTCGAAGCTGATAACAGCCCCCTATAAAAGCACGCTTCCACTGTACACCGCCAGTCACTCCGAGTGTTTGGATCTAGCCGTTCTCCAGTGTACCAGTGCTGCCGCAGTTTGGTTTGCCCAGCGGTAAGACATATCTTGTTAATTCCTCTCTTGTCCCAGGTGAAACGCGGTGAGTATCTAGGACCTAGACGGGCGACCGACATTCGTGACGATTGTACATACTTTGTATATAGGCATATATAAGTAGGCTAATACCTTGTGATTTCATCGATGAAAATCAGTGGTTTTGCGAAACCAACTATGTATATTATCTCATAGCCAAATAGCTATCAGAACATCATCCAAAACCAGCAAGAAGGAGTAAACATTTTTTAAATAAAAATCGTGAACAAGAAGAAGAAGCAGGATCAATGATGAAATAGTATCAGATGTAAGAGTGACATTTGCATCAGTTTTCAAGTTTATTTTGCTTGTGCTAGCATCTGAACCCACATCGGAATAGACATGACTAAGCTGACAACCCAACTTAGCCAGCTGGCTCACAAAACTACACTGCCTCTTCCAAAATAGTTTAAATATCTTGCAGTTGTACAACATAGAATTTTGTAATGCACACAAAATTTAAATCTCAAAATGATTCGAAAAGGGTTAATATTTTTAAAGGAAAATTCGCTATTATAAGAGTCGTAGTTGAAAGTGACAAATATATGCATTAAAATTTAACGTGTAAAGCGAAATAAAAATCTGGCAGTATAATACAGTATCCACATAAATAATTGCTGATAACAAACGCCGCGTGAAACATCATATCTAAAAATAGCTCATGATAAACTCAGGCCTTTTTTGTAAACAATGACATATGCATTGAGCACACACTGCTGAAATTAATCTAGAAAGAGTTTTCCAATCCAGATATAATACAACAGCATTGAGACAGCAATGTAAGACTACGCAGGGAATAGGGCCGGAACGAGCGAGTAGTGGCATTGATTCGGCTGTACGCCATCGCTGAAGCAGGTATCAGAAGATGTGCAAGAACATTTACACCACGAGGCTCTATAGTGGTGTTACTAGTGCCTGACTAGAACCATCTACCTGAGAACAACCCTATTGTAATTTGTGTTGATTGGTGTAACAATTTTTTCACTTAGCTTAGTACCAATTTCAATAAAAAAATTATTCATATTGTTGGCTATTTCAGTTGGTTTGTCTATCTACTTATTGTCGCCAAAAATTAGTTTACATATCTTTCATCGAAAAATTTGAAGTGGAGGAGGATGAAATCTTATACGAATCCCGTGTACATGCAAATTGTCTACACTCCACCCACTGAAGTACTGAAACTGCTAAAGATGAAAGTTACAGGTGGCCAAAAATACAAGAGTCTGTGAATTATTGGTATAGAAATTGACCTTCAATCCCAGAAGATTAGTGGCGCTGTGCAATATATTTTGTAAAATTAAAGATAGGCAAGGGTAGACAGTAGCAGTGCATTTTCTGTTATATACATAAATGTGCAAAACTAACTCCATTTTCAGTTGGGTGCATAGGGTAGAAGCTGAAGAGTGGTGTTATTGTTATTTATATTCAGAGTATATTTAGTTTAAAGCATAAAATAATTTATTTGTCATCAGAGTTCTCGGTGAGCGAGCATGTACTAGTTTAAAATAATATATGGCCGCACCTGTTTGGTCTATTGCCATGGTAACCGAGCGAGAGCAGGAAGACTCCAAAACTGTACTGGCCGCATCAATAGAGTAAAATGGGGCCGTCGAGTTTATAAACACAGCAGCACTGCATTGTCCACCAGATATGCTAATCGAGTGCCTCGAATAGAAATGCCAGCCTCTCAAGTTAAGCGAACTTGAGAGACCCATAAGCGATACGCTGCTTATATCTAGGTGCATTTTAGGCTGTTATTCCGAGAACTGTCTGTTTTAAAGGTATGCTTAGATAGTTGCTTTGGGGTGCAAATAGTTGTATTGTATTACTTCCACATCGTCACAACGTGCGGAAGTACCACATCGCCAGCAAAAATTTCAAATTTTTTTTTCTTCACTTAAACGTAAAAAGTATCAAAACATATATAAAACATTATTTGGGAACAAACATTTTTTTGTGTGTCGGTCTGTATGTCTTTGTTTGTTTGTAGCCACGATGCATAGTAGGCTAATTTTATGAGCTGATAAAAATAAACTAGATTTAAATACAGACAAAACTGTGAGACCACTCTTTGGGCCAGGACGCTCAGCAAGTATTCGTAATTTACCAGATGATTTTTCCATGAGTGTAAAGATGTTGGGTGTGGTCCTTGACTGTGATATGCAATTGCTCTCACATGTCAAGTTTTTGTGTGGCAAACTGAAAACCTGTTGTTATGCCATAAAATCTGTGAGCAGTGTCCGTAGCACGGGAGTTGTTTTGATTATTGTGCGGTATGGCACTCTGTTTTGGGGGGTGTTTCGGAGGCAGAGCGTGTTTTTCGCATACAAAAGTTTATTGTAAGATTGGATTAGATTTTATTGTGAGTGGGCTATTTCAGTCCCTGCACCGCGACCTTAGGTCTATTGTGGCTCACGTCTAATTATTTAGAATTCACCCATCAATTCCAGCTCCCTGAGGGAGTCGATTTTTTCTTGAGGGTGGAAGTTTGTTTGGCAGGTGTACTGCCATCTGAGTGAAGTCGCTTGCCCGTTTCGAAGCTCAAAGAGAGATAACTTCTCTCCGAGTTCGTCTGGACCCGACATCCGTCAGTGTTTGCCTCAAGGTAGTATCATGAAGTCCCGCTCTCAAGCATCATCCAATCTCCAGTTGTAATCCACCCCTAATCTCAGCTCCCCTCAGGCTCGTCTAAACCTGACACCTAACAGTGTTAGACTCAAAGAAACATCCCATCGAGTCCTGCTCCCGAGCATTACCCCAGCGAGGCCGTCTATCACTCATCAGAGATCAGAGCCCCCCGGGACGTCTGGACACACGACACACGCCAGGGCTCAATCCAGGGCGGTATCATCTGGAACCCCGCTCCCGAGTAACAACCAAGCGAGGCCAACTGTAAGTCTCTGAGGCCACAGCGGAGGCGTCAAACTCCGGGTGCATATCACTCCCCAGAGATATCCGCCTCCCCCCAGCCTCACCAGACCCCTGCCAGTGTTTCATTGACTCGAGGCGGTATCATGAAGTCCCACCCTCGAGCATCATCCAGGCGGGGTCGTTAGCCTGTATCGATGCTCACAGAGTAGGCCCACGTCTCTAGGTCTAATCCACCCCTAGAGACCCCAGCCACCTCTTGGTTCGTCCAGGCCCAACACCTACACCAGTGTTAGCTTAAATTTCACCCAACAAATCGAGCTTCCGACAGGAGATGACACCTGCGAGGTGAAACTTTGTTTGACAGATGTACTGCCATCTGAGCGAAGTTGCTTGCCCGTCTCAAAGCTCAAAGAGAGATAACCTCTCTCCGAGTTCGTCTGGACCAGACATCCGTCAGTGTTTGACTCGGTGCAGTATCATGAAGTCCTGCATCCGAGCAGCATCCAAGTGAGGTCGTTTGTCCGTTTCGAAGCTCACAGAAGAGGCCTCAACCGTTAGTTGTATTCCACCCCTAAAGATCTCAGCTCTCGTCCGGGTTCGCCTAGACCCGACACCCACCAGTGCAAGTTTATTGTTAGAATTATTGCTGGTGCTGCATTTCATGATTCTTGTAAACCTTTATTCAGGCGTTTCAATATTCTAACTGTTTACGATACATGTACGAGTTGTGTTGGTTTGTTTATAGGAATCACGCCACCTTTTCTCGGAAGAGAATGATACATGCTTATGATACAAGATGCCAGGTTTTGTACCTGATGCACACTCAACGTCCTTTTACCAGAGAAATGTTTTTTTATAATGGTTGTTGTTTTTATAATGCCCTGCCTAGTGAAGTTGGAGGTTTAAACACTCTTAGTGTTTTTAAAAGATCTTTGAAAGATTACCTTCTTCAGAAGAGATGTTATTTCCTCGATTAGTTCTTCTCGTAATTTATTTTATGATATATTCTTCATTTATGCTGATTTTAGTATGTATATAGTTTTTTATGCCCTACTTGTTTTCATTTATACATTGTGTGTTATAGTTTACAATTTTGTGTATTAATTAATAGACATGTAATTTTTTTGACAATATCACGAACTAGGAACATAATAATTGTGTAACTGGCATATGTGAAATTAATGTATCTATCTGTCTATCTACCATTAGACCTAATTCTGTTTCCTGTTGTTAAGGTATGATTTTGGAAGAGAGTGAACAACATTACAGAAACCATAACAGTATAATTTATCAAGCAAAACAATGTGAAACACACTGTCAAAGGTTTTACTCAAATTACACTGTCTGCATGTCTTTGTTTAATTAAAGTATTGCTGAGTAATTATTTCCCATTGCTAAATTTAATTATCAAATCCAGATTCTCTGCTTTGTTTTAGTATATATTATAAATATAAATATTATAATTTTTATTATAACATTTTAATTAAATAGTTGTCTCACTTGCATTTTAGTAAATCTTGTGCACTTTTGAATGATTATGATGCTGGTGGGAACTCACAACTAGTTACTAATCTATTTACGAAGTTTTTCTATTTCTGCTTACAACTTGTTTAGCTGAGAAAACGGCTGGCAATTGGGAATAAGTTACTACAGCATACTTAACTTTTATAAATACAGGCGTACACAATAAAAACTGAACTCATGGTTCATAGTTTCCTCCACTAAGCTACAAGGCAGTTCTTAAACAGTGTTGGAAAAACATATTGGTACCTGTTTCTTTAATTTCATTAGGTTGCACTATTCTTTAAGTTTCTACCTGGAAGTAGTTATTTCTGGATTTCACAATCCTTTCCAATTTGCTGGTAATCTTTATCCTCTAGCCGTCTGTATCGCATTAGGTATACACATGAACAATGTCATACAAAGAATACTTATATACCGTTAAGTCCTTTATTGTAAATAGCTTTAGCTGTCTTTGACGTATTCTTACATGCACCCAGTGGATTTTCTTCACTAGGAATAATGCTTCTACCTAGTTGGCCATTCTGTATTACTGACATTATGAGATGTCAACTACGTCACCTAGCGTTACGCGAAAGCTCGATAAAAGCAAGCCTTTCGCAAGGTACAAGTCAGTTCTACACCAGATCTCATCTTCTTCGCTTCTTGGAACCCCAGAGTTCCTAATCTTCCACTTAAAGATCGTTCGTGTGTTTAAGCCAATTCAATTCTACAGTGCAGTTCTACATTTAATCTCCTCTTCTTAAATTCTTGGGACTCCGAGTTCCCAATTTTCTACTTAAACACAGCTCGCGTGTTTAAGCCAGTTAAGTACTACAGTTCTGCAACGAATCTCATCTTCATCGCTCCTTGGGACTTCTAAGATCCCAATCTTCTACGTAAACGTCGCTAGTGTAATTAAGTCAGTTCAGTTTAAGCTCCAATCTTCCTACAGAAATTCCGTTCGTACGGTGATACAGTGAAAAGTCAGTGTTTTCTTCTAAATTAGAAAGTATACACGCAGTTAAATGCAATAGCAAGTAGCTAATAAGATTATTAAATCTCCTGAGTAACCCATTAAATCAAGTGTAACACCGCAAATTGTAAATAAGTGTTAAGTTTAACGTGTACATAGTAAAAAATACAACATATATAAAAAGTCTGGACGCAGCAAGTGCGTTATGGTAGTGAATTTTCATAGAAATGATCTGGCACAAAATATTTTATTATAACTTTTTTTCTTGTAACATAGAAATCTAAATTTTGGTGTATAGTTTACTTTTTATATCGTAAACCTAGCTACCAAATTTGGTTATCATAGATTTTTTATTTTTTAAGATAAATTTTTTTTTCAAATGAACTCAAAATTTTTCCAAAAAACCTCGTCCGATTTTTCTGGTTAACGAACTTATTAAAGCCATTTACAAAAGGAAGGTACATGCCAAATCTTATTAAAATCGGCTTATTACTTTTCGAGATAAGAATTTTTTTCGAACGAAAACTCAAAATTTTCCCGGAAAACCTCGTCCGATTTTTCGGACTAACGAACTTATCCAAGCCATTTACAAAAGAAAGGTACATGCCAAATTTTATTAAAATCGGTCCATTATTTTTTGAGTTATCGGTGTGATACATACATACATATATATATATATATATATATATATATATATATATATATATATATATATATATATATATATATATATATATATATATATATATATATATATATATATATATATATATATATATATATATATATATATATATATATATATATATATATATATATATAAATTGAAACTGACCCCGGATATGGGTTCTAGGGGTCCTAGTTCGCGCTCATTTGCAAAAATTTTTCAAAATTCAAAAGTCGGGATCTCCTCATTAGTAGTGATGGGTCGTTATTTAGCTGTCAGCTATTTTTTAGCGGCTACCGAGCAGTAGCAGTAGCGACCAGTTACCGACTTATAAAAGTAGCGGCTAAAAAAATAGCGGTTTTTACACTAAACTAGAATTCAAGGTCGTGTCTGTTTCAGTTCCACTGCTACTGCTACTAGCTTCGATGAATAAACATCGGTTTTCATCGGCAACTGCTATTTAACCATTTAACGACGCTCTCGCTCACAGCTTTAGCGACGTAGGATCTTCGATCTTCGGTACAAGGACACTACTACACAGAGTTATTCTGTTAAACTGAGAAGCGGTTTTTTTCAAACAGTTGAGTTTCTCACTAGTATGTAAAGCCAAATATTTAATAATCAAAAATGTTGGGTGAAAAGATGAATTTCTGTAAAAAGTAAAAACGTGTTACCTATTACTTTCACTATAGACAACGCAAAATAGGGTTATTTCACGTGAAATTAAAGTACTTATTTATTTAAATTTAGATACATTACCTAAGAAAACAGTTAACACGTCATTTTCGTTTGTCTGATAATAGTTATCAAATTGATTAAAAAAAATATAATGATACAACATTTTTTAATATCTATATACATTAAATGTAAAAAATTAAATGAATATATATATATATATATATATATATATATATATATATATATATATATATATATATATATATATATATGTATATGTATATATATATATATATATATATATATATATATATATATATATATATATATATATATATATATATATATACTCTGCACGCAAACACAATTTAACTTGGCAGTCAAAAGTTTAAAGTAAACTAACACTATAACTAATTTTAAAACAACGAATATTAAAATAAGTAAATACACAATTAATCCTATATATCTTCCAATTTTTTTTAAACTCAAACCAAATTTTTTATACTGTTGGCTGTTGTTTGCACTTGCACAGTTTTTAAAAGTGGATAAAGTGATAAAGATGACCAGTGAACCGAAAATGTAACTAGAGACAGAGATCTTTCTAAGAAAGATAAAAGCATAATGTAATAAGTAATAACAAACCTTTCTTTACCGAAATTTTAAGAACTGCCTTATGTTATAGTTCCTAGAATCACTCCCTGTGTAGCAACAAAAGTTCTAACGTCTAACGTCCCAAGACGTGATAAATAATGATATTTATTGATTCTTGCTGTGGCATTGACATTTACGTAAAGACCCCTCATAAAATAAATTTCTTAGAAATGACTAGTTTATAATTCCTAAAACATCTAAGTAAATACTAATATAAGACTCCTTTCTCATTTCTGATTTCTAAAAGTTTCACTTCAGAGTGGCAAAAGATTTACGACACGCTTATTATAATTTCTTAACCCTTCGTTTCCTTTTCATATCGACAAAATTTCATATTTATACACTACGTGAAATAACGGGGTAAAAATACAATGCATTTATACTAGTGTGCTCGCTCTCGCTCACAGCTTTGGGAATGTAGGATACTATGGATCGACTATCCAGTTTAAAATAGCTGAAGCCGCTATTTTCAACGGTTATTATTAAATAACGTTAGCGGCTTCAACTGTTAACAGAAAATAGCGGTTTTTCCCATCACTACTCATTAGTGAATTTTTTCTACGAAAATTCACTAATATAAAAAGTGTATTATTGAAATCTTCTGGAATCCAGTGCACCTAGAGTAAAAAATACAGTCCACATCTTCAACATATTCTTCTTCCAACTCTAATTAGCAAAGCGGACTAGTTAGCGAGGGTGGGATCAATCCACCTGCAAAACATTGGGGCAAGAAAACAACCTCTTTCTACCCCAAACAGCAAGTGACACATAATGAAGGCCTCAGCAGACACCTTCAAGGTGTCATCAGTAGTCCTAAATATAGGGAACAAAGATATCACCCAAGAAAAATAGTTAGAAAGAAATCTATTGGAGCCAGATTGTAAGTCGGAGCTTACACAATGGCTGAACGATGAATTGTTCATTACAACATGGTTGCTGTGGAGGCATAAACTATTACAAATCTGGCGCCCGAGCAGGGACACATTCGTTGTGTCCTGTAGGAAAAGGGATTAAATGTATCCTATAAAAAGAGACTGGTTTATGTCCTGTAGAGATGGAACAGTGTAAGGTCCTGTATAAATGAACCATAGGTTTTGTTTTTGTGAACAAAGGTCTCCAGTCATTTTAATCGGCATATGTTCTGTTTGGTTTACTAAGGTGTACTGTTTGTATGGTCTAAGGAGTCATGTTTTCTGTATTAATATATCCTGTTTTTGTTGGCTTATGTAGGTTAAGGCTGTTCCGTGTCTTGAAAATTTGGCTACAAATTTCAGAACCGCTGATGTTTTATGTAATGTACTGATTATTGTATACCGTATACTGGGTGTTGCAGCGGACAGTAGCATGTACTGATCTATGGATTAACCGTTTCAACAACACCACATATTTGGCAAGCTGCACCGTACCGAAGCCATACCGACTTTTCCTAAAATGGCTAATAAGCAATTTTATCCATTAAATTAAATAAACTCAATAAAAACATCATATAAGATTCTGCTTCATTGCAAACATATAAGTTAGATTTTAAATAAACTTACCTGTGATATGATTAGACATGTAGTTATTTTATGTGGAATCCTGGCTATTTTCTTGGTCAGAATAAAGACCAAAACAACCCACAAACAGGCAATTATGCCTATAATACTTATATCTAGGGTAAAACCATCTAGCTGCTTTATATAATCGGCAGGATCCGCATGCGTGAGCGTTATCATCTTAGCAGATACAAACATCAAAGGGGCGCTTATAAATGTACAGGCTACCATAGCACTTGCGATCTGAAACCGAAACAATTCTATCATTATCATTAAACGTTTTATGATATAAAATGTTATATATTTTTAACTGAGGCTTTCGAAAAGTTCACTATAAATATGAATAGTTGTAACAATTATGTTTATTAATTACTAGCTGTTACCCGCGACTGCATCCGCATGGCATTCAGTTATAATAAGAAGACGAACCATGTTTTTCAGGCTATATAATAATCATAAGTACCTTACAAACTGACACATATATACAAATTACACCTAAAACCACGGTTAATATTGAAGAAGAAGAAACTTAAAATTTCAAGTCAGTAATTAGAGGTGAAAAAAAAATATTTTTTAAATATTTCTTTATATAAGATATTGTTTACTATTTTAGAGGGTGGTCTCAGTACAATTAGGCTATTGGGTGAGCTCACAGGCGAATACTCTACGGAAAATTGGCCACAGGAGAAACAGTCTTAAGTGAACTCCTGCAAATTTTAGAGTTTGCCCCTGTGACTTATTCATTGTCACAGCGAAGCATCCTTTCATGGGAAACTGCCGTCTCTTGATTTCAAAAGGGAGATCATTTGAAATCAAAAGGATAGGCAGGATAAATAGAATTTCTCCTTGAGCAGGCTCAGTTATACCACCTGCCTCTTCTACATTATGAGGCAAAGCTTTAACTTGTAGCCTAGTACTATTACAAAATTTGGGTGCTTCTAAATTTTTAAGCAACATTACGGGTGTGCCCACATGAAACAATAGCCGATGGTATGAAAGACCAGGTGCGTTTAGAGCGTTCAAAAATTCTACTTGGTAATGAACGGCTTCGTCTTTATTTACTACAGAGTCTATTGAGCTGTAAATTATTTTTTCTCCTTCAAATGATTGCAGTAACATATCATTAATACCCACTGCTTGCAAGTTTTTATATATTATACTTTATATACCCAATACATATCCTATATCTCTAAACTATTTACCAACTTTAACACCTATAATATATTGAACTACGAATATATATATATATATATATATATATATATATATATATATATATATATATATATATATATATATATATATATATATATATATATACATATATAAATTACGTACTCATAACTATACCCAACAGGTAAGACGTATCTTATATCGCTTAACAAACAACTTAAATACCTAAATTAGAAACAATTCGATACCAAAATACTAACTACCTGATAACCTGTAAACTAATTTGACAGTTAAACAGATAGACAGATGAATATATCAGTAAGCAACTGAACAACTGAATAACCGAAAAACTGAAATGGGATGAATTTCAAAAAATCTTTTTTTAGTGTTCACCTACGAACCTCTGTGCAAAATTTCATAGGTACATTTAACAAGAATTTGATGTTTTTCTTTGCAGGGTTCCCCTTATATTTCAACAACACACCACTAGGGCTTACAGCCTAAATACTATCGTACTGTGGGTGTCGACAAGGAGGAAAGAGGCAACTTGTTAATTCTGGACTTGAAGGTTTGGAGGTTCGGAGGAGAAGGAAAAACATGTGCCGGCAAGGAATTCCACAACTTGGAAGTCCTCGGGACAAAAGAGCGGGCATAGCAAGATGTTCTATGTCTGGTGACCTGGACAGTAAAAGGGTGCATTCGCTCTGTTCCCCTGGTAGATCTGTTGGGGGCAGCAGGTGGAGGAACTATGGAAGAAAGCTCCTCTGAGCAGTGCCCGTGCAGATATCTATAAAAGAGAGAGAGAGGTCACCAACGGCACGTCGGTGAGCAAGGGCTGGCAGCCTTTGGGTGAGGGTAGGATCACCAATGAGACGTATAGCTCTCTTCTGAATGGGGTTCAGGATATTGAGTGTAGAAGCGGCAGCAGCACCCCAGATGTGGGAGCAGTATTCGAGGTTTGGCCTTATTTGCGAAGTATATAAGGTATAGAGATTAGCTGGTGAAAAGTATTTGCGAGCCCGGAAGAGGAAACCTAATTTCTTAATAGATGCTTCTGCAATTGATGTGACATGTTGGTGCCAATTGAGATTTCGATTCACAGAAATGCCAACAAGTGAAAGGGACTCATTACTTTGAATAACTTGGTTGTTCATTGTGATGGGTCTAGGTTGGAAAGAAAGCAAGACTCAGATTTGGTGGGGTTGAATTGTACAAGATTTCTACTTCCCCAGTCTAATATTTTATGGAGATCCACGGAGACAGAACCCTCCATGAGTCTGCGATCCTCATCTAACTGGGCCAAAGAGACAGGTTTAAAATATTGTATATTTGAGTGGAGGGTGCTGTCGTTCGCGTAACTGTGAACTGGGTTGGATGTGCTAAAGAGGAGGTCATTGATGTGGAGAAGAAACAAAGTAGGGGCTAAAGCTGAACCTTGAGGAACTCCTGCATTAATTGGATATAGTTTGGAGGAATGGTCATCCACGACAACAAAAATGCTCAGGTTGGAGAGGAAGTTTGCTGTCCAGGTACAGAGTTTTAGTGATAGGCCATAGGCGGGAAGTTTATTAAGCAGTGCTGCGTGCCAGATCTGGTCGAATGCTTTGGATATGTCTAGAGCGACAATCTGGGATTCACCGTGTAGTTCCATAGACTTGTTCCAAGAATGGGTGACAAAGGAAAGGAGGTCAGCAGTTGATCTGCGCTGATGGAATCCATACTGCCTGTCGTGTACTAGACTGTTTTTCAAGAAATTTTACTAATTCAGTGTTTATATACTTTTCGATCACTTTAGAGATGACTGAAAGGAGAGAGATAGGCCTGTAGTTGCTAGAAAGCGCTTTGGATCATTTCTTGAGGACGGATTGTACTCGAGAAGTTTTCCAATTACTAGGGAATATGCCTCTATTGTAAGATGTCTGAAACAGATGAGTCACGACAGGAGCAAGTTCTGGTGCGCATTTTTTGAGAACAATTGCTGGGATCTCGTTAAGGCCAGAGGCTTTCCTGGTCCTTAAAAACAGCATATCAATTTCGCTGACTTTTCCCTGGTCCTGCTGACATTAGGTCATCACCTCATGGCGGAAAACACGCTTCCCCATTTCAAATGTAAAGTGACTAAATACTGCAAAAAAATATGTGGTTTTGTGAAAAAAGGAATCATTTAAATAAATGGTTCAGAATTGCATAAAAAGCCAACAAATTGTTTTAGTAAAATAAAGAAATTAGGTTTCCTCTTCCAGCACTCGCAAATACTTTTCACTAGCTAATCTCTATACCTTATATACTTCACAAATAAGACCAAACCTCGAATACTGCACCCACATCTGGGGTGCTGCTGCCGCTTCTACACTCGCTATCCTGGACTCCATTCAGAAGAGAGCTATACGTCTCATCGGTGACCCTACCCTCACCCAAAGGCTGCCATCCCTTGCCCACCAACGTGCCGTTGGTAACCTCTCTCTCTTTTATAGATATCTGCACGGGCACTGCTCAGAGGAGCTTTCTTCCATAGTTCCTCCACCTGCTGCCCCCAACAGATCTACCAGGGGAACAGAGCGAATGCACGTTTTTACTGTCCAGGTCACCACACATAGAACATCTTGTTATGCCCGCTCTTTTGTCCCGAGGACTTCCAAGTTGTGGAATTCCTTGCCGGCACATGTTTTTCCTTCTCCCCGAACCTCCAAACCTTGAAGTGCAGAATTAACAAGTTGCCTCTTACCTCCTTGTCGACACCCACAGTATGGTAGTATTTAGGCTGTAAGCCGTCGTGGTGTGTTGTGGAAAAAAAAAAAAAAAAAAAAAACGACTCATTAAACAATTTACAATCTATTAAAAAACAAATATGGATACTTACCAAATCTATATCTATACTATATTGTGTGGCAAATACAAAAACAGTTGGAGCAGCAGGAAATGTGCCATATAGAAAGCCATATGTACTTAGATCTATAGTTTCACTTTCATTGTATCCAGCATGTACCAGGCTCACTACTTCCCTTGTGACTAGAGGTAATGCAATCCTGACAAAACGTAACCAATTAGTTAACTAATAAACACGCAGATAAATATAATAAACAAGCAGATAAATACACAATAACACATGTAATATTCTAATGTCACGTTACTGCTTTCATTAAATTTTTTTGTATATTTGATTTGTTATTTTTTCTGGAACATACGATATTGTTTTGCTATCTCTTTATCATTCATTGAAAAATATTGGTATGCAGTTACCTTTTTTTTTACATTCCGTTGACGTCTTATTTTTAATCAAAAACATATCGTAGGCCTTTAAAACTGCTCTTTGACATTCCGACAATTTATTAAATTTAAAACACAGTTCCCTGGACTTCTGTTAGGCATGACATTGGGAAGCAGACATTCCGACAATTTGTTAAATTTAAAACACAGTTGCCTGGACTTCCGTTATGCATGACATTGGGAAGTAGAATAAGTCAATTGGTTATGACACAGTGGACACGTTGACGGAGCGCATTTCTTCAGTATATGAATCATCCATTTTATCTCGTGAACGTCCAGTAGATTGCTCTGTTCCTGATACCAGTTTTGGTGTTGGAAATATTAATATTCAGCTTTCTGATATTTAGGAACCACTGTCTGCTCTTAACGATCGCAAGAGCCCTGGAGCTGATGGAATTCCAGCAAAGTTGTTGAAGAATTTCCACAACTCATTAGCTGTTCCGCTTCTTATAATCTTTTGATTGACTCTTGCATTAGGGGTCTTCCCCACAATGTGGAAATTGAGATTCACTATACATATCTTAAGAAGTGGAGATAATTTTTAATGTACTTAATTATAGGCTTATAAATATTCTTAGTGTAATTCCTAAACTCTTTGAATCACTGATTTGTGGGACGATATGGTGAGTTCATCATTTACATAAATAAATCTACGTTCCCCATCAAATCCACAATTGTTGGTTCGGACGCTTTTGATTTTCTTCTGAGCCAAGATTTTTTGATTTGTTTCTTGTGACACATTTAACAACGATTGGTTCACTCAATTTACCTGTTTGTATCCTATTAATCCCCTGTGGGTCCGGGGACTAACTAAAAGAATAGGCCCAAGGTAACTTCTGCCTGTCGTAGAAGGCGACTAATCGGGGGCCGGTGGTAGTGGACTTTTCCTTTACGTGATAGTAAAGGATTTTTTTACGCCCGAGGAGGTACCACCCCATACATCAAGGGGCCAGTGAAGTCCCAATGGACGTTTCCGGTTCTGGTGTATGAGTCGGTTTCCCTTACAAACAAAAATGATGATGGCTCCTCCTTGTACAAAAGATTCTGGACATAAAATACTCCTCCAGTCGGATCTCCGGGAGAGGGGAGTACAGGGGGTGCCGGCATCAAGATTTAACATATCTTTCTCGAATATATGTGGCCTAAATTCTAACCTGAACTCTGTCCACCATTTCCTCCAGGCTAATAGGCCCCGTCGCCTCTTCCTCACCGAAACCCAAATCAGTGCCAAAACAGCCACTAATCACCTTAATTTCCTGGGGTATGAGCTCCTTACTTCGTTTAGATTGCATGGAGGTGTGTGTGCGCATACGTTCGTAGCAATCTACCCTGCACCAGACTCCCTAATTTAGAAGCTGGAAGAAAAGACATACTTTGATTGAAACTATCTCTTCAGGACTGCAACTAAATTCATCTGTTGAATTTACCGGTCACCTTCTGACAACAACTTTGTCAAGCTCTTCGTTACCTTTCTGAAAAAAACCGACCATCTGATTTCTGAATATCCTTCCTCCGAGGTCACTATTCTTGGTGACTTCAATGTCCATAATCAGGAATGGCTAGAATCTTCAAAAACCGATCCACAAGGGAGAGCAGCGGAGGCCTTTGCAGTAAGCAATTCTTTAGTCAATATGGTTCAGCAACCTACTTACTTTCCTCGCATCCTAACACACAGCTCAAATCCCTTGGATCTCCTTCTTACTACAAAACCTGAATGCTAGAAGACATCAGTCACTGCCCTCCTTGGTCGCTCAGACCACAGCATGGTCACTGCTTCCTGCGAAATGCAACCCGAGGTCACACAATCATCACACGCACATATCGTTTGGCACTATAATTCCGCGAACTGGGAAGAAATGCGGGATTACTTTTCCTCATTTCCATGAGCGTCTGTCTGCTTCTCTCATCCTGACCCCTCTGATATCTCACAAAACGTCACCAAAATGATCAAACCTGGCATGGAATTATTTATTCCACGTACACAGAAAACCTCTCCAGCGACTCAAAAGACCTGGTTCTCTAAATCCTGTGACCAGGCCAGACTTGAAAAGATCGAAGCTCACAAAACGCTTTTACACAATCCCAATCAAGAAAAATGTCAAGCATTTAACGACGCAAGAAACTGCTATGTCCACATTCTTTCTGAGACAAAAAACTCGTTTAATAACCACATCAAAAACAAAGTTATCTCAAGCTCCAACGGCAGCAAACCCTGCTGGACTCTTGCTAAATCTATTGGGAATAATTTCTGCAAGAGCACGTTCCCACCCCTTGTTTCAGGTGAAGAAATTGTTTCTACCGCCCTGGGCAAGGCTGAAGTTTTTGCCTCGTTTTTCGCCGGCAAATGTACTCTCAACCCACCTCCAAATGTTCAACTACCAACAATCCCCAATGTCCGCATAAAATGACGGATATCATTTTCAAAACTAAAAAGGTACGAAATATGCTCTCTTCTATTAAAACCAGGAAAGCCTCTGGCCTTGACGAGATCCCAGCAATTGTTTTCAAAAAAATGCGCATCAGAACTTGCTCCTGTCCAAACTAGTCTGTTTCAGACATCTTACAATAGAGGCATATTCCCTAGTAACTGGAAAACTGCTCGAATACAACCCGTCCCCCAAAAAGGATCTAAAGCGCTTCCTAGCAACTACAGGCCTATTTCTCTCCTTTCGGTTGTCTCTAAAGTAATGGAAAAGTATATAAACACCGAATTACTAAAATTCCTTGAAAAACACAGTCTAATCCACGACAGGCAGTATGGATTCCGTCAGCGCAGATCAACTGCGGACCTCCTTTCCTTTGTCACCCATTCTTGGAACAAGTCTATGGAACTACACGGTGAATCCCAGATTGTCGCTCTAGACATATCCAAAGCATTTGACCAGGTCTGGCACGCAGCACTCTTTATAAACTTCTGGCCTATGGCCTACCACCAAAACTCTGTACCTGGACAGCAAATTTCCTCTCCAACCGGAGCATTTCTGTTGTTGTGGATGACCATTCCTCTAAACTGTATCCAATTAATACAGGAGTCCCTCAAGGTTCAGCTTTAGCCCCTACATTGTTGCTTCTCCACATAAATGACCTCCTCTTTAGCACATCCAACCTAATTCACAGTTACGCGGACGACACTCAAATATACAATATTCTAAGCCTGTGTCTTAAGCCCAATTAGATGAGGATCTCAGACTCATAGAGGGTTCTGTTTCTGTGGATCTCCAAAAAATATTGGACTGGGGAAGTAGAAAAATCTTGTACAATTCAACTCCACCAAATCTCAGTCTTGCCTTCTATCTCATAAGAGATACACCAGCCCTAAACCCATCACAATGAACAACCAAGTTATTCAAAGTAATGAGTTCACTTGCTGGCATTTCTGTGGATCGAAATCTCAATTGGCACCAACATGTCACATCAATTGCAGAAGCGGCTGCCAAGAAATTAGGTTTCCTCTTCCGGGCTCGCAAATACTGTTCCCCAGCTAATCACTATACCTCATATACGTCACAAATAAGGCCAAATCTCGAATACTGCTCCCACATCTGGGGTGCCGCTGCCGCTTCTACGTTCGATATCCTGGACTCCATTCAGAAGAGAGCTATACGTCTCATCGGTGACCCTACCCTCACCCAAAGGCTGCCATCCCTTGTCCACCGACATGCCGTTGGTGACCTCTCTCTCTTTTACAGATATCCGCATGGGCACTGCTCAGAGAAGCTTTCTTCCATAGTTCCTCCACCTGCTGCCCCCAACAGATCTACCAGGGGAACAGAGTGAATGCACCCTTTTACTGTCCATGTCACCAGACATAGAACATCTTGTTATGCCCGTTCTTTTGTCCCGAGGACTTTCAAGTTGTGGAATTCCTTGCCGGCACATGTTTTTCCTTCTCCTCCGAACCTCCAAATCTTTAAGTCCAGAATGAACAAGTTGCCTCTTTCTCCTTGTCGACACCCATGGTGCGATAGGATTTAGGCTGTGAGCCCTCGTGGTGTATTGTTCAAATAAAATAAAAAAAATAGCAGCTTGTTATTCTTTTATGTCCAAATGTATTGCAGTAAATAGCTGCCCAACTGTTTCCCTTATGGTTCCTGGTTGTTTTGGTATCCCCGAAATCACAATATTGTTTACTTTTTCATTCTGTTCTATGTAATTTATTGTTTTCCAATGCTTCCACTCTTTCTTGCAGTTCGTTATTCCTCTTCACTAGTTCCTTTCTTCGTTTTTACCAGTTCGGCATAATGCTCAGGTTGCTCTTCAAAGTGGTGAGACATGTATTTGCTGACTTACCGTCCCGTTGAGTGTCTGCTGGAACTCAACTGTTGCCGATTTGTCAAGGAGGAATGCCAGACAAACGTCACAAAATAGTGCTTGCAGTCAACAGTGTGTTCATCACTCTCCAACGGCTTAAATGTATCGGTAGCCAGCAGATAAGTCTTTAAACTCAGCCAATTAGTCAAGCTAAAATGTCTATAATTACATCTGCTAAGCTCAATGTCTAATTTACCGTGTTTTATCATAAACATAATTCAATATTTTTCATTCCCTTAATATCATGGTAAATATGTACTTAAATAAATTGGAATTCAAACTTTAATTGAAATGCTTTCAAACATAACCTATAATAACTAAGACATAGTGTTGATAGCAGATTTCATTGAATAAATTAAATTTTATTTTTAATAACTTTCTGGATTTCAACTTCGCCTGTGATGGTGGGGTTTCTTTTGCAGCAACGAGAAAGGAGGCATGTGCAAAATTCAATGTATATTTTGTAAATAGTATTAATGTGATTGTAGATTCAATTCCAGTGAGTTGTCCTTGGTCTCATGAGGGTTATCTCTTGGTTGCATGTTCTTTTGTTGACTTTGGGCCTGTGACCCTGGCTGATCTGAATAAATATGTAAACATGATGAAAAAAGGTAGCACAGAGATCCTCAGCACGGAGTTTTTGAGAGTAACCTTTGGAGTAATTGGTCATGTAATTTTGAATTTTATTAATGTCTCCCTTAAATATGGTGCTTTTCCAGAGGCCCTTAGTTGCAGTACAATTATACCAATTCCAAAGGGAGAGAAATATGTTCGCCCTGTGAATACTCTGCCGAGTGTTGAGAAGCTATTGGAACATTTTGTATATTGTCAGTTAATGGATTATTTTCAGAAAAACAAACTGTTTGTTGGTTATCAGTCTGGGTTTAGAAAGCATCATTCTTGTGAGTGGAAGGAAGCAATAGATCAAGGGAAATATGTACTAGCTGTGTTTGTTGATCTTAAGAGAGCTCTTGAAACAATCGACAGGGATATTCTTCTGCGGAAGCTGGCATATTATGGTATTGGTGGAAATGTGTTAGGATGGCTGAGGCAATACTTGACGGGCAGGACACAGAGGACCAGATTAGAGAAAGAAATATCAGATGAGGTGGTGTGCTGCACTGGAGTTCCTCAGGGGAGTATACTCGGACCCCTACTTTTTATCATCTACATGAATGATATTAATTTCAGTGGAGATTTTGAATATATAAGTTTGTTTGCTGACGACACATTGATTGCCTGTACTGGAGACAATGTTGCAAATATGGTTACAAGGATGAATTAACTTCTTGCTGCATACCTGCATGTGAACAGACTGGGGTTGAATGCGAACAAAACAAAAGCTATGTTATTGGGTAGTAAGTATAGGCTGAAGAAGATAGATTGTAATAATGTAACTTTGATGATTGAAAACAAGAGGATATAATTTGTAAAAGAAATGAAATATTTGGGTTTTGTTTTGGATGAGGCACTTAGCTTTAAGAGTCACTATGAGTACATAAGCAAGAAAATAAGGAAAAAATTATTTTTGTTCAGCAGACTCAGTCACAATTTGTCAGTGTATGCTAGTATCATGGTGTATCGCACACTGTTACAACCTCATTTTGATTACCGTGTTACCTTGCTTCACGTGATGGATCTGAACTCTCTGAATGTGTTACAGAAACTGCAGAACCGTGGAATGCGAATTGTCTTAGAAGTGAGCAGATATACACCTATAAAATTGATGCTAGCGACTTTGAACTGGCAATGCGTTGTAGATAGACTGTACTATTTAATGATGATATTTGTTTTTAAACTTGCGAAGAATATGTTGCCAGCCTATTTCGATTCATTTATGGTTTTTAACAGAGACATTTCCAATATAATACAAGGGGTGCTGATGGTCTGCACATATATAGAACCTATACAAGCGGAGCAATGAAGTCAGTGTTTTTTAGAGGTATCAGCGAGTTTAACAGCTTACCTGATGATTTGAGAAAAAATTCGGGACGCAGCAAGTGCGTTATGGTAGTGAATTTTCATAAAAATCTTTTTAATAACAAATATGTGTGTTTTTTAAGAAAGCAGGCATCAAATTTGGTTATTAGTATAACCTATATAGTAAAAACAATGTGCCATGTTCCATTAAAATAACTTTATTGTGTGAAAATGTACAAAAATTTCCAAAAGTAAACTTAAAATGTTCCCGAAAAAACACGTTTCTTGGTCAACCTTATAGGTTAATACCAAATTGAGCTGTTCAAATATGAAACATTTGATCAAAATTCGCTACCATAACGCACTTGCTGCGTCCAGAATTTATTTTCTTACAAATATGCATTATATTTCGATGGAAAATGCAAAAATGCAATAACAAAAGGCGTGTTTGATTAAAAAAAGGAAATTTGTATCACCAACGACTTATGGGCCATCCTGTGATTGCAGAAATATTATTTTAAGATGTAGCTCAAGACACCCTATAATTAATATATACAAATTTTCTTCATATCTTATATAATAACGGATATATTGAGCTTTATTAATTTTTTACGAAAATTCGACAAAAATTATATACCATTAAATGATAAACTCTATAGCTAAGGCTACTGCCAAGCATCAGAGAAAGGGTCTATTTGAAATGAATTTTCTGCAAATATTTTAGTAAAATTAAGGACTATGACGGTTGAAACTAAGACTTAAGGGTTTGTAAAACATCCTTCTTGAGACATTTTATTTCTATAGCCCGTATTAGATTTAAGTTATTTGCCTAAATGTTGCCAATTTTGACATTTTAAATCGCCACTTTGACGTTTTGAGGAGAACCCCAATTTATTTATTTTTAAATGCCTATAACTTTTTTGTCTTTTGACCTACATAGCTAAATTTTGGTAGGTAACTTACCTATAAGGACATAAACCTGCGTGCCAAATTTGGTTGCCCTTACTTTGTAAATTCCGGAGATATAAATTTTTTTCGAAAGAAAACACAAAATTTTCCGGGAAAACCTGGGCAGATTTTCCTGACTAACGAACTCATCCAAGCCATTTACAAAAGGAATTTTTTCACCAAATTTGATCAAAATCGGCCCATTATTTTTTGAGTTATCGGTGTGATACATATATATATAAATATATATATATATATATATATATATATATATATATATATATATATATATATATATATATATATATATATATATATATATATATATATATATAAACATATAAAAATTGAAACTGACCCCGGATATGTTTTCTGGGGGGCCTAATTAGCGCTCATTTGAAGAAATTTTTTCAAAATTCAAAAGTCGGGATCTCCTCATTAGTGAATTTTTTTTAAGAAAATTCACTAATTGTGGTACATTGGGTTTATTTAGGAGGAAACTTTTTCAGTTATTGATGTTGAGAGCACATCTATGATTAAATGTTAATTTGTTTGTATGTGTTAGGATTTCCTGTATTTAAATAAACTTATTATTATTATTATAACTGTTGTATTTTATTTCTATCGTATGCTAAGTACTTTTCACCTCGTGCAAAAAGGAAGTAAAACTTACAGTTTAACCATAATTAGAATCCCAGGCACAACAAGTGTAGCACCTCTGAGCTTGTGAACTTTGCCTACCATTCTCAAACCAAGTAAAAATAAAGCACTTGCCGAAAATGCAGATCCCAACACCTAAAAGCAAAGCAATATAAAAATAATTAATATATCCATGGAACTAAAAAAATTTCGGGACGCAGTAAATGCGTTATGGTAGTGAATTTTCATAAGAATAATATATTATTGATTTAGCTTTATATTAAAAGTTATAAATAATTACATTTCATTTAATTCATGGTGTTAGGAACAGTAAACAATTAGGCAAAAATAGCAAACAAAAACAAGATCTCTAAAATAAATACCAATAATCAGTCGTATACAAAAGTAAAAAATAAAAAATAGGAAATATACTCAACAAAAAATACAAAATGCAAATTGTCAAAAGTATTATACTGTGATTCACATTGTTATTGGTGTGGCTAATTACTACCATGAGATGATTTTCACGAATGAAGACGCATGTGTATACTTTGAGTGCATGTGAAATCCAACTGTTGCTGCTAGGGTGTATGCGGTAAAGTACTTGGGAAGTGGGCGGTTTTGCAAAGGAGTTTTAATTGGAGTATATTCTACACATATAATAGACTGGAGACGAGCTCAACAGCTCCGTACATGCCGTCAGTGGATAAAACAGGTTGGTATACCGGGATTCTATATGTGGAACATTAAATTTTAGTGACTCAAGTAACAACAGGCAATCAAAATCTGAACTGACAATTTAAAAAAGAAACACAATGCAGCTGCACCGTCTCCTGTCCTCCAGGTTAGCCAAGTTAAAGCGCTTTAATAAATCACTTTGTGGATAGCCAATGCATGGATATTGATCATCAACTGAAAAACTAAGGAATTTCATACACTTTCCCTGAACATTTTCAAGGCTATCAACGTCCACCAAGTACGTCGGAGACCAAACTACTGAAACATATTCAAGACAGGGCCTCACCAGTGCCTTGAAGAGGGCTCTTTTCTGCAGGATAAATACAGAATTGAAAAGATAACCTACACAAAAGCCCCAGTAACAAATGCCATGCCTTAGATGGGACTCCACAAGTGAGAAGTAAACACTTCTAGATGTACTCTTGTCCAAGCTTTTTGAAACAACTTTTAGTGTGTGACAACCTGATGAAAGCTTCTTACATAGATGACTTATATGTGTTTTAAATTTTAACGATTGATCAATGTATAGTCCCAGAAACCTAACACAGCTCTCCTTCCCAAGTTCCTCAGCTGCTAGAATCACAGCAGGGAGACTACATTTGAAATGCATGATATTAGTCTTAGAGACATTCAAAGTTAACAGATTTGAAATGAACCAGTTTTCTATCATCTTCGTATCCTCTGCCACAGTGTGCTCCAACACTATCACTACTTAACAAGATGGTTATATCATCAGCATAGATAGTAATATGACCCTTAATTTTCAACATAGACAGGTCATTAATATAAAGTAAAAACATCAGTGGGTCAAGAACAGACCACTGCGGAACAGCATGGTGAATATGTTGGTACCCAGAGCTAATATGACCAAGTTGAACACTCTGCTGACGATCAGATAAATAGGACTTCAACCATTCAAGCAAAGTCCCCATTAAGCCATAAGTAGGAAGTTTACGTAACAGTATCTCATGATCAACACAATCAAATGCTTTAGTGAGATCACAGAACACTGCCGCAGCTACCTGATTGTTATTCAGTGAAAGGTACAGATTTTCAAGAAAATAAAATATTGCATCATTTGTACCTTTTTTAGGTTGAAATCCAAACTGGGAAGATGTTAGGATCTTGTGTTTACCAAGAAATACCTGCATTCTATTTTTAATTAATTCCTCAACTATTTTAGAGATGGTAGGAAGTAGAGACAGAGCACGCAAACTATTTGGAGAATCTGTTTCACCTTCTTTATATGCAAGAATTACTCTAGCCATTTTAAGAGACGAAGGAAAAGATCCCGTTATAATCGAACTATTAATTGCATCTGCCAAGATATCAAGAACCCAGTTAGGAAGGTGAAGAAGCAGTTTGACAGAGATACCATCCCACCCGATAGAATCTTTATTCTTAAAGTCATGGAGCACTCCATGATTTCAGCAGAATCGACCGGCGTAAAAAAGAAGGTGTCAGGGATAAAAACATCATCCATGAAGCCCAGTGGATCCGTCCAAGGGACCCTCCACTGTATCAGCCGAGAAGCAATGGAACAATAATAATCATTGAAATGATTAGGATCCAGTTCAGGAGTCACCCGATGAGAACCATGTTCTCCCAAAAGATCATTAACAATCGACCATGACTCTCTCTGTCTGTTTGAAGACCGCAGTATCCTTTGTCTATAATATTGTTGTTTTGCAACCTTTAAAACTCTTCTGTATATCCTTCGATAGTTATTAAAATAGAATATGAATGAGGCATTGTTACCAGCATTATGGAACTCGCTTAAGGGATCTGAAGAATTCAATATACAATCACAGCTATTTGTTGCACATAGTTGTGAAAACATACTGTAGTTATGCTGAGCAAACATTCTTCCACGTTTTTTACAATTTTTCTTTTGGAATCGGTTAAAGATAACTTACATAAGCAAGCTTCATGATCAGACAAACCAGTGTTAACAACGCAACAGTCCAAAAATTCACACCTACATTTGTACATATGTAGTCTATAATACTTCTGGAGTGCTGGGAACATCTAGTTGGTGAATCTATCAACATATGCAGATCAAAAGAATCCAACATACAAGACAGGTTGACAACATTAGAAGAGGCTTTATTTAAATAATCGAGATTAAAATCTCCTGTGAGAATCACAGTAGAATTTACAGGCAACACAGACAGAACCATCTCCAATTTTTGAAGAAAAAAACTACTATTAGAAGTAGGCGATCTATAAATGCACAAAACATACATATTCAACTTCTTGCAGCAGGCAATAGAGAACTAAAAATCCTTTTCCACTACTAAGAGCTGATTGTACTTATCAACATCAACAAAGTTATAACATTCTAAAAAATCTTCTCTTATCATAATCAATATACCGCCATGAGAAAAACAAGATCTATTAAACCGGGATATTATAACATAGGGGGGCACAGAAAAACCTTCTTCTGGCTTCAGCCAATGCTCAGTTAGCAACAGTATCTCAGGATTGCCTATACTATCCAAGAATAAACTCAATTCATCAACCTTATTACGTACAGATTGAACATTTAAAAGTACAACTGAGAACTCTACTTTTTGTACCTAAAAAAGAAGTTTTACTGCTGCCACCAGCAACTTGTCCTACAGCTTCATTAGCAACTGAATCACTATAATGAAGTACCATGGATTCATAAAGTGCTATATTTTCAGGCTCAAAAAAAATTAATTTTTTTCTAATAGGTTTGCTATTAATTATCTCTACTATTTTCATACAGATTTAAGGATTATTGATCGAGTGTCCTGGCAACATATAAGAGTTCAAAAACGAAATATTACCCTGTCATAGTTATTAACTTTCATCAGAAAATCAAAAATTTTATTATTGGGTTTGCAAACATTTTTGTAAATTCTACTCCCAAGCAGGCAGGACTCAGAAGATAAAATTTGTTTGGGTATAATTTTTAATTTTGTTCCATATCTGTTTTATTTTTGGATATTTCCTTCGAATAAAATCATGAAAACCAGCATATCAACGTTCTCAGAACACCTTCAAAAGAAGTACCGGGCTTAATAATAGATTAGAGATTAGATTTTATTGTGAGTGGGCTATTCCAGTCCCTCCACCACGACCTTAGGTCTATTGTGGCTCACATCTAATTATTTAGATTTCACCCATCAATTCCAGCTCCCTGAGGGAGTCGATCTTTTCTTGAGGGTGAAAGTTTGTTTGGCGTGTGTACTGCTATCTGAGTGAAGTCGCTTGCCCGTTTCGAAGCTCAGAGATAACCTCTCTCCGAGTTCGTCTGGACCCGACATCCGTCAGTGTTTGCCTCGAGGCGGTATCATGAAGTCCCGCTCTCGAGCAGCATCTAATCTCCAGTTGTAATCCACCCCTAGAGATCTCAGCTCCCCTCAGGCTCTTCCAAACCTGACACCTAACAGTGTTAAGACTCAAGGCAACATCCCATCGAGTCCCGCTCCCGACCATCACCCTAGTATGGACTCCAAACTCCGGGTGTTTACCACTCATCAGAGATCAGAGCCCCCCGGGACGTCTGGATACACGACACACGCCAGGGCTCAATCCAGGGCGGTATCATCTGGAACCCCGCTCCCGAGTAACAACCAAGCGAGGCCAATTGTCAGTCTCTGAGGCCACAGTAGAGGCGCCAAACTCCGGGTGCATATCACTCCCCAGAGATGTCTGCCTCCCCCCAGTCTCACCTGCACCAGACCCCCGCCAGTGTTTCATTGACTTGAGGCGGTATCATGAAGTCCCGCCCTCGAGCAGCATCCAGGCGGGGTCGTTAGCCTGTATCGATGCTCACAGAGTAGGCCCAAGTCTCCAGGTGTAATCCACCCCTAGAAACCCCAGCCACCTCCGGGTTCATCCAGGTCCAACACCTGCCAGCGTTAGTTTAATTTCAACTAACAAATCGAGCTTCCGACAGGAGACGACACCTGCGAGGTGAAACTTTGTTTGACAGATGTACTGCCATCTGAGCGAAGTCGCTTGCCCGTCTCAAAGCTCAAAGAGAGATAATCTCTTTCCGAGTTCGTCTGGACCAGACATCCGTCAGTGTTTGACTCGGTGCAGTATCATGAAGTCCTGCATCCGAGCAGCATCCAAGTGGGGTCGTTTGTCTGTGTCGAAGCTCACAGAAGAGGCCTCAACCCTTAGTTTTATTCCACCCCTAACGATCTTAGCTCTCGTCCGGGTTCGCCTAGACCCGACACCCACCAGTGCTAGACTCAAGGCGACATCCCATCGAGCCCCGTTCCCGAGCATCGCACAAGCGAGGCCGTCCATCCATTCCGAAGCACAGTGGGGGCCCCAAACTCCGGGTGTTTACCACTCATCAGAGTTGTCAACCCCCTCCGGGTCGTCTAGACACACGACACCCGCCAGCACTCAACCCAAGGCGGTACCCATCCGGAACCCCGCTCCTGAGTAACAACCAAGCGCGGGCAACCATCCATTTCTAAGCCCAGAGTGGAGGCCTCAAAATCCGGGTGTACATCACTCCCCAGAGATATCCGCCTCCCTCCAGGCCCACATGGACAAGACCCCCGCCAGTGTTTGATTCCAATTAGTCGCCTTTTACAACAGGCAGGAGTTACCTTGGGCCTATTCTTTTAGTTAGTCCCCGGACCCACAGGGGACTTAATAATAGACTGTACAGTGTAATTCTCAGTTTCCAATTGTTTCACTTATAGCGGTCTGAGATATCTGCCATACTCGTCACTTAAAATTAGAATCCTTTTTGTGTCTTTATTTTTAATATAGGTCTTATAATTTTCATTTATAACGTTTTTATTCTGAAATACAAAGTGTTGGTTTACAGCACTATCCTGTTTATGTTTATTCAAGTTCTCACAGACGGTACCGCCATTATTACCATCACAAGTATTCTTAGTTAAGCACTGTAATTCTAAATTTTCGTAGTGAAGTCTCTTGGTTTCATTCATCAATGAATAATTTTCCTTTTCAAGTGTTTTAATATTCACCAGCATACTCTTCATCAGTGACTTCAATTTTTCCACCACCTGTTCCAGTTCAGTCACCTTGCTCTTCTCCTCGTCCACATTCCATTGCAAATTTTTGTTTGTTTCATTTATGTTGCAAATATCACTATTTAAGTCTGCTATTTTTACCTTGTACTCATTTAATTGATCCACGAATTTGTTTCCTACCTCAAATACCTCATCTTCAAACTCTTGTGTTCTACGCTTCATTCTACTCAAAAACAGATCTTTCTCCCTTATAACAACGTTCAATGTGGATGCCTCTGATGAAAGATTATCTACTTTCTGCTGATATCTAGCAGTCATCTCTTCCATTTCTAAATCTTTTTAGCTGGTCCTGTGTTCTAAACTACTTATCTTTTCCAAAAGGATCTCTTCTCTACTGGTCCACTCATTCTGAATCCTCTGGCAGTCTTGTGAGCAAATTATTGCAAAGTTCTTGTATTTCTTGTGATACTTCCAATCCCTCTCTAAACAGCTACGGTGGAAAACATTATGACATCCTATACAGAAGTAATTATCGAATTCCTTTCTACAGCATCTGAATTTTGAATCCATTTCTGCTGAGTCCAACACTGGCACTTGGATAAACGATTCTTTATCACCAATGAGTTTTTGCAGCCACTGATAAGCTTTATAAACATTAAATTTTCAAATTAAATCTTATTTGTATTGTTAGATTTTTCATTTATTAAATCTGTATCAAAAGCACCTAATCTATCACTAAAAGTTCCACAAAAACAGCAACAATACAATATAAATTTCAATAATACTGTCAAATTAGAACCCACAAATTTCCAGCAAACCTCAGAACAGAAATACACGTGCCACTTCATAAAAATGTATTTTTTTTGTGAAACCGAAGTAATGAAGTCTATTTATAAGAATAGAGTGATTGACTCTGTTAAAGGCCTTTAACAGGTTTGTGTATATAAAGTCTACAGGGTTCCCACTAAAAACAGCATATCAATTTCCCTGACATGCCAAAACCAATTTCCCTGACATTGATCTTCTACAATCTACCCCAAAATGTGTAATACACTACTACATAATACAGTAGGTTATAGCCTCATGGCGGAAAACACACTTCTCCAAAATTACATTTATAAAACATACACAATTTCCTTACAAATCAACAAAAACGGTACTTTATACAAATATTCACCTATCATTGTGTCTTAATTATTTATCATTAAACAGAAACAAATAATTTCTCCCTGACACAGACAAAAATTCCCTGGCTCTTAGTCAATTTTCACAATTTTTCCCTGACAACATTTTTCCTTCTACAAATTCCCTGACTTTTCCAGATTTTCCCTGTTTTCCGGACGAGTGGGCACTCTGGTCTATCCGTGATGAGCTCTCAAGTCGATCAGCAACAAACTGGGTAAAGGTAACCAAATTTGTGAGTATAGATCTACCAGAAATAAACCTGTGCTGATACAACGAGAGTTGAGATTTATGAAAAATTATATGTTCATAGAGGCATGCTTCGAACATCTTACAAAAACTACAGAATATAGTAATTGGTTTATATTTAGAAGGATCAGAGTTTTCCCCAGCACTTTCATAAAAATTCACTACAATAACACATTTATTGTGTCAGAATGTCATTTTGTTCTTAATAGAACTAAAAAAAGTTTATAAATAAATTAAACTACTACTCACATCCAGTATTCCTCCAAGATAACTGGGCACGCTATGCTGGAACAACACGTTCCCCAATATCCCCAATATGGTCATCAATATTATGGGATTCATAAATATACTCCTAGCTACCGACACAACCATCTTCAAGCGTTCCTTATGTCTTGTCACAGAATTGGGCACTTCTCCATCGCTGATGAGCATCTGAGTATCACCTGTGTTACCTCTACGTTTACCAATCTCCATAAATATAAAGGAGATGGGATTTAGTATGGCGAGACTGATCGGCGCCATCAGGTAGAGGTAAGTGGCATAATCTGGATGGGTGTGCTTGTACAAAGCTTCAACTGCAAACAAAATCAAATTTAGTAAATTATGTTACCATTAAACAATTTCAATGTTACTACCATAGATAAAGTAAGGAGACGTCTATTAATTACGGGAGGTGTTTTTTTTTTATTTGGTAAATTAATACATAACATAGTGAATAACAAAATAAAAATTTCAGGATGCAGCAAGTGTGTTACAGTGGGGTCAAGGAGTCGCGGGCCAAAGGACTCCAGGGGGCAAGCTGAAGAAGTCAAAACAACAACATAAGATTTCGATGAAGCTTTCCCCAAAACCGTCACACGCGGTGAAGAGCCGCATCCTGCACGAGGTGACCCTGCTGATAACTAAACATGACGGATCTAGACAAGGAGGTCGAACTAACTCCCCCAATCTACGGTGTCACGTGACCCGTACCTAGGGATGGATGGCACCAGGGTGATGGGGTCGTGAACGGAACCTCTGGAGTACCGAGCAACCCTCTAGAGTAACCCGCCTTGCACCACACAGGGGGTTCTGATGGTGTGGACAGTATTCCCCCATTCTCGTGGGAACAACATGAAGATCATAAAAATGAGGCTTGAGGAGTGTCTCCGGCTACAGACTCGTGCCGCCCACTAGGGAAGCAGCCAGGGGTTGATGGGACTTAGGTTTCTTCAGGTCAACCCCCAACACAGTAGGGCAACCACGGCCGGACTACTGATGGCTCTGAGGAACACGGATGTGGCCCTCATCCAGGAACCGTACTCCTATAAAGGAAAGATCAAGGGACTCGGCGGAGCTGCTGGAAAGCTCATCTACAGCAAATCCAGCGAGAACCAGAGGGCCTGCATTTTTGTCGGGGAAAGGATAGAGTTCCTGCCTTTAATGACTTTCGGTTCCAGGGACCTGGCAACGATCAAAATCCGATGTGGAGGAGCGGATGGGCCGAGGGACATTACTGTCGGGTCAGCCTATCTGTCTGGGGAGAGTATGGACCCTCCTCCACCCAAGGAATTGGAGCAGCTGATGGTGGGTAGCAGAGCAGGTGGATGGCAGAGCATCATTGGCAGGGATGTGAACACGCACCATGAGTTGTGAGGAAGCTCGGACACAAACTCTAGGGGTGAGGCACTTCTACAGATCTTTATGAGATTTAATTTAGACATATCTAGACCGGAGACAGATCATTATAAAACTTCACCCTACCAATCGCTGTGTAGACTAGTTCAAGGTCCAGTGATTTTGGAGTGGGTGGAGTAAAAAGACTAAGGGCATGCACAATAAACCAAAGGTTGCAGTGCTATCGGGGCGGTGAGGCTGGGGACGAGCCCCGAGGGAGAAAAAAAAAAGTGTTACAGTAGTGAATTTTTATAAGAATTGTACACTATTATTATATTGCATATTTCTAAAATTAATACTTTATAAACTTATGCAGATCTTGAAGATGGATTTTAGAGGTTCTATTACGCGCACATTTCAATTAACTCATTTTGAGAAAAATGCCCAAAAAACTGTAGGTATCACCGACGACTTATGGGCCATCCAGTGATCCAGACACCCTATAATTAACGTATACAATTTTTTTTCGTATCTTGTATAATAACAATTATATTGAGCTTTACCATACAAATGCGTCACTCTGTATATATGTAAACAGATAAAAACTGAAACTAAAGCCGGATATGGATTATAGGGGGCCTAGTTTGCATTCATTTGAAGAAATCTTTTTAAAATTCAAAAGTCATGGTCTCCTTATTAACGAATTTTTCTACATATATTAGCTAAAAATTATAGACCGTTAAACCATAAACTCAACTAAAACTACTGCCAAAGCATCAGAGATGGGGGCTATTTGAAAAGAATTTTCTGAAATATTTTAGTAAAATGAAGGAAAATAACGGTTGAAGCTGAAACTTAATGGTTTGCAGAACACTCCTCTTGTGATATTTTCTTTACATAACCTGTATTCGCTTCAGGTTCTTTGCATAAATGTTGCCAATTTTGACGTTTCAAATCGCGACTTTGACGTTTTGAGGAAACCCCCAAAACAGAACTAATGGTCAAATGTGACAAATAGTTTGGCATGCATGTTATTTTTTTTTTGAATCAACTTTCCAAATCTTTCATCAAAATTTTATGTATAAGTGGAAGGTGTTTTTTAAGTGGATGCATCATTTCATCTACCCTTCATTCAAAGAAGACACTTTTCCTTGAAATTTACAAACGAGATTGAGAGGGCATTTAAAAATTGAGATTTTCTATTTCTTGTGCTTTTGTTATTGACTACAGTTTTTGAGATGGGACTTTTAACATTTTACAAATTTGATAGCATGCAGTAAATAAATCCATCATACACTGCTTTTTAAGCATTAAAATTTTAGTAAGAATAAAAGAGAAGAGTTTTTTTCTTAATTGTTACATACTTAGCTTATAGAAAAATTAGTTTCGCTTTCAGTTTTGACCCATAACTGGTGAAATTATTTTGTAATTTTACAAATTTTCTCTCATTCATTGGTTGTTAACCGGAATACATTTGATTGAACCTTTTTTTATACATTTTTTTATTTCAACAACACACCACGAGGGCTTACAGCCTAAATACTATCGTACCGTGGGTGTCGTCAAGGAGGAAAGAGGCAACTTGTTAATTCTGGACTTGAAGATTCGGGGGAGAAGGAAAAACAAGTGCCGGCAAGGAACTGCACAACTTGGAATTCCTCGAGACAAAAGAGCAGGCATAACAAGATGTTCTATGTCTGGTGACCTGGACAGTAAACGGGTGCATTCGCTCTGTTCGTTCCCCTGGTAGATCTGTTTGGGACAGCAGGTGGAGGAACTATGGAGGAAAGCTCATCTGAGTGCCCGTGCAGATATCTATAAAAGAGAGAGAGGTCACCAACCGCACGTCGGTGGGCAAGGGATGGCAGCCATTGGGTGAGGGTAGGGTCACCGATGAGACGTATAGCTCTCTTCTGAATGGAGTCCAGGATAGTGAGTGTAGAAGCGGCAGCAGCACCCCAGATGTGGGAGCAGTATTCGAGGTTTGATCTTATTTGTGAAGTATATAAGGTATAGAGATTAGCTGGTGAAAAGTATTTGCGAGCCCGGAAGAGGAAACATAATTTCTTAGCAGCTGCTTCTGCAATTGATGTGACATGTTGATGCCAATTGCGATTTCGATCCACAGAAATGCCAACAAGTGAAAAGGACTCATTACTTTGAATAACTTGGTTGTTTATTGTGATGGGTCTAGGGCTGGTGTATCTCTTATGAGAAAGAAAGCAAGACTGTGATTTGGTGGGGTTGAATTGTACAAGATTTCTACTTCCCCAGCCTAATATTTTTTGGAGATCCACGGAGATAGAACCCTCCATGAGTCTGCGATCCTCATCTAATTGGGCTAAAGAGACAGGCATAGAATATTGTATATTTGAGTGGAGGGTGCTGTCGTTCGCGTAACTGTGAACTGGGTTGGATGTGCTAGAGAGGAGGCCATTCATGTGGAGAAAAAACAAAGTAGGGGCTAAAGCTGAAGCTTGAGGAACTCCTGCATTAATTGGATACAGTTTAGAGGAATGGCCATCCACGACAACAGAAATGCACCGGTTGGAGAGGAAATTTGCTGTCCATGTACAGAGGTGGTAGGCCATAGGCTGGTAGTTTATTAAGCAGCGCTGCGTGCCAGACCTGGTTGAATGCTTTTGATATATCTAGAGCGACAATCTGGAATTCACCGTGTAGTTCCATAGACTTGTTCCAAGAATGGGTGACAAAGGAAAGGAGGTCGGCAGTTGATCTGCACTGACGGAATCCATACTGCATGTCGTGGATTAGACTGTGTTTTTCAAAAAACTTTAGTAATTCAGTGTTTATATACTTTTCCATCACTTTAGAGACGACTGAAAGGAGAGAAATAGGCCTGTAGTTGCTAGGAAGCGCTTTGGATCCTTTCTTGGGGACAGGTTGTACTCGAGCATGTTATTCTTGCTATAATATGATTACATTAACCATGAAGAATGAAGAATACACAATTTCATCAAAACTTCATTTGAATAGTTATTGCCTTCCATTTTGATTCTTTTCAAAGCAAATTTTCATTAATGAACATGAAACTGTTTGCTATTGATGCACTAATTGTTGAATTTTCCTAATACAAAATATGGCAATATAGTCAGACATTTATAGAAATTTGCTTCTATTTTGGAAACCTGACTAGTTAGGTACAGGAATATGACAAATCATTTGAAAGTAACTTTAATTCTCTTTCAGAAAATTTTATAATATACAGGTGTTCCATTTAAAAAAATGCACTTCTCATGATTTTTGTATCCATCAGTAAAATCACAAATTTTTAATGACCCTGTATAATTAAGAATTAATTCACTTACGACATAACTAATACATAGGGGATTGATAAACTACACCCAAAACTTCAGCTTTCTACAAATCCACATACCACAGTAATAAATATTTAATTGAAGCTATGTTTTGCACAAAAAAATAAGGAAATCAATTAATTGCGTACACAGAAAACCTCTGCAGCCACTCAAAAGCCCTGGTTCTCTAAATCCTGTGACAAGGCCAGGCTTGAAAAGGTCAAAGCTCACAAAAAGCTTCTACACAATCCCAGTCAAGAAAACCGTCAAGCATTTAACGACGCAAGAAACCGCTATGTCGCATTATTTCTGAGGCAAAAAACTCGTTTAATAACCACATCAAAAACAAAGTCATCTTAAGCTCCAACGGCGGCAAACCCGTCTGGACTCTTGCTAAATCAATTGGGAATAATTTCTGCAAGAGTACGTTCCGACCTCTTGTCTCAGGGGATTAAATTGTTTCTACCGCCCGGGCAAGGCTGAACTTTTTGCCTCGTTGTTCGCCGGCAATTCTACTCTCAACCCACCTCCAAATGTTCAACCACCAACAGTCCCCAATGTCGCACATAAAATGACGGATATCATTTTCAAAACTAGAAAGGTACGAAAGATGCTCTCTTCTCTTAATACCAGGAAAGCATCTGGCCTTGACGAGATCCCAGCAACTGTTCTCAACAAATGCGCACCGAACTTGCTCCTGTCCTGACTCGTCTGTTTCAGACATCGTACATTAGAGGCATATTCCCTAGTAACTGGAAAACTGCTAGAGTACAACCCGTCCCCAAGAAAGGATCGAAAGCGCTTACTAGCAACTACATGCCTATTTCTCTCCATTCAGTCATCTCTAAAGTGATGGAAAAGTATATAAACACCGAATTACTAAAATTTCTTGAAAAACACAGTCTAATCCACGACAGGCAGTATGGATTCCGTCAGCGCAGATCAACTGCCGACCTCCTTTCCTTTCTCACCCATTCTTGGAACAAGTCTATGGAACTACACGGTGAATCCCAGATTGTCGCTCTAGAAATATCCCAAGCATTCGACCAGGTCTGGCACGCAGCGCTGCTTAATAAACTACCGGCCTATGGCCTACCACCAAAACTCTGTACATGGACAGCAAATTTCCTCTCCAACCAAAGCATTTCTGTTGTCGTAGATGGCCATTCCTCTAAACTGTATCCAATTAATGCAGGAGTTCGTCAAGGTTCAGCTTTAGCTCCTACTTTGTGTCTTCTCCGCATCAATGACCTCCTCTCTAGTACATCCAACCCAGTTCATAGTTACGCGGACGACAGCACCCTCCACTCCAATATACAATATTCTAAGCCTGTCTCTTTAGCCCAACTAGATGAGGATCGCAGACTCATGGAGAGTTCTATCTCCGTGGATCTCCAAAAAATATTAGACTGGGGAAGTAGAAATATCATACAATTCAACTCCACCAAATCAGTCTTGCTTTCTTTCTCATAAGAGATACACCAGCCCTAGACCCATCACAATAAACAACCAAGTTATTCAAAGTAATGAGTCCTTTTCACTTGTTGGCATCTCTGTGGATCGAAAGCTCAATTGGCACCAACATGTCACATCAATTGCAGAAGCGGCTGCTAAGAAATTAGGTTTCCTCTTCCGGACTCGCTAATACTTTTCACCAGCTAATCTATACTTTATAAACTTCACAAACAAGACCAAACCTCGAATACTGCTCCCACATTTGGGGTGCTGCTGCCGCTTCTACACTCGCTTCAGAAGAGAGCTATATGTCTCATCGGTGACCCAACCCTCACCCAAAGGCTGCCATCCCTTGCCCACCGACGTGCCATTGGTGACCTCTCTCTCTTTTATAGATATCTGCACGGGCACTGCTCAGAGGAGCTTTCTTCCATAGTTACTCCACATGCCGCCCCCAAGAGATCTACCCGGGTAACAGAGCGAATGCACCCTTTTACTGTCCAGGTCACCAGACATAGAACATCTTGTTATGTCCGCTCTTTTGTCCCGAGGACTTCCAAGTTGTGGAATTCCTTGCAGGCACATGTGTTTCCTTCTCCCCCGAACCTCCAAACCTTCAAGTCCAGAATTAACAAGTTGCCTCTTTCCTCCTTGTCGACACCCACGGTACGATAGTATTTAGGCTGTAAGCCCTCGTGGTGTGTTGTTGAAATAAAAAAAATAATAAAAAAAATAACCACTTGAGATAGTTCTAGGGAAGTATTATACAAAAATTATCAGAAAGCAATAGCAAAGCGAAAAATACAATAACATATAGGTGTCTTCTTCAAAACATCAAAGTTGCTGCTACTTTTCAATATAAGACGCAACGCCACAGCACTGAAAGTATTTTAGATCAATGGAGCAGAACTAATAACCCAAGAAACCAAATTTTCAAATTAATCCTATGTACTGTTCTCAGTACACATCTAACCTACCATCAGCCATGAGTGACTCTGTATAATGTAAAATGGAGAAGTTAAGGGAACGGTCAGCTTAACCGCAACTACATATTAACGAGATTATAATAGAACATGGCCTAAAAACAGTTGTACATACCTTAATAAAGTAAAACAGTGTGGTATAATTCGTTTTTAATAACCTTTAAATGATAAATGCAATTAAAATGTTTCGATTTGCTACAAAAACATATATTTTTGTAGTTGAGGTTATGACTGTTGTTTTGTTGACATCATATGCATTGTTGTCAGTTTCGAAGCTATTTACTTGTTACTGGGGGGATGTCAGGTCAGGTCAAGGTCAAGTCAGGTAGGCCGATAGAGCAGTAAGCACTGTCCCGCAGTGCATTCATTCAATGTGGCAACGCTGCTGAAAATTGACAGTTCGAATCGTGAAATTGGTGCATTTTTTGGAATTTCACTTCTCAATTATTGTTATTTCTGGTTTTTCCGTAAAAATTTTTTCGGATTATAAATCTACGTTATGTACTCTTTCTTGTGGTGTGCGCCGTTTTGCTAGATTCCAGTTGCAGTTAAGTCGACCGTCCCCGAAGTAATTTATCTAACAGCCCATTGAGATAATTCTTAACAAATAAGTATAATTATTATTATAAAATATATTTACAACTTACCAATGGGATAACCAATAGCAAAGTCATTACTCTGCGTACAGAATATAGCAAATATGCCAGCTCTACCATAATTCACAGGTCTACCAACAAGTAAGGTAACAACTATCACAGACACAAACACAATACTTTTTGAGATCAATATGGATAACAGGAATATCCAGTTCACAGCTGATAAGTCCAGTTTAGCCAGTGACATAAATATAAGGGAGGGTAGAGAAAACGTCCCTACAAAAGTGTTAATTCCTTTGGCTTCTGTTTCAGAGATTAGGTTCATTCTTCCAGCAACATACCTGCAACGGAATGAAACAAAATATAGGTTTCAACTATTAACAGTCATATAAAAACAATTAGCATTTGCTACTGACAATAAATAAGCTTCTCAAGCCTGATGATGTCATAAGGCAAAATATATCACAGGGCACAGGTAAGTAGCTGTAAAACAGCAAACAAGAGTAAATCATGGAAGTAAATTGAGGAAACATCTCAAAAAGCTTTATAAATTAATTAGGAATCAATGTAACATATTTTTAAAATACTTCAAGTGCTTTAATGAATAATTAGGAAAACAATGAGGGCCAACACTGCAAACAAAGCTACCTGTTAATGAGGTTCCTCTGTTACGAGTTTCATAAAGTATCAATAACATTTAGCTTTTCCATGTACTTGTCACTCAATGAAAACTAGATAGATAGGTATCAACAATTCTAATAACTACTTACCCGCACATAATGATGGCAAAACACTCTGTCAAAGCAGGATACAAGTTTTCCATCGCTTTGCCGGGATTGTCATCTTCCATCATTGTTAAATTCAGTGCCATTTTTTTAACTTATAGTTATGTTAACTCAAATGTAAGTTTAGACCAAAGAGGTTGGTTTAGACGCACTATAGCGACGTATATGACATGACCTTAACTTATGAAAGTACAACAGGTGAACCCATTAAAAGCAACCTGAACTAATTATGTTGACCTGATGGGATAACAATTAGTTCCAATCGGATACGAGCTATTGTGTTTCATCGGCAGAGACATGTTTATTAATTATTATGATTAAATGTGAAGTCGGTTGACATATCCCACATAGAACTGTTATCACTATATGGGAAACACTTTGGTATTACCATTATCAATAAACTGGGAAAATCACAAACTACATCACTTTTTGTTATTGAACTCTGTGCATCGTTCTTCGTTTATCATTTCATATGTTTTTGACAGTAGTTTGATATCTGTCAAATTATTGACAATGGCTTGGTCACGTAGTCATTAGTCATTATCATTGAGTGATGAAATCGGCAATAGTTAATTCGCGTGTTGCATTCATCACCAGTGAAGAGTTAAATAAATAACAGTCAATGATAAACAAGCAAACTGTAACATACCTCTATCTTTTAATGTCATTGACAAAAATAATAAATAGGGTGGAAAAATGATAAATAATTAGTCCATGAAAAAACAGTAAGTGGTTAGTCAATTAATAACCATTGTTTACTCATTATTCAATGATACTTATTGAGTAGTTATTCAATGCTGCTAAAGATATTATTCAATGGTACAACTGCTGCTGCTAACTTTACTGACTGAAGCAAAAGCAAACTGAAGTTTGGTTCATACACTCGCTAATTGCCACAAGCGAATTGGAAAATCGCTCTGGGACTTGACCCTATTGGTTTATTTTAAATCATATCGTAATATTTAAACTAATTCCTACTGGTCAATTTTAAATATATTAAGATAATATTTAAAATAAAGAAATAGGGATACGCTTTGTGTCGAAATCGCAATTCGCGTTTCCCAATTAGCGAGTGTATGAACCTAGCTTTACCCGATTATTTGATCGCAGGATTTGTTGATGAAAAGTGCAAAGCTGTACTGTTTTTAGTTGCAGTCCCTAGAGTGCGCAACTTATCTCTCCTTGTAATATTAATTAAATATGATTTTTGACCAATATTCCACTAATAATAAAAATCAAAGTAACAAGCTATAATGCAGAAAATTAAATTTTGACTTAAGAATAACTAGGACCTTTATTAAGCGTCTAGATGACCGTTAATTACTCTGGAGTTGAAAATTCTGGTGTACTAGAAAATCATGATTTAGGACATATACTTTTTGATAGTATTCATACAATTTATCAGATTTGTTAAATGTCAATTTTTCTGATCTAACTCTGTAAATAATACATGCTTAAAAACATTGTTTACGCTATTTGTCACATGGACAAGCGCTTATATTTATATAAACCAGTGAAATAAAAATAATGTGTTTATTACTTTTGAAACGTTTAAATACATTTTAAAGCTAGCACAAATACAAAGACATTTAAATTTTACAACACAACGCGTCATGTAGGTATTATTTAACTAACAAGAAAAATCGTTTAAAATAGCTTGTACACATTGTAACGCAGTCTACATCGGTCAAACTTCTAGAAGTTTTGATACACGATGCAAAGAACATATTGCATCTAAAAATAGCCATGCGGACGAATCTACATTTGCAAAATATATTATCGATACTGAAGATGAATCCAAAAAGGGTATCCACAAGAACTACAACATTTTTGTAATGATGAGCAGAAACTTGAATTTTTTGAAGCCTTAGCGATAAAAAGAAGCGTATACATGACAACAACTGCCTTGTTTTAACTAAGCAAACTGACCTAATGGATTTACATTCCCTATCAACTCATTTTAGTGAATTTTTATATGAAAAAATATTCACTAATAGAGAGGTATCGATGGTGAGACTTTACAAATATTTTTTCAAATAAGCGCGAACTATGACCCCTAGAATATCCGAGGTCACTTTCAATTTTTATATGTTATATATATATATATATATATATATATATATATATATATATATATATATATATATATATATATATATATATATATATATATATATATATATATATATATATATATATATATATATATATACCACTGGGGCGACTGGTACGGGGCCATTTATTCATTTGTGCCATGCGCCATCAACTTGCTACAACCTCTAGCCTATAGAGTACAGGGGTCCGACAGTCGCGAACTCATATGTGACACCTGTGGTTGTGCTTTGAGTGTGTGATAATAAAAAACCCGAAATAACGGTAAGTGATCTAAAATTATTCAATTTGTCGATTGCTCGTATGCCTTTCTAAATGATAGGAAATAATTATCGAGTTCGTTTGGTGATATATACATGGTTTGACACAATTTTGGTAGTTTCGAATGTAACATAATCTTTATGTAGAATGGCGGTAACAATATTTTGCATTAACGGACATATGGGGCGAACAGGACCATGTCGGTATGGGCGATAAGAACCGGTCGTCATCGCCCCCATTAAATTTGTCATTGGTGTATTCCTTCCTCAATAACAGTTTATTGTTTATTTACAGATGGTTCGAACATACAGAAAATAATGCGATGCGGCGTCGTGGACTTTTCAAGACATGGAGGCAGCTCTTCAGTCAATAAACGAAAAATCTTTGTCAATCAGAAAAGCAAGTCAACAATTCAGTATCCCAAAAACTTGCTTGCTTCCTCGGATTCATAATGTTGTGACCCACATGGGACCAAGAAATGATACTTACAAGCAAGTGTTTACTGCTGAACAAGAGAAACAATTAGTTGATCACATACTTGACTTAGAAACCAGATTCTACGGAATCACAACAATGGACTGCCGAAAATTAGCTTTTGATTTGGTAGAAAAGTTGAAATTAAAACACACTTTCAATAAAGAAGTGAAATTAGCTGGTATTGATTGGTTAGCGGGCTTTAGGAAAAGAAATCCAGAAATCTCCATTCGGGCTCCTGAAGCTACAAGTATGGCTAGGGAAGTAGGATTCAATAGGCCTCAGGTGGAAAGATTCCACAATCCACTTCAATTTTGCTTGAAAAAATATGGATTCCAGGCCGACCAAAATTTTAATATCGATGAATGTGGCGTAAATACTGTCCCCGTTCCAAGAAACATTTTGGCGAAGAAGGGAAAAAAGCAGATTGGTCGTATTGTTAGTGCCGAAAGATGGTCTAATATTACCGCTGTATGTGGAATATCTGCTTCGGGAAATTATTTACCCCCGTTCTTCATTTTTCCAAGACAACGAATGAATCCACTGTTAATGCGAGGTTGCCCTGCAGGCTCAGTTGGATATGCTAATATTTCAGGGTGGATGGACAGTGACCATTTCTTGAAGGTTCTGGACCATTTCATTGGTGTGGTGAAACCAACTGAAGATCGAAAAATCCTACTAATTTTAGATAACCATACCAGCCATAGATCCCTTGAAGCTATTACTAAAGCAAAAGAGAACTTAGTTCTAATTTCGCTCCCTCATACGAGTCATAGATTGCAGCCCCTCGACTGTTGCGTATTCGGGCCTTTGAAGGCACAATATGCCAGGGAATGTAATGTCTGGCATTTAGATCATCCTGGTCAACGAATTACAATCTATGATGTTGTGGAGATATTTGCAAAAGCCTTTGCACACATTTCAAATATGGAAAAGGCCATTAAAGGATTCGAGGTAGCAGGTATATGGCGATTCAATGCTGGCGTATTCAAAAACCAAGACTTCATACCTGCTGAAGTTACTAATGTTGAATGGCATGTCCAGTCTCAAAGTGATACCCAAATTGCATTTCAGAATGAAACGAGAGAGAACTTGCCAAATGAAATTGACGATCAACCAGTTGAACCAGGACCCAGTTGCTCAACAGAACAACAGCGAACACCACCAAGATACTCCAAGGAATCCGAGCCAACATCAAGTAGTTCTAAAGAGAACGCCACATTTGCGGAGGTTATTGAATTAATTTCTCCTAAACCGGCAACTTCAAAAGAAAGAAAATTTGGAAGGAAGACCCAACAAGAGGAGGAATTAACAAGCACCCCATTCAAAGATGAATTGGAAGCTAGTTTAGTCAAAAAGAAAGCAGAAAAGAAGAAAGTTAATCTTGTCAAGCGGCAACTAGTGGATAGCACTTCAAAACAAAATAAGAAAAAGGAACAGAAACAAATATTTAAGCCAAGGAAACAAAATGATTCATCAGAAAGTGAAGATAATCAAGATGACACCGAGTGCCTGTATTGTCATAGTAAATTTTCGGAATCCAAGTCTGAAGAAGGATGGATCCAATGTCTAAGATGCAAGGAGTGGGATCACGATGCATGCGCTGGTATAGAGGAGAAAGAAGAGCGTTTTCAATGCATTATGTGCACAGACTGATCATCATTTTTGTTATTAATGAAGCACGCTAATATTATGAATGAATTTTTTTTTAATATGGTTACCTATATGTGCATAGAATAATAATTATTTTTGTTAATGATAACACACGAAAATTATGAACAAATGTTTTGTTATCGAATATAATCGTTACTTAACAAAAGATTTATTTAATTAATCGTTGGTAATTTATTTGGGGCGAAAGGGACCAGTGGACCTTTTCGCCCTAAACAATGGGGTGAAAAGGACCAGTGCCGTCATGTTAAAAAATTCTGTTTAGTTGGAACTTAAGTCAAAAATTAATGCAATTTCGAGTGATGGCCCTTAAAGAAAGATTGCTCAACAAGATAAACCAAAAATCATATCTTTTAAACAAACTGTTGAAGAATTATGAGTGATATTGTCTTACGTGGCACCTTCTCCCCTACTATCTTTTTTTAAGCATGAATTAAGTTTCTTCTGAAAAGCTTTTGTAACTTTAATGAAATTTGTAATACAAGTTTCTTTTAAAGAGACTTACAGTAGGTGCCTAAATATACCAAACTGTAATTTGCTAGCTTCATAGAAAATCAAGTTTTGGGCATTTTTCTCAAAGGGAGCTAGAACATAAGAAGATTTGTTTGATAATAGATATCGATGGTAACACTTTTGAAAAAATTCTTCAAATGAGCTCGTATTGGGGCCTTTAAAACCAATATTCAAGATCTGTGTAAGTTTAAAGTATTAAATTTCATAATATGCCGTGTGTATATAGTGTACAATTCCTATGAATTTTTTAACACTTAACAAAGTATTCATGCTGTAATTTTTTAATCAAAACTTGAACAATGACTAATTTCAAACAATATTTTTAAGAAAATTCTCTACTGGAACGCACTTGCCAGTATGAGCAATTAATGACGTTTGATTCATTTTGTACTTGTTAATCCCTCGTCCTAATTAGATGCATTTACGCTTATAAGTAAAATGACTCTCTCACAGTATCAGAGGACGATGCATGTTACTAGTAATTACTCCTAATAAAAATTACGTCATTTTCAATCGGGTACGTTCTGCCGTCTCCTCTGTATGTGTATGTATATAGATTAGACTAATTAGTCCTTTACCGACAGTTCAATCAGAAGGCAAAATGCCGATAAAACGCCACAGCAAAAACCATTTGCGCCAACCGGTAATTAAAAATCCTCGTCCAATAATATTACAAGTTAGAGGCGGCCATTATGAGTGACGTTCGTCAGTTGTTTTACCCCATAGGGGAAGTCACCTCATTTTCTTAGGCGCCAAGTTATTTAAATCCTTTACTAGGGTGTTTCATAAGTACGTTAAAAAATGTCAGAAGTATAATATCTAAATAATTTTTAGAAAACATGATCATATGTACATGTGCCATAAGTTGCGTAATTTCCGAGGCACAGGGTGTTGATAATAAACATAAAATATCGTCTTAACTCTTTCACAGCTGCAACTATTTTCCCCAAACTTGGTACTCAGGATACATGTACCTAATAAGTTATTTTAAAACCCAGTATTATCAACCTGTTCAGACCACCAGTGGCGTAGATATGGCTCATCACCTCAAGATTTTGAACAAAAAAACAATAGTATGTACCTGTTAAAGAAAAATAAGTTACATTTTTAGATGAAGGATTTATTGATAAACAAAAATTAACTCTCGACCTTTTAATAAATTTTCTTTAAAAAAATTAACTAATGATGAGATCCCGACTTTTGAAAAAAATTCTTCAAATGAGCGCGCTAATTATATGTTTATATATTATATATATATATATATATATATATATATATATATATATATATATATATATATATATATATATATATATATATATATATATATATATATATATATAGGGTTGCGCATTGAAAATGAAATAGACCGATTTGCGTCCAGAGAATTTTTTTTAAGAAACGCTGAAACACGTCAATTTTAATATTGAGGGGGACATGTTTTGACATAAAACTCAACTTTGTTACATTAACTCCTTAAGGGTGGTGATAACAACCGTTATATTTTAAATAGGGAACATGGGTCGAGTGTTACATCATTTAAAAGCTCTTTCTTTTCTATATTCAGCACACACATTTTTTTATTTTTTTGGAAGTTTTATCAACTCGTTTAAAAATTATTCACAGTTAAAGATGCAAAAACGCATTTCACTCATTCCGATAAGAAACGTGTTAACAGTCAATGTTTTGTTGGTTTGTAAACAAATAATTGACTATCAGAACATTTATTATCGGAATGAGAGAAATGCGGTTTATTATTTCAGCTTATCGGTCGGTTTGATATTTGATAGTACTACCGATAATTAATTTCACAATGGTGTATTCTGTAGAAAAAAGAGTCGAAATAATTACTCTTTTTTTCAAAAACGATGACTGTGCCAACCGTACCGTAAATTTGTTTAATGAACGACATCCGAACAGACATGTTAACAGAAAATACATTTTGAAGTTACTTACAAAGTTTCGACAAAGTGGTTCAGTAGCCAACAAAAAACGGGATCCTGAACGTGAATTTCCGGTTAGAAATGAGACTACTGAGTTTTAGGACAAATCGCTGCAGAGCCAACTTTGAGCACGAGGAAATTGGCCACTGTTTCAAACATCAAAAGAAGAATTATTCATTGAATATTGAAACATCATAAATTTCACCCGTATAAAATTCATCTTGTACAACAACTGAATGAGGATGATTTTGATGGGCGGTTGGAGTTTTGTGAAGTTATGACTGCACGAAGAGCTGATAACGGGAACTTTCTGTTCAATATCTGTTTTTCAGACGAGTGTACGTTTTTATTACACTCTACAGTCAATCGCCATAATTGTCGTTATTGAGCAGATAATAATCCAAGAAATTTTCACGAAGTCCACACTCAAACTCCACAGAAATTTAATGTCTGGACTGGCATTTTTGGAGACCGTTTAATCGGACCAATTTTTATTGATGATAATTTGAGTGGCGAAACGTATTTGGAGCTATTAGAAGATATCGTTTACCCTTTACTAATTGACATTGTTGAAAATGATGATCGCTATCAAGAAAATCAATTAGTGTTTCAACAGGATGAAGCTCCTCCGCATTTTTCACAACGTGTTAGGGAGTTTTTGAACAGAGAGTTTCCAGAGCAATAGATTGGGCGTAGAGGTGCTATTGAGTGGCCCGCTAGATAACCGGATTTAACTCCTTTAGACTTCTTTCTACGGGGCCATTTAAAGAGTAGAATTTTCTCAACAGAACCGGAGTCTCTGGAAGAATTACGACGACGCATTGTTGAAGAATGCCGTCTAATAACTTCACAAACGCTCCAGAATGTGAGAGCTCGTTTTGAACAAAATTTGTACTTTTGTATGGAAGCTGGTGGTCAACAATTTTAACACTTACTTAACTGAATAACCATTTTTGAACGTTTGGTTTTGTTTTTTAGTTTCTTACAAAAAATTGACTAATTAGTGCATTTCTTATCACAATGAATGAAATACGTTCTTGCAATTCCAACTGTGATTAAATTTGGTGAATACCTTTCCTTTGAAAGTGGGCTGGACAAGTTCATTATCCAGGAAAATTGGCCCATGTTTTCCCAGAAAATTTTGTGTTTTCTTTCGAAAAAAAAATATATCTCCGGAAATGACAAAGTAATGGCAACCAAATTTGGTACGGGGATTTATATCGTTATAGGTGAATCACGTACCAAAATTTGGCTCTGTAGGTTAAAAGACAAAAAAGTTATAGGCATCTAAAAAAAATAAATTGGGGTTTTCCTCAAAACGTCAAAATTGGCAACATTTAGGCAAAGAACCTAAATCTAATATAGGCTATGGAAAGAAAATGTCACAAGAAGAATGTTTTACAAACCCTGCAGTCTTAGTTTCAACCGTCATTGTCCTAAAATATTTCCAGAAAATTAATTTCAAATAAACTCTTTCTCTGTTGCATTGCCAGTTTTTTTTCTGTCCCTTTGTAAGTGGCATGGACAAGTTCGTTATCCAAAAAAATCGGCGCAGGTTTTCCCGGAAAATTTTGTGTTTTCTTTCGAAAAAAAAAAATCTCCGGAAACGGCAAAGTAAGGGAAACCAATTTGGTATGCGAATTTATATCGTTATAGGTAAATCAGGTACCAAAATTTGGCTCTGTAGGTTAAAAGTCAAAAAAGTTATAGGCATCTAAAGAAAAATAAATTGGGGTTTTCCTCAAAACGTCAAAATTGGCAACATTTAGGCAAATAACCTAAATCTAATATAGGCTATGGAAAGAAAATGTCTCAAGAAGAATGTTTTACAACTCCTGAAGTCTTAGTTTCAACCATCATTGTCCTTCATGTTATTAAAATATTTCCAGAAAATTAATTTGAAATAGATGCATTACCACTTTTTTTTCTCTCCTTCAGCGCTCGTCCGCGGCCTCGCCGCCCCATTAGCACCGCAACCTTTGGTTTATTGTGCATTGCATTGCCAGTAGTCTTAGCTATAGAGCTATCGTTTAATGGTATATAATTGTCGAATTTTCGTAAAAGAACAATAAAGCTCAATATATCCGTTATTATACAAGATATGATGAAAAAAATTGTATACATTAATTATAGGGTATCTTGAGCTACATCTTAAAAATATTTCTACAATCACAGGGTGGCCCATAAGTCGTTGGTGATACAAATTTATTTTTTTAGTCGAACACGCCTTATGTTATTGAATTTTTGCATTTTCCATCGAAATATAATGCATGTTTGTAAGAAAAAAATTCGGGACGCAGCAAGTGCGTTATGCAAATCTTGATTAAATGCTTCTTATTTGATTAGCTCAATTTGCTATTAACCCATAAGGTTGACAAGGAAACGAGTTTTTTCAAGAACACTTTAAGTTTACTTTCGGAGATTTTTGTATGTTTTCAAACAATAAGGTTAGTTTGATGAAACGTGGCACATTATTTTAACTATATAGGTTATACTGGTAACCAAATTTGATGCCTGCTTTCTTAAAAAAACACACACATATTTGCTATTAAATACATTTTAATGAAAATTCACTGCCATAACGCACTTGCTGCCTCCAGACTTTTTTCCTATCGGTAAACATTTCATGGAAAATTTGACTTTTAAAATTTTAAATCACTGCACTTACAAACTATTCATAGCGATTTAGTTACATTGAGTAGGCTGTGCTCTTGTTTTTAATCCAAATCACGAATGTTTATGTCAAATTTTAACACTCGCAAAGAAACTCATAATTCCAGTTGTATGTATAAAATAAATTTCTCGTGTGATGGCTTACTTTACGAAAGCTGAATTGACTAACATCGTTTTTGTGTACGGCGTGCTGAAGGAAATTCATCTGAGACAATCCAGCTCTTCGACTACCTTTCTGAAAAAACCGACCATCTGATTTCTGAATATCCTTCCTCCGAGGTCACTATTCTCGGTGAATTCAATGTCCATAATATGGAATGGCTAGGATCTTCAAAAACCAATCTGCAAAGATGAGCGGCGGAGGCCTTTGCAGTCAGCAATTCTTTAGCCAATATGGTTCAGCAACCTACTTACTTTCCTCGCATCCCAACACACAGCTCAAATCTCTTGGATCTCCTTCTTACTACAAATCCTGAATGCTATAAGACATCAGTCACCGCCCCCATTGGTCGCACCACGGCAAGGTCACTGCTTCCTGCGCAATGCAACCCGAGGTCACACAGTCATCACACCCACGTATCGTTTGGCACTACAACTCCACAAACTGGGACGAAATACGGGATTACTTTTCCTCATTTCCATGGGCATCTGTCTGCTTCTCTTATCCTGACCCCTCTGATATCTCACAAAACGTCACCGAAATTATCCAAGCTGACATGGAATTATTTATTCCACGTAGAGAGAAAACCTCTTCAGCCACTCAAGAGCCCTGGTTCTCTAAATCCTGTGACAAGGCCAGACTTGACAAAGGTCAAAGCTCACAAAACACTTCTACACAATCCCAGTCAAGAAAACCGTCAAGCATTTAATGACGCAAGAAACCGCTATGCCCGCATTCTTTCTGAGGCAAAAAACTCGTTTAATAACCACATCAAAAACAAAGTCCTCTCAAGCTCCAACGGCAGCAAACCCTTCTGGACTCTTGCTAAATTTATTGGGAATAATTTCTGCAAGGGCACGTTCCCACCTCTCGTTTCAGGCGATGAAATTGTCTCTACCGCCCTGGGAAAGGCTGAACTTTTTGCCTCGTTGTTCGCCGGCAATTCTACTCTCAACCCACCTCCAACTGTTCAACCACCAACAGTCCCCAATGTCGCGCATAAAATGACGGATATCATTTTGAAAACTAAAAAGGTACGAAAGATGCTCTCTTCTCTTAATACCAGGAAAGCATCTGGCCTTGACGAGATCCCAGCAATTGTTCTCTAAAAATGCGCACCAGAATTCGCTCATGTCCGAACTCGCGTGTTTTAGACATCATAGAATAGAGGCATATTCCCTAGTAACTGGAAAACTGCTCGAGTACAACCCGTCCCCAAAAAAGGATCCAAAGCGCTTCCTAGCAACTACAGGCCCATTTCTCTCCTTTCAGTCGTCTCTGAAGTGATGGAAAAGTATATAAACACGGAATTACTAAAATTTCTTGAAAAACACAGTTTAATCCACGACAGGCAGTATGGATTCCGTCAGCGCAGATCAACTGCCGACCTCCTTTCCTTTGTCACTCATTCTGGGAACAAGTCTATTGAACTACACGGTGAATCCCATATTGTCTCTCTAGACATATCCAAAGCATTCGACCAGGTCTGACACGCAGCGCTGCTTAATAAACTTCCGGCCCATGACCTACCAACAAAACTCTGTACCTGCACAGCAAATTTCCTATCCAACCGGAGCATTTCTGTTGTCGTGGATGGCCATTCCTTTAAACTGTATCCAATGAATGCAAAAGTCCCTCAAGGTTCAGCTTTAGCCCCTACTTTGTTTCTTCTCTACATCAATGAACTCCTCTCTAGCACATTCAACCCAGTTCACAGTTACGCGGACGACAGCACCCTCCACTCAAACATACAATATTCTAAGCATGTCTCTTTAGCTCAATTAGATGAGGATCGCAGACTCATGGAGGGTTCTGTCTCTGTAGATCTCCAAAAAATATTAGACTGGGGAAGTAGAAATCTTGCACAATTCAACTACACCAAATCTTAGTCTTGCTTTCTATCTAATAAGAAATACACCAGCACTAGACCCATCACAATGAACAACCAAGTTATTTAAAATAATGAGCCCTTTTCACTTGTTGGCGTTTCTGTGGATCGAGATCTCAATTGGCACTAACATGACACATCAATTGCAGAAACGGCTGTTGAGAAATTAGGTTTCCTATACCTTATATACTTCACAAATAAGGCCAAACCTCGAATATTGCTCCCACATTTGGGGTGCCGCTGCCGCTTTTACGCTCGCTATCCTGGACTCCATTCAGAAGAGAGCTGTCTGTCTCATCGGTTACCCTACCCTCACCCAAAGGCTGCCATCCCTTGCACACCGACGTGCCGTTGGTGACCTTTTTCTCTCTTATATAGATATCTGCATGGGCAATGCTCAGAGGAGCTTTCTTCCATAGTTCCTCCACCTGCTGCCCCCGATAGATCTACTAAGGGAGCAGAGCGAATGCACCCTTTTACCGTCCAGGTCACCAGACATAACACATCTTGTTATGCCCGCTCTTGTGTCCCGAGGACTTCCAAGTTGTGAAATTCCTTGCCGGCACATGTTTTTCCTTCTCCTCCGAACCTCCAAATCTTCAAGCCCAGAATTAACACGTTGCCTCTTTCCTCCTTGTCGACACCCACGGTACGATAGTATTTAGACTCTAAGCCCTCGTGGTGTGTTGTTGAAATATAAAAAAACACACACGTCCATTCAAATCACCAAAATTTGTTAGTTAAATGAGAAGTTCGTTAAATCTGCTACTCTTAAAACCTGGACCCTACTGTATATAGAAACATAACTTCTTAGTCACACTAAACCAACTTACCCCGCTCATTTTCCCATCGCAATTACAACAATAACCATTATTTTCCCACGCCATCAACAATTACAGTTCCACGATTGTCAATGCATCCAATTGACTTATCAATTAGGGATTCTGAAGAAGAGGAATATAAGTGAATTAGGTGGTTAATTGAGTGGCAAGCAGCGCAATGTATGATGCACTATGTCTGTTTTGCATACATATTGCATATTAGACTCATCAGTGATGATTGCGAGAGAGACCTGTGACCCCTGGCGGGTCTGAAAGAGACCGCTGGAGACGAGAGAACGTCGCGGTGGGTCCTCCTTGACTTTCCTTATTATCCTTATCCCCTTGCTATGTGATGATCGTCACAATTACCTCATGCGAAATATATTTATGAATATGGTTCATTGGATGTTGTCGCTCTGAGGATGTTATTATCTACTCTGTGGTAGAATTTATTGTGGGCTACACAATATAATTCATAATCGGGCTTACTTAAAAACATGAAACGAGACACATGGTGATTAAGGTTTGAATCGTGAAATTTTAAGAATCCAAAATTTATGCATTTATTTATCCATCATAAGGGAAACAGACGAGTGTGGTGAATCGGGCGATTCAAAACATACAGTGTGTGCCAATTAAAACGTCCCACCTGGAAAATATCGGATTTATAAAAAGTCTGGATGCAACAAGTGTGTTAGGGAAGTGAATTTTCATAATAATGTTTCTAATAGCAAATATATCTCTTTAGTGCAAGCAGGCGTCAATTTGGTTACCGGTAGAACTTATATAGTAGAAACAGTGTACCATATTTTATCAAAATAACTTATTGTTTGAAAATGCACAAAAATTTTCCGAAAATAAGCGTAAAACTGGTTTCGTAGCCAACGAACCTTAGGTTACTAGCAAATTGAGTTATTAAAATTTGAAGCATTGAATGAGAATTCGCTACCAAAACGCACTTACTGCGTCTAGATTTTTTTATTACAAACATGCATCATATTTCGATAAAAAATGCAAAAATCCAATAATATAAGGGATGTTCGAAAAAAATGTTAGATATCATCAACCACTTATGGGCCACCCTGTGATTGTCAAAATAATTTTATAAGATGTAGCTCAAGATACCCTATAATTAACGTACACAGCCTTTTCTCGTATCTTGTATAATAACAATTATGTTTAGCTTTACCGTAGAAATGTGTCACTCTGTATACATATATGTAAACAGATAAAAACTGAAACTAAACCAGCATATCGATTCCAGGAAACCTAGTTTGCACTCATTTAAATAAATCTTTTTAAAAGTCAAAAGTTTTTTGTTCTTTTCTACGAAAATCAGCTAAAAATTATAGACCGTTAAACCATAAACTTAACTAAAACTACTGCCAAAGCATCAGAAAAAGGATCTAGTAGAAATAAAGTTTATGGCAAGGTTTTAGTAAAATGAAGGACAATGGGAGTTGAAGCTGAAACTTTAGGGTGTGTAGAACACTTTTCTTGCGACATTTTCTCTACATAAACCGTATTCGTTTCAGGTTCTTTGCCTAAATGTTGCCAACTTTGACGTTTCAAATCGCGACTTTGACGTTTTGAGGAAAATTCCATTTTTTTTAAATGCCTATAACTTTTTTAGTTATCGGTGTGATATATATATATATATATATATATATATATATATATATATATATATATATATATATATATATATATATATATATATATATATATATATATATATATCTTTAGGAATATTGCACTACACTGTAATCACTTTTAAATATACACTTTATTTGTTTGCTGTACGTTTGTGATTTCTTATTGGTTTGCGTGGACTGCAGTTTCGAACCGTCCCGGTTCATCATCAGCACGCTACTGGCTGCTATCGCTCCTGTCTGGTCTACGTCGGAGATTGTAGGTGGCGCACGCGCCGTGAGCTTCTAGTGGTCGGTTTCCTGTTCTCTGATTGGTTGTGCCTTCGGATTGTGTCGTGTGTATCGGTCTCCTGTCTTGATCACTGTGGTTTAATAATTTGTCTATTTGTATGGCCTTTATTAAGTTTTGTTTAAATGTTTGTACTTGGATTTGTTCTGGCATTAATTGTTTTCTATTGTTTGTTTGTTGAATGTAGTATTGTTCCCAGATTTCCATTTTTTTGTGGTCTTTAACATGTTTCATTAGTTTTAATTGGGTGATGTCTGGTTTTTGGTGTTTTGTGTCGTGAATGTGTGTAGCTACGTTTGATTTGTAGCTAGGTATGTGGATTTTATCCAATGCTGTTATATGTTCTTTGAATCTTGTTTCTATTGATTTCTTTGTCATTCCTATATATTTTTTATTGCATGTGTTACATTCTATTTGATATATTCCGTTTAATTCATGTGGGTTGTGTTCTTGTTTTTTATTTATTTTGTTTATTATTTTGTTATTGGTTTTGTAGCTCATTTTTAAGTCATATTGTTTGAGTGTTTGTGTTATTTTTTTGATGTGGTGGTTATAAGTGAATGTTGTGTATTTTGTGTTTGTTTCCGGTGTTTTGTTTTCTGTTTTGTTGATTTGTTTGTTTTTGATTTGTTTTACTAGCTTTTCTATTGTTTTTTTGTTGTATCCATTTCTTTCTGCTATTTGTATTATGATGTTGTACTCCTTTTCTCGTTCGTCGTTATGAAGTGGTATATTTAGCATTCTGTTTATTAAGTATCTGTATGCGGCCATTTTGTGTGTATGTGGGTGTAGTGAGTGTTTAGGTATAGTGATGTCTGTTTGTGTGGGTTTTCTGTATATTTTGTATTCAATCTGGTTTTCTTTTCTGATTAGTGTTAAGTCTAGGAAGTTTATGGTGTTGTTTGATTCTTTTTCTATTGTAAATTTTATGTTTCTGTTAATTTGGTTTATTTTTTCGAGGATATTGTCTATGTTGGTTTTTTGATTGTCGTATATTATTAATATATCATCGACGTATCTTATCCATTTAATGTTTGGGTCTGTCTCTTTTATGATGGTGTTGATTTTATCTTCTAACTGTTGTATGTATATTTCTGCCATAATGCTTGATAGTGGAGATCCCATTGGTAGTCCATCTTCTTGGATGTAATATTCTCCGTTGAACTCAAAGTAATTTTGTTTTAATATGATGTTTAATATTTCGCTAATTTGTTGTTTTTTGTTGTTATTTTGCAATTTATTTTTGATTATATTTGTAGTTTCGTTAATTGGTATATTGGTGTACATATTTGTTATGTCAAATGAGGCAAGTCGTGTGTTTTTGTTTATGTTTATATTTTCTAGTTTATCCACTAGTTCTATGGAGTTTTTTATGTTAAATTTGTTTTCTAGTTGTATTTCTTGTTTTAGTACTTGGTCCATTTCCTTTGCTATTTTGTATGAAGGTGCATCTTTGAAGTTGATGAGTGGTCTTATTGGGTATCCCGTTTTGTGTATTTTTATTATTCCTGTCATTGGTGGTGCTTTAGGGTTGTTGTTATAATAATGTGTTGTTTTTTGGTTGAATATTGTCTTGTGTTTTTTTATGATGTTTAATATTTGATTTTGGAATTTTTTCGTTGGGTTTTCGTTCAGTTTTTTGCATTTGTTTGTTGAGATGAAAGTGTTTGTTTTTTCTACATAGTCCTGTGTTTTTATTGCTATTAGTGCGTCGCTTTTATCTGTTTTTGCTATTGTTATGTTGTTATATGTGACTTTGTTTCTTATTTGTTTGATCATTTTTTCATGTGTATGGTTTTTTGATTTAGTCTTGTCAATAATTCTGTTTATTTCTGTTGCTAGTTGGTTTTTCAGTGGTTCTAAGTTTGGGCTATTTATTGAGTTTATCGCGTGTTGTGTGTCCACTATTATGTTCTCTATTGTAGATTTTTTTGTATCTAAAAAGTTGGTTTTTATGTTGTTTTCTATGAATTCTTTTTCTTCTTTTGTGAATTTTGTGTCTGTTATGTTTATAAATCTATCCTGAAATATGTGGTGTGTTGTGGTTGTTATGTTTACATTATCTAGTTTGTTCTTTTTAAGGTTGTGTAGTTTTTTGTTTATTTTCTCTAATTTGTGTTTATAATCGGTTTTTATGTTGTGCATTATATTGTTATATGTTTGTGTCCATGTGTCGTATTTCATCTGGTTTGCTAATAAAAGATGAAGTCTATATAATTTTTTTGTAAGTGTGGTTATGTTGCTGTATTGATGTTTGATTTCATTCGTGATGTATAGTTTTTCTGCTTGTGTTTGGGTGTATTTGGCCGTATTGGTATGGTTATGAACAGTGATTTTAGCGTATTTTGGTGTTAATTTGTGTCTTAGGCATTCTCTATTGAAGTATATGTTGGCTTTGTTATAATATAGTTTCCTGTAAGTATTTTTGAATAATTTGATGTTTGTCTGTATGTTATCGCTGTCATGTTGGCCATTTTGTGTGTTATTATCTTGTGTTGTATTCATGTTTCTGGAATTTTCCCTATTTTGTAGTTACTCACTGTACACGTGTTATTAGTATGTTCGTTATTGGTGTTAATTATTTGTGCGTTATTACCTTGTGTGGCTTTAATATCTTTAGGAATATTGCACTACACTGTAATCACTTTTAAATATACACTTTATTTGTTTGCTGTACGTTTGTGATTTCTTATTGGTTTGCGTGGACTGCAGTTTCGAACCGTCCCGGTTCATCATCAGCACGCTACTGGCTGCTATCGCTCCTGTCTGGTCTACGTCGGAGATTGTAGGTGGCGCACGCGCCGTGAGCTTCTAGTGGTCGGTTTCCTGTTCTCTGATTGGTTGTGCCTTCGGATTGTGTCGTGTGTATCGGTCTCCTGTCTTGATCACTGTGGTTTAATAATTTGTCTATTTGTATGGCCTTTATTAAGTTTTGTTTAAATGTTTGTACTTGGATTTGTTCTGGCATTAATTGTTTTCTATTGTTTGTTTGTTGAATGTAGTATTGTTCCCAGATTTCCATTTTTTTGTGGTCTTTAACATGTTTCATTAGTTTTAATTGGGTGATGTCTGGTTTTTGGTGTTTTGTGTCGTGAATGTGTGTAGCTACGTTTGATTTGTAGCTAGGTATGTGGATTTTATCCAATGCTGTTATATGTTCTTTGAATCTTGTTTCTATTGATTTCTTTGTCATTCCTATATATTTTTTATTGCATGTGTTACATTCTATTTGATATATTCCGTTTAATTCATGTGGGTTGTGTTCTTGTTTTTTATTTATTTTGTTTATTATTTTGTTATTGGTTTTGTAGCTCATTTTTAAGTCATATTGTTTGAGTGTTTGTGTTATTTTTTTGATGTGGTGGTTATAAGTGAATGTTGTGTATTTTGTGTTTGTTTCCGGTGTTTTGTTTTCTGTTTTGTTGATTTGTTTGTTTTTGATTTGTTTTACTAGCTTTTCTATTGTTTTTTTGTTGTATCCATTTCTTTCTGCTATTTGTATTATGATGTTGTACTCCTTTTCTCGTTCGTCGTTATGAAGTGGTATATTTAGCATTCTGTTTATTAAGTATCTGTATGCGGCCATTTTGTGTGTATGTGGGTGTAGTGAGTGTTTAGGTATAGTGATGTCTGTTTGTGTGGGTTTTCTGTATATTTTGTATTCAATCTGGTTTTCTTTTCTGATTAGTGTTAAGTCTAGGAAGTTTATGGTGTTGTTTGATTCTTTTTCTATTGTAAATTTTATGTTTCTGTTAATTTGGTTTATTTTTTCGAGGATATTGTCTATGTTGGTTTTTTGATTGTCGTATATTATTAATATATCATCGACGTATCTTATCCATTTAATGTTTGGGTCTGTCTCTTTTATGATGGTGTTGATTTTATCTTCTAACTGTTGTATGTATATTTCTGCCATAATGCTTGATAGTGGAGATCCCATTGGTAGTCCATCTTCTTGGATGTAATATTCTCCGTTGAACTCAAAGTAATTTTGTTTTAATATGATGTTTAATATTTCGCTAATTTGTTGTTTTTTGTTGTTATTTTGCAATTTATTTTTGATTATATTTGTAGTTTCGTTAATTGGTATATTGGTGTACATATTTGTTATGTCAAATGAGGCAAGTCGTGTGTTTTTGTTTATGTTTATATTTTCTAGTTTATCCACTAGTTCTATGGAGTTTTTTATGTTAAATTTGTTTTCTAGTTGTATTTCTTGTTTTAGTACTTGGTCCATTTCCTTTGCTATTTTGTATGAAGGTGCATCTTTGAAGTTGATGAGTGGTCTTATTGGGTATCCCGTTTTGTGTATTTTTATTATTCCTGTCATTGGTGGTGCTTTAGGGTTGTTGTTATAATAATGTGTTGTTTTTTGGTTGAATATTGTCTTGTGTTTTTTTATGATGTTTAATATTTGATTTTGGAATTTTTTCGTTGGGTTTTCGTTCAGTTTTTTGCATTTGTTTGTTGAGATGAAAGTGTTTGTTTTTTCTACATAGTCCTGTGTTTTTATTGCTATTAGTGCGTCGCTTTTATCTGTTTTTGCTATTGTTATGTTGTTATATGTGACTTTGTTTCTTATTTGTTTGATCATTTTTTCATGTGTATGGTTTTTTGATTTAGTCTTGTCAATAATTCTGTTTATTTCTGTTGCTAGTTGGTTTTTCAGTGGTTCTAAGTTTGGGCTATTTATTGAGTTTATCGCGTGTTGTGTGTCCACTATTATGTTCTCTATTGTAGATTTTTTTGTATCTAAAAAGTTGGTTTTTATGTTGTTTTCTATGAATTCTTTTTCTTCTTTTGTGAATTTTGTGTCTGTTATGTTTATAAATCTATCCTGAAATATGTGGTGTGTTGTGGTTGTTATGTTTACATTATCTAGTTTGTTCTTTTTAAGGTTGTGTAGTTTTTTGTTTATTTTCTCTAATTTGTGTTTATAATCGGTTTTTATGTTGTGCATTATATTGTTATATGTTTGTGTCCATGTGTCGTATTTCATCTGGTTTGCTAATAAAAGATGAAGTCTATATAATTTTTTTGTAAGTGTGGTTATGTTGCTGTATTGATGTTTGATTTCATTCGTGATGTATAGTTTTTCTGCTTGTGTTTGGGTGTATTTGGCCGTATTGGTATGGTTATGAACAGTGATTTTAGCGTATTTTGGTGTTAATTTATGTCTTAGGCATTCTCTATTGAAGTATATGTTGGCTTTGTTATAATATAGTTTCCTGTAAGTATTTTTGAATAATTTGATGTTTGTCTGTATGTTATCGCTGTCATGTTGGCCATTTTGTGTGTTATTATCTTGTGTTGTATTCATGTTTCTGGAATTTTCCCTATTTTGTAGTTACTCACTGTACACGTGTTATTAGTATGTTCGTTATTGGTGTTAATTATTTGTGCGTTATTACCTTGTGTGGCTTTAATATCTTTAGGAATATTGCACTACACTGTAATCACTTTTAAATATACACTTTATTTGTTTGCTGTACGTTTGTGATTTCTTATTGGTTTGCGTGGACTGCAGTTTCGAACCGTCCCGGTTCATCATCAGCACGCTACTGGCTGCTATCGCTCCTGTCTGGTCTACGTCGGAGATTGTAGGTGGCGCACGCGCCGTGAGCTTCTAGTGGTCGGTTTCCTGTTCTCTGATTGGTTGTGCCTTCGGATTGTGTCGTGTGTATCGGTCTCCTGTCTTGATCACTGTGGTTTAATAATTTGTCTATTTGTATGGCCTTTATTAAGTTTTGTTTAAATGTTTGTACTTGGATTTGTTCTGGCATTAATTGTTTTCTATTGTTTGTTTGTTGAATGTAGTATTGTTCCCAGATTTCCATTTTTTTGTGGTCTTTAACATGTTTCATTAGTTTTAATTGGGTGATGTCTGGTTTTTGGTGTTTTGTGTCGTGAATGTGTGTAGCTACGTTTGATTTGTAGCTAGGTATGTGGATTTTATCCAATGCTGTTATATGTTCTTTGAATCTTGTTTCTATTGATTTCTTTGTCATTCCTATATATTTTTTATTGCATGTGTTACATTCTATTTGATATATTCCGTTTAATTCATGTGGGTTGTGTTCTTGTTTTTTATTTATTTTGTTTATTATTTTGTTATTGGTTTTGTAGCTCATTTTTAAGTCATATTGTTTGAGTGTTTGTGTTATTTTTTTGATGTGGTGGTTATAAGTGAATGTTGTGTATTTTGTGTTTGTTTCCGGTGTTTTGTTTTCTGTTTTGTTGATTTGTTTGTTTTTGATTTGTTTTACTAGCTTTTCTATTGTTTTTTTGTTGTATCCATTTCTTTCTGCTATTTGTATTATGATGTTGTACTCCTTTTCTCGTTCGTCGTTATGAAGTGGTATATTTAGCATTCTGTTTATTAAGTATCTGTATGCGGCCATTTTGTGTGTATGTGGGTGTAGTGAGTGTTTAGGTATAGTGATGTCTGTTTGTGTGGGTTTTCTGTATATTTTGTATTCAATCTGGTTTTATTTTCTGATTAGTGTTAAGTCTAGGAAGTTTATGGTGTTGTTTGATTCTTTTTCTATTGTAAATTTTATGTTTCTGTTAATTTGGTTTATTTTTTCGAGGATATTGTCTATGTTGGTTTTTTGATTGTCGTATATTATTAATATATCATCGACGTATCTTATCCATTTAATGTTTGGGTCTGTCTCTTTTATGATGGTGTTGATTTTATCTTCTAACTGTTGTATGTATATTTCTGCCATAATGCTTGATAGTGGAGATCCCATTGGTAGTCCATCTTCTTGGATGTAATATTCTCCGTTGAACTCAAAGTAATTTTGTTTTAATATGATGTTTAATATTTCGCTAATTTGTTGTTTTTTGTTGTTATTTTGCAATTTATTTTTGATTATATTTGTAGTTTCGTTAATTGGTATATTGGTGTACATATTTGTTATGTCAAATGAGGCAAGTCGTGTGTTTTTGTTTATGTTTATATTTTCTAGTTTATCCACTAGTTCTATGGAGTTTTTTATGTTAAATTTGTTTTCTAGTTGTATTTCTTGTTTTAGTACTTGGTCCATTTCCTTTGCTATTTTGTATGAAGGTGCATCTTTGAAGTTGATGAGTGGTCTTATTGGGTATCCCGTTTTGTGTATTTTTATTATTCCTGTCATTGGTGGTGCTTTAGGGTTGTTGTTATAATAATGTGTTGTTTTTTGGTTGAATATTGTCTTGTGTTTTTTTATGATGTTTAATATTTGATTTTGGAATTTTTTCGTTGGGTTTTCGTTCAGTTTTTTGCATTTGTTTGTTGAGATGAAAGTGTTTGTTTTTTCTACATAGTCCTGTGTTTTTATTGCTATTAGTGCGTCGCTTTTATCTGTTTTTGCTATTGTTATGTTGTTATATGTGACTTTGTTTCTTATTTGTTTGATCATTTTTTCATGTGTATGGTTTTTTGATTTAGTCTTGTCAATAATTCTGTTTATTTCTGTTGCTAGTTGGTTTTTCAGTGGTTCTAAGTTTGGGCTATTTATTGAGTTTATCGCGTGTTGTGTGTCCACTATTATGTTCTCTATTGTAGATTTTTTTGTATCTAAAAAGTTGGTTTTTATGTTGTTTTCTATGAATTCTTTTTCTTCTTTTGTGAATTTTGTGTCTGTTATGTTTATAAATCTATCCTGAAATATGTGGTGTGTTGTGGTTGTTATGTTTACATTATCTAGTTTGTTCTTTTTAAGGTTGTGTAGTTTTTTGTTTATTTTCTCTAATTTGTGTTTATAATCGGTTTTTATGTTGTGCATTATATTGTTATATGTTTGTGTCCATGTGTCGTATTTCATCTGGATGAAATACGACACATGGACACAAACATATAACAATATAATGCACAACATAAAAACCGATTATAAACACAAATTAGAGAAAATAAACAAAAAACTACACAACCTTAAAAAGAACAAACTAGATAATGTAAACATAACAACCACAACACACCACATATTTCAGGATAGATTTATAAACATAACAGACACAAAATTCACAAAAGAAGAAAAAGAATTCATAGAAAACAACATAAAAACCAACTTTTTAGATACAAAAAAATCTACAATAGAGAACATAATAGTGGACACACAACACGCGATAAACTCAATAAATAGCCCAAACTTAGAACCACTGAAAAACCAACTAGCAACAGAAATAAACAGAATTATTGACAAGACTAAATCAAAAAACCATACACATGAAAAAATGATCAAACAAATAAGAAACAAAGTCACATATAACAACATAACAATAGCAAAAACAGATAAAAGCGACGCACTAATAGCAATAAAAACACAGGACTATGTAGAAAAAACAAACACTTTCATCTCAACAAACAAATGCAAAAAACTGAACGAAAACCCAACGAAAAAATTCCAAAATCAAATATTAAACATCATAAAAAAACACAAGACAATATTCAACCAAAAAACAACACATTATTATAACAACAACCCTAAAGCACCACCAATGACAGGAATAATAAAAATACACAAAACGGGATACCCAATAAGACCACTCATCAACTTTAAAGATGCACCTTCATACAAAATAGCAAAGGAAATGGACCAAGTACTAAAACAAGAAATACAACTAGAAAACAAATTTAACATAAAAAACTCCATAGAACTAGTGGATAAACTAGAAAATATAAACATAAACAAAAACACACGACTTGCCTCATTTGACATAACAAATATGTACACCAATATACCAATTAACGAAACTACAAATATAATCAAAAATAAATTGCAAAATAACAACAAAAAACAACAAATTAGCGAAATATTAAACATCATATTAAAACAAAATTACTTTGAGTTCAACGGAGAATATTACATCCAAGAAGATGGACTACCAATGGGATCTCCACTATCAAGCATTATGGCAGAAATATACATACAACAGTTAGAAGATAAAATCAACACCATCATAAAAGAGACAGACCCAAACATTAAATGGATAAGATACGTCGATGATATATTAATAATATACGACAATCAAAAAACCAACATAGACAATATCCTCGAAAAAATAAACCAAATTAACAGAAACATAAAATTTACAATAGAAAAAGAATCAAACAACACCATAAACTTCCTAGACTTAACACTAATCAGAAAAGAAAACCAGATTGAATACAAAATATACAGAAAACCCACACAAACAGACATCACTATACCTAAACACTCACTACACCCACATACACACAAAATGGCCGCATACAGATACTTAATAAACAGAATGCTAAATATACCACTTCATAACGACGAACGAGAAAAGGAGTACAACATCATAATACAAATAGCAGAAAGAAATGGATACAACAAAAAAACAATAGAAAAGCTAGTAAAACAAATCAAAAACAAACAAATCAACAAAACAGAAAACAAAACACCGGAAACAAACACAAAATACACAACATTCACTTATAACCACCACATCAAAAAAATAACACAAACACTCAAACAATATGACTTAAAAATGAGCTACAAAACCAATAACAAAATAATAAACAAAATAAATAAAAAACAAGAACACAACCCACATGAATTAAACGGAATATATCAAATAGAATGTAACACATGCAATAAAAAATATATAGGAATGACAAAGAAATCAATAGAAACAAGATTCAAAGAACATATAACAGCATTGGATAAAATCCACATACCTAGCTACAAATCAAACGTAGCTACACACATTCACGACACAAAACACCAAAAACCAGACATCACCCAATTAAAACTAATGAAACATGTTAAAGACCACAAAAAAATGGAAATCTGGGAACAATACTACATTCAACAAACAAACAATAGAAAACAATTAATGCCAGAACAAATCCAAGTACAAACATTTAAACAAAACTTAATAAAGGCCATACAAATAGACAAATTATTAAACCACAGTGATCAAGACAGGAGACCGATACACACGACACAATCCGAAGGCACAACCAATCAGAGAACAGGAAACCGACCACTAGAAGCTCACGGCGCGTGCGCCACCTACAATCTCCGACGTAGACCAGACAGGAGCGATAGCAGCCAGTAGCGTGCTGATGATGAACCGGGACGGTTCGAAACTGCAGTCCACGCAAACCAATAAGAAATCACAAACGTACAGCAAACAAATAAAGTATATATATATATATATATATATATATATATATATATATATATATATATAAACATAAAAAAACTAAACTGACCCTAGATATGTGTTCTAGGGGGGCTAGTTTAAAAGTCGCGATCACCTCATTAGTGAATTTTTTAAAGAAAATTCACTAAGATTAAAACTGGGTCTAGAAGTCCTAGTTTACGCTCATTTGAAGAACTTTTTTCAAAATTTAACGGTCGGGACCTCTCCATTAGTGAATTTATTCTACGTGTTGGCAGCACCCTAATCGTAAAAAATGTCTTCTAACGTTCTGAGCAGCACCGACCAAATACCAATCCTTATTCTTCTTTTTAAATGAGTTAAATTGCGCAGTTTCGTTTTGTGTACCCTACTTTTCACATATCCCCATAAGAAGAAGTCTAATAGAGTAAGATCGGATGATCGTGCTGGTCATTCTAACGACCCTCGCCTCACTATCCACCGATTTGGAAATATTAAGTAGAGGTACTGCCGGACATTGATTTGGCAATGTGCTGGTGCTCAATCCTGCTGGATCCATATCACATTCGCTGGAACTTGCGGGTTTGATCGATCACGATATAGGTTTGTTAAAGTTATCACCGCACTATTTTGGAGCACTGCTAAATAGGTACCTATATTCAAATTGCCATCAATGGAAAAGGGACCAATAACATGGTTTCCAACTATTCCTACCCAAACATCGACCTTTCGAGGGTATTGCGTATGTTCTTCTCTCATCCAGTGTGGATTTTCTTTAGACCGGTAGTGTCAGTTTTAGCATGGCCGTTAAGCGTAAAACTGCAATCATCAGAAAACAAAACATTTTCTAGTTGGATAACCTTGTTATCTAACATTTGCATCATTTGTCCCCAAAAAGACGTTCTTCTACCAAAATTGTTGTCCATAAGCTCCTGAGTTTGTATTAATTTTTGGCGATGAATTTTTTTTTATTTTGCTACAATAATCGATAAATGGCTAACATTCAATGTTGTGGCTGCTTGGCGACTCGAAGTATGTGGTTTTTTTCAAACCCAAGCATTACGTCCAATTTTTATCATTACTCAGTGCATTAGAAGGTTTTTCTTTGATCTGCCTTACATGTCCAACCTATATAAATTGATTTTCAATTTTACTAAATGTCACTTGGAATGAAGGCGGCACTTCGGGAAATTGTTCTTGAAATAAGGGAGCAACTTCGACTTGTGATCGTGTTTTATCTCCGTAGTCAATCATCTGTAGAATTGTTATTTTATGCATTTCTGTTAAATAAACCATTTTTTGAATTGACGTTAACAACTGACAACTACTGTCATGCGGTTACAATCATATAGCAATGGTGCTGAGGCGTATTAAACACAAGTAACATTGCCAACTGTCAAGAATGTTGATAACTTTTCATTTCGTCTTTTTAATCACACAGCCAGTTGCTAAGGCGGTGTAAACAAAACTAACATTACCAACTGTGAAAAAAATTTTATGTCTTATTTTTAATTGACACTGTCCAAAAAAACCACTGGAATTATTTTTGCTTGCTTACGCATTATCAAGAACGAAACGCGATTAGTTATTAATTTTTTTTGTGTGTTCTTCAATCAAATGATTTTTTTTACTGTTACTTTTAGTAATAACGTTCAAACCATAGCAGTTTTCAGTAGATAATGAAGAGACTTTTCAAATGAGGTATCACATGTCCCTACTTCCTATTTAAAAATTTGGGTGTTGTAACTGTTACTTGAAGACGATTGAAATCTCGATCTCTTCATAAGCGAATTTTTTCTACGAAAATTTGCTAAAGACAAAGTGGTAAATGTAACAAAATAATGACCACCCGTTATGCTATTACCGGTAAGATGCTACTACATTCACTGATTCAATTAAACGCAAGGGGTAACATCGTAGTTTCACAATTTGATGGGGAGGTCTGTGTTTCAGCGATGACCCCGGCTGATGACTGTGATGATATAGGAGTGAATACCTTCTTTCTCTTCGGTTTGGCTTGGCGCCACCATACAGATGTTTAGCATTCCTCGCGACAGAGATCACAGCCGCTTATATAATCAGGGACGAACTGGTGTATATGTATCTAATCTTTGCCTTTCTTTTTACAGGCTTTTATTTAACAACTGTTTTTATACTTGAAATTTATTTAATCATCTTCTTGAATTTTATATGTTATAGATTAATATTAAACTGGTTCATAGAGCCTCGGTGGTCCAGTAGTCAAAACGTGTGCCTCTGAAACGAAGGGTACTGGGTTCGATTACCAGGGTTTCCATTTAACTTTTTTAGTACATACTGTAAAATTAACATCAACCGAGATTTTGACACTGTATTTGAGCAAGTTAAATGTCTGCATGTTCTGCCCTTTGTAGGGGGAGTAAAGCCGCTGGTCCCGTGTCCATGCGATGTTGGACACGTTGAAGGTCCCTACCCACCTTACAAAAAGTCAGGAGTTTGGCAAAATTTTCACGATAGTGAGGTGAAACTGTTCCCTGGCGTCGGTGATTGGCCAGAGTCGCAAAAATAGGCCGACGTTAAAGTATTTAAAAAAAGAGTTTTGTATGTTTTAGATTACAATTAAACTGGTTCATATTTAACAGTCTGTATATTGGTGTGTATAACTTTATAAAATCCTTTAAACAATTTCAAATATATTGGGGTTTTCCTCAAAACGTCAAAGTGGCGATTTAAAACGTCAAAATTGGCAACATTAGACAAAGAACCTGGAGCTAATACGGGCTATGGAAAGAAAATGTCTCAAGAAGAATATTTTACAAACCCTGAAGTCTTAGCTTCAGCCGTCATTGTCCTTGCTTTTACTAAAATATTTCCAGAAAATTCATTTCAAATAGACCCTTTCTCTGATGCTTTGGGGGTAGTCTTACCTATAGAGTTTATCGTATAATGGTATATAATTTTTGTCAAAGTTTCGTAAAAAATCAATTAAGCTCAATATATATGTTATTATACAAGATACGAAAAAAAAATTTGTATACGTTAATTATAGGGTACCTTGAGCTACATCTTAAATAATTGTTTATACAATCACAGATGGCCCATAAGTCGTTGGTGATACAAATTTTCTTTTTTTTTAATCGAACATGCCTTATGTTATTGCATTCTTGCATTTTCCATCAAAATATAATGCATGTTTGTAAGAAAAAAAAATTCGGAACGCAGCAAGTGCATTATGGTAGCCAATTTTCATTAAATGGTACAAAATTGATTAGCTCAATTTGCTATTAACCTATAAGGTTAACCAAGAAACCGTTTTTTCGGGAACACTTTAAGTTTACTTTCGGAAATGTTGTACATTTTCAAACAATAAGTTATTTTGATGAAACATGGCACCTTGTTTCTACTATATAGGTTATACCGGTAACCAAATTTGTGTGTGCTTTCTTTAAAAAAAACACACATATTTGGTATTAAAAACAATTTTATGAAAATTCACTACCATAACGCACTTGCTACGTCCAGACTTTTAATTTTTCGGGAAATTCATTAGCGATATTTCAAAACTCCATATCTTCTAAACAAATAGACCGAATTTCTAAAATAAAAACCCTGGACGCAGCAAGTGCGTTATGGTAGTGAATTTTCATAGAAATGATCTGGCACAAAATATTTTCTTATAACTTTTTTTCTTGTAAGTAGAAATCTAAATTTTGGTGTATAGTTTCCTTTTTATATCGTAAATCTACCTACCAAATTTGGTTATCATAGATTTTTATTTTTTAAGATAAAATTTCTTTTCCAATGAAAACTCAAAATTTATCCCGAAAACCTCGTCCGATTTTTTTCGATTAACGAACTTGTCAAAGCCATTTACAAAGGAAAGGTACACGCCAGATTTTATCAAAATCGGCTCCTTATTCTTTGAGATAAAAATTTGTTTTGAATTAAAACTCAAAATTTTCCTGACTAACAAACTTGTCAAAGCCATTTACAAAAGGAAGGTACATGCCAAATTTTATTAAAGTCGGCCCATTATTTTTTGAGAAAAGAATTTTTTTCGAATGAAAACTCAAAATTTTTACGGAAAACCTCGTCCGATTTTCCTGACTAACGAACTTATCCAAGCCATTTACAAAAGAAAGGTACATGCCAAATTTTATCAAAATCGGCCTATTATTTTTTGAGTTATCGGTGTGACACACACACACACACACACACACACACACACACACACACACATATATATATATATATATATATATATATATATATATATATATATATATATATATATATATATATATATATATATATATATATATATATATATATATATATATATAAACATATAAACATATAAAAATTGAAACTGACCCCGGATATGGGTTCTAGGGGTCCTAGTTCGCGCTCATTTGCAAAAAATTTTTCAAAATTCAAAAGGCGGCATCTCCTCATTAGTGAGTTTTTTCTACGAAAATTCACTAACAAGCAATGTATAGTAATCAAAAACTTACTTTAACACTTAACGAGCTATCACATGACCCCTCTTCCCATTTGAAAAAATTCGAAGTATGGCACCCTCGCTTAGGAGGGTAAAGCTTGGGCTTTTTGCGTCAAAAGTTGTCCCCCTCAAAGCAAACGTGACGTGTTTCAGGTTCTTTTTGACAAAATCTTTCCCTGGCAGTTGTGGCTGCCAGCTCGTTTTCAATGGACACCTTATATATATATATATATATATATATATATATATATATATATATATATATATATATATATATATATATATATATATATATAAACATATAAAAATTCAAACTGACCCTATATATGGGTTCTAGGGGGTCTAGTTCGCGCTTATTTGAAGAAATGTTTTCAAAATTCAGGAGTCGAGATCTCCTCATTGGTGAATTTTTTTTTAAAGAAAATTCACCCCAAAAGTGTTGGTAAGAAGCTTACTTTAACAGTATCAACAGAAATATGGATCGTGCCCCAGAAAACATAAGAGAGGAGCAGTATTTATTTTTCAGATATAAAATCTTGATTTAATAATAGCAGGTCATAAGTCCGCACCTGTCCGTAACCACCGAAATTAAGCGAGACTAAATGATTGTAGAGGAAGAGGGTACTGCAAGGAGCAAATCACCTGCTTGTTTGGCTTATTGGCAGGCCTTGCGTCGATGATATGGATAAATTATGGCCAGCCCCTGACTGAACTTATGTTTAGATCGTTCCTCTTGTTCTATTCGTAATTAAGTGCTAATGGTTTCCTTGTTTCCAGTTTTCGACCGTCCGCACTCAACATTTCGTGAGATTTATACACATTTCGACGGCTTCATTTGTATACAAGCCGGACTAATTAATTTGTAACTGGGACACACGAGTGCTCGAATTAAAACGAACACACAAACACACACACACACAACATTTCTGATGCTAACCCTGTCCCAATTAACTCTATTAACATGATGGGGTGATATATTTAGAGTGGCTTATATAGCGATAGATGCGTACAAACATTTAAAATCGGTATAGCAGATAATAATAATATAATGATAATGTGTATTATCAGAAATCCCCCTTCCCCAATTATAACAGCCTGTATTACTAAATAGGTACTACCATAATAAATGAAATGTTACCACACAAACGTCAATTTAATTATGAACGAAAGTGTGAGGTAACAGTATGTGCAACATTAGGTCATGTTGATGAAAATAAAAAAATTCGGGACGCAGCAAGTGCGTAAGTAGTAGTAAATTTTCATAAAAAATGTACACTATTATTATACGGCATATTACTAAAATTAATACTTTAAACTTATACATAAGAGCCTCGGTGGTCCAGGGGTAAGAACGTGTGCCTCTGAACCGTAGGGTACTGGGTTCGATCACAGGGTTCTCCTTTCACTTTTTCAGTAAAAACTGTAAAATTAACATCAACCGAGGTTTTGGTGATGTATTTCAGCAACTTAAATGTCTGCACGTTCCGCCCTTCGGAGTGGGCGTAAAGCCGTCGGTCTCGTGTCCATGCGATGTTAGATACGTTAAAGATCCCTACCTTCCTTACAGAAAGGCAGGGGTTCGGCAAAATTTCCAGGATAGTGAGGTGAAACTGCTCTCTGGCGTCGGTGGTTGGCCATAGTCGCGGAAATAGGCCGACCTCAAAGAAACAAAACACACACACACAACTTACACATACCTTGAAGATCGATTTTAGAGGTCCTAGAACGCACACGTTTGAAGAATTCTTTCGAAAGTGTTACCATCGATATCTCACTATTATCAAAAAAATCTTGTGTTCTAACTCCTTTTGAGGAATATTCCCAAAACTCAATTTTCTATGAAGATAGAAAATTAAATTTTGCTTATTAAATTTAGTATATCTATACGTAGTGGTCTCTTTAAAAGAAACTGGTATTACAAATTGTATCAAAGTTACAAAAGCTTTCCAGAAGAAACCTTAATCCATATTTAGAAAAGTAAAGTACCTGCCAAATTATAAACATAGCAGTTATTTTTCCTTATTAATTGCCTGAATGATTTCGTTTTAGTCAACCTAATCAAACCGGTTTTTCCAACAGCTAAACAAGCTTTTTAAAAACAAATTCTCGACTAGTGAATTTTCTTAATATAAATTCAAAATCAACAATACGAAAATGTCTGCTGAAAATTTTAATTTTGGACTCAAAGGTGACAAAGCTATTCAGGCGTTTTAAACAAAAATGAGATCTTGTTCAAAACGTATGAAATCTGTACACTATTGTTTCTCCAAATGCCAAAGTGAAACAAAACACAAACGATACATTCATTGACCGGGAATCGATCTCGGAACCTTCTGCGTAGGACACAAGCACGCTACTACTGAACCAGCTGATAGAAATACCAGTAATGATTTTACCAAGAAATTAAGAAAACTAAATCGCTTCACTTAAAAACTTAGCATAATATTGCAGTAAGTGTTGCAAATAATTAGGATCAATCATACTATTAAACCAACAAAATAACATACTAACGAATTAAACTTTAATCCAATAAATGTTCAAATTGGGCACCACCATAGGCTCTATACAATTGTATAAATTTTGTCCAAAATTTTGCCCAACATTTGCAAGCATTTCAGGAGTAATTCTCCGGCATCAATAATGGCTGACGTAACTCTTCCAATAAATCTCACTCGGTAACATAAACATTTGATTTTAAATGCACCCCCCCCTCCCCACCACAACAAAAAAGTCTACAGGGGACAGGTCTGGAGATTGGGCTGGCCATTCTACAGCACCTCTTCAACCTATCCATTGACCGGGAAACTGTCTATCCGCGAAGTCCCCAACAATAATGGCATAATGTGGTGGCGCACCACCTTGTTGGAAAAAAAGTGTAGTTCCGAGTATATCTTCTAGTTCTCAACAATGTCAATTAGCATAGGGTAAATTAAGTCTTGGAATATTTCCCAATACCGTCCTCCTGTCAAAGTCTTAGCTATGGAGATTGGTCAAAAGATGTGATCACCAAAAATACCCACACAAACATTGATTTTTTGTGGAGTCTGAGTGTGAACTTCATGGAAAAGACGAGGGTTTTCATGTGACCACAACCGGCATTATGACCATTTACAGTGCCCTTGAAAAAGAAAGAACTTTCACTGTAAAAACAAGTGTTAAAAAGAAATTGCCTGTTGTCAATTATTCTGTAAGGCTAGATGCATTCTCACAACAATTAGAACCGTAGACCGGTTTCGCTCTAATTAGAGCTCGTCAGTACGACATACTAATTGCTGCGAAAATACACCTATAAAGTAATACGGCTATAGTAGCCAGCCTTCCAACACTAAGTGAGTGGTGAACGTGTCGCCACCTAGTTGCGGAACCAAGTAGTATGTTGTCACGCCAGCTCCAAATAACACAAAGTGTTAAAAAAATAGAGACTGTATACAACCAACTAACAATTTAGTAAATTGTCAGCCCTGGCCCATTTCTACCCTAATATAGGGACAAAGTATATAAGGCTAGATGCATTCTCACAACAATTAGAGCTCGTCAGTACGGCATACTAATTGCTGCGAAAATACGCCTATAAAGTAATACGGCTATGGTAGCCAGCCTTCCAACAAATTGAAACTGACCCCGGATATGTGTTCTAGGGGTCCTAGTTCGCGCTCATTTGAAAAAATGTTTGTAAAGTCTCACCATCAATACCTTTCTATTAGTGAATTTTTTTTAAATAAAAATTCACCAAAAATAAAATTTTATTGTGAGTCTAGGTGGTTGTGGTGTTGAATATTACGGCTCGAATTGACCAAGTGTTTATGTGTGTGTCTGGTTCGTGGATTGTAGTTACTGCTGTTACGTAATAAAATGGACTGTATAGTGTTATGAAATAAAATGTCTTGGAAACACTTAACTTAATTATATATTTAAAGCAATATAAAGGGAAATGAGTTCACATTCGTGGAGTTATACACCATCCTAGTACAGGTGAAGACTTGCATAAATTCCTGTCCTCTTACCCAAGTACCAAGTGTTCCCAATGACCTAACACCCCTAACTCCTCGTCACTTCCTCATAGGTGGCTCACTAAAAGCACCCACTAAAAGACTAGTTTTGGATCAAAATCCAAATAGGTTACCCCGTTTCACCCAAGTGCAGCAGACGGCCTAGCAGTTTTGGAAACGATGGTGCTACGAGTACATCAGCAGTCTTCATCAGCGAGGAAAGTGACATATCGATTCTGACTTTGACATTCGTACGGGGGATTTAGTGTTAATACGCGACAACATAAGTAGCTCAATGTGAGTGGACACTTGGCCGCGTTATCGAACTTCACCTAGGTGGCGATGGTGTATATAGGGTCGACACGCTTAAAAAAAACATGGGAAAAATAATTCGGCGTGTAGTGAATCGTCTTTCAATATTGCCATGCAATGACAGAAACATTTTATAGACATTTTTTTATTAGCCTATTTGTATAACTTGTATATATTTTCATGTGTAGTTTTAAATTTTGTTTATATTAGGTTAGTTTTATTTTTGAAGTTACTACTTCAAGGCGGCCGGTATCTTTAGTTTTACCGCGCAATTTTAAGTTGTAAGACTGCAGTGTTGTATGTCACAGCAATCTGACATAATTACAGTGTATTGTGCGCATGTCCCATCCTCGAAAACAGGGTACCTGCAATAATCAAGACCTAGACACAGTCTATTCGTTCATCAGATCAGATTCGAAGAGCTCCAGCACCGAGTGCATTTAATTCGTACACGACCACGCGTTGTGTGTGGTATATATATATATATATATATATATATATATATATATATATATATATATATATATATATATATAATGTATATTAATTGAATATAGTTTATATTGCTTTAAATATATAACTAAGTTAAGTGTTTCCAAAAGATTTTATTTCATAACACGATACAGTCCATTTTAATACGTAACTGCAGTAACACAATCCACGAACCAGACACACACATAAACACTTGGTCAATTCGAGCCAGATTATTCAACACAACAGTGGTTTATTTCATAGTCAGGCCGGGAAATTTTAGCGATTACCTCGTACATAAAGTGAACTGATTTTTTCTCTACACTGAGCGGCAGAAACTGCGAACTTTTCTTGTCGTAAATTTTAAATATCACTATCTCCGTAACCAGGCAACAGAATAAAATATAAATGACACTCCCGAATGAAAAATGAAAATGCCTTTCAAATGAAGTTGTCACAAGCCTACCCTTTCAATTTGAAAATTTAGGGGATGTAAGTGTCACACTGAGTGGGTTAAATCGAGGGGCAAAATTTGTATTCTACCAAGTCTAATTTTAAAAATTTCGGGACGCAGCAAGTGCGTTATGGTAGTGCATTTTTATTAAATGTTTCAAATTGGAATAACTTAATTTTCTATACACTTAGAAAGTGTACTTTTGGTATGTAGTAAGGTCTTTCTTAAGTTAAGATATCCGCCAAATTTCATTTAAATAACGTAGTAATATTCAAAGGAAAACATGTTTTTCAAAAGAAAATTCCAAATTTGAATAACTCAGTTTTGTATTAACTTGTTGGATTTTGGTACATAGTAAGGTCTCTCTCAAGGTAACATATCTAGTAAATTTCATTGAAACAGCTATGTAATTTTCGGAGAAAAAATTTTTTTTCGAGAGAAAACTCAAAATGTTCCCGGAAAACCCTATCCGATTTTTCTGCCTAACGAACTTATCCAAGCCATTAATAAAAGAAAGGCACTTGCTAAGTTTCATTGAAATCGGTTAATTATTTTTTGAGTTATCGGATGGACACCTATATATATATATATATATATATATATATATATATATATATATATATATATATATATATATATATATATATATATATATATATATATAAACATATAAAAATTTAAATTATCCCCGGATATGGGTTTTAGGGGTCCTAGTTTGCGCTCATTTGAATGAAATTTTTGCAAAGTCTCACCATCGATACCTCTCTATTAGTGAATTTTTTTAAATAAAAATTCACTAAAAATCGGCTTGTTTTAGGGTTTTCTTAATTATACAAATATTAATTGAGAAAATGAATTACATATGCTGCAGACTGTATAACTTAGCAAGATGTTTATAAAAGCTAGTTAACTTTAAACTCTATCTCCATCTCCTTGTAGCTGTAGAGTGTATTATAGAAGAAAATATTACTAAAATAGACCATTAAACTAGACGAAACCATACCTATTCATAAAAATTAACACTTTGTGGTCCAAAAGAGATTTTTAACTCATCGCATATGCGATCGTAGGTGCCATGGTGGCGGTACGACAGCGAGCTTCATTTGTTTTAGTGGTGTCTCAGTGGGTGGCGGTACAGCCCGCTGGCTCGCGTCTTTTGTTTTAGCCAAAGCACTCTCTACCTACACGCACTAAATACCCATTTACCCGAGGCCCAAGCTGCATGACTTGCTTGTTCCTATATGAAACTCTTATTCTGGGACATGTTTAATTTCTATTACACGCCTGTTACATAATTAAAAAAATTACCGTCAAAATATATACGAAGTCTTGATAATAGATTAATAAATGGTTGAGGATGTAATTTAACTACCTTGGTGGCAATGTGAATAAATATATAGATAAGCATGAAGCTAGTGGCGCTGTAATTATCCGTATTATCTACATCATGTAATCCAAATTAATTAAGCAGCGGTGACAGCGCATGAAATTTTAACTAGCCATCCACTTACTAAGTTGGTGTTACAGGCTTACTGAATTTTGCAGCGAAAATAACACGATCATTGCAAATTCGATCTTTGAACGTAAGACGTTCGTAAGTATACTAGAGTAGCAAGAGAGAAAAATCAATAATAGATTATTTAATTATGCAGGCTGTTTCAAAAATTATGGTCTATGTTACAGGTGCACATTCAGCACCAAAACAATAAGACTATTTTTTCATATAAACATGGGTCCGTAAATGCTTAGTTTTTTAAATACAGCGTGTAAACGTTATTTGTTTTTGTCAGTTTTTCACGAATAAGTCTGAATCAAATTAAAATTTTGGCGTGAAACTAGGCATGCGGGGGCTTTTGAGGGCAAGAAATTTAAATATGTTATTGTTAATAACACTACTGGTAAAGGGCGCCACCTGTAAGACTATGCTTGCATTCAATTGGCTATAATTTTTTGACACCCAGTAATATCGACCTGTTGTATAGCTACATTGCAGCCCTTATCAATTGTAAGCGAAAAATGTATATTTGATCCAAATCTCTCAGACACACCATTTTCGAGATATTTCATTTTTTGTATGTCGATGTCGTTCAAACATTAATTTTTCGCAAGTAATTAGTTGTATTGTCCGCAAATTTTAACAACAAATAAAAAAGTTTATAACATATTATGATACCTGACTACAATAAATGTTCAAAATGGCCACCATCCACTTCAATACACTTTCGTATTCTGCGGAGCATACAAGGTCGTACTCTGTGAAATATTTCTGGTGTATTTCTAATTTGTTCGCATCCAAGTACAATTCTTTGCTGTAGATCATCAACATTTTCAACATTTGCTTCATAAGCAATACTTTGAGATGCCCCCATAAATAAAAGTCCATAGGATTTAAATCAGGGGATCGAGCCGGCCATGGCTGAGGTCCACCGCGTCCGATCCATCTGCGTCTAAAAGTATTGCTTAGGTAATTTCTGACATTTAGGGCGAAATGTGGGGGGAAAGGCTCCATCATGCATAAACCACAGGTTATGTCTTATGTCAAGACGTACATTTTCTAATAACCCATTTAGTTGGTTTTGCAGGAATTCAAGATAAGTTGTAGCATTAAGTCTGTGAGGTAAAGAAATTGGTCCTATCAAATTACACCCTACAATTCTAGCCCATACATTTAAGGAAAATTGCTGTTGATGATGCCTTTCAAAAATTGCGTGGGGATTTTCGTCAGCCCAAATATGGCTGTTACGAAAATTGACGATCCCGTCGCCCCTAAATCCAGACTCGTCAGTGAACAATACACAATTCAACAAGTTCTTTACATTATTATGTTGAAGAAACCATTGGCAAAATTGTAGGCGAGGTATAAAATCTCTTTCAGGCGATAGTGCCTGCACACGTTGGATGTGATATGGACGCAATTGTTGCTCGTTAAAAACTCGCCATATCGTTGAATTGGATGCTCCCAGATTATTGGCCATTTCCCTAGTACTTATTTTTGAATTTTGTTCAATTTCATCCAGAATAGCCTCTTCAAAACCGGGTTTCGTTCACTTCGTGGTCTGCCTCGATCAGCACGAACTTTATTAAGAGTACCTGGTAAAAAAAATATATTCAAAAGAGACAGATCGATGTATTAGATAATGTAAGTATGTACCTGTTTCTCGCAGACGGATGTCAATCCGTTGAAACATCATTCTTCTGGAATTCTCCGATTTGGGAAGGCTTCTTCACACAGTCGTTTCGCCTCATAACAGTTACCAAAAGGCCGTGAATACATAACATGCATGTCTGTTAGTTCATTGTTGGTAAAGACTTCCATATTTAATTAGAAAAATTACGGACAATACAATCAATTACTTAAAAATAGTGAGTAGTCTCAAACGTAAAAGTCAAATGTAGTATATGTCATGACGAAAACGCAAAAGTCAAGTCCCGTATCGATGGAAATCACTTTGTTAAATGGTTTGTTCAAAGTTTGTTATCATGGCTTTTTATTTTATCTTCATGATTGTCAGTTATTTTTTCTGGTAAGATGTTAATTTTTAACTAGAGAATAAGAAAATTAAGTTTATACATACTGATAGCAATTAAAAGGTTAAAAATTTATTCCTATGATTTGTCGCAGAATTAATTTTTGAGCGACATCGACATACAAAAATTAAAATATCTCGAAAATGGTGTGTCTGAGAGATTTAAATCAAGTATACATTTTTTGCTTACAATTGATAAGGGCTGCAATGTAGCTATACGGTAGGACGATATTACTGGGTATCAAAAAATTATAGCCAATTGAATGCAAGCCGTGTCTTACAGGTGGCGCCCTCTGCCAGCAGTGTTATTTACAATAACATATTTAAGTTTCTTGCCCTCGAAAACCCCCACATGCCAATTTTCACGTCAAAATTTTAATTTGACTCGGACTTATTCGTGAAAAACTGACAAAAACAAATAAATTTAACACGCTGTATTTAAAAAACTAAGCATTTGCGGACCCATGTTTATATGAAAAAATAGTCTTATTTTTTGTGCTGAATGTGCAGCTGTAACATAGACCATCATTTTTGAAACACCTGTATACAGAGGCAAAAAGAACTTAGTTATATTGAAAAGAGGGTATGAGATTTATTATTTGTTAGCAAGTAAATTAGCACATATAAGAGATTCAACGAATAAAGAGAATGAGAAATGTGAAAAATTTGTATACGAAAAAATCAAAACATATAAGCCGAAAGAAGCAGACTGTTCAGGAAAGTACAGAAAAGCAATAGAAATAAAGAGCAAAATCGTTATCCCTCAGGAGCGAAATCTTCTGTATGGATTGTTGCTAAAAATTAAAACTATTCCATCCGTGAGATTATTTTCATCACGGTCTCGACAGGTTTGTATATCAATATTTGGACCTGTAGATGTGTCTATATTGAGGGAGCTATCATACGTAGAGAATGAGGAGAAGCTATCTATAACTATATAGGTATATCTGAGACCTCCCAGTATGAAATATAGTCAGTATATAACCTATGATTATGCCAGGGCCCAGCCTCCTCGTCTCTGCGAGCACCTTGTTAGCGAAATCATCACTTTCCGTGACGTAGTGCCGGTTATTACAGCAAGAGATACCTCCAGGCTTCTCTCTTCAGCTATCTCGATATTAGCTTATGCAGTATCTCACTTTCACCACCGTCATCTTCTGCATACTGGACCTCCTGTAATCTGATACGGCTGTGTTGCTCTTCATTTTCTTACTAGTCTGTCTATAAGATATTTATGTCTATATCTATTGCAGTCACCGAAACGATTTGTTTATTTATTGCTTACACAATGTCAATACGTGTGAAAGTATGGCATCGACGATAAAAATTGAAAAAAAAATTTTTCACTTAAACGTGGTAAAGTGTCAAAATATAATAGAAAACATTATTTGAGATATCGTCTTCAAATTTGGTATACAGTTAGCACGCGACAAACGAACGGTTGGGATTGCTTTTGGGTAAAATCGCTGAGGAGGTAGGAGACGAATGGGGGAGGGGGGCGGCGTGGTTCAGGTGATTTGGTGAAAATGGATATTTTTTCGTTAAAACTCGAGTAATATAACGTTTTAGGGTTTGTTTATTAGAAAACTTTCAATTTCATCAACCATCCGGTATTCTGTGATAAAATTAAATTAGGGGTTGAATGTGTGGGGGTGGAATATCGCTGACAGAAATTTCGAATTCTTTCTTTTGCTAAAACGACGTAAAAAGCCTCAAAACATATAGAAGACTTGATTCTGGAAAAACATTTTTCTTTGTCTGTCGGTCGGTCGGTTTGTCGATCTGTCGGGATGTACGTCTGTTTGTTAGTAGGCGCAATAACTTTCGAAATGATTGAGATATCTTCTTCAAATGTATCTAGTTAGCACCCGACAAAGGTACGCTTCGAATTGTTTTTGGGCAAGATCGCTTTAGGGGGTACTGCTAGCGTGCTGATGATGAACCGGTACGGTTCGAAACTGCAGTCCAGTTCCCCGCTAATTTTTCCAAGCCTGTTCCCTTGGCAGTGGTTTCACTAGATAGTGGGTAGGGACAGTGGTAATCTCGTTAATCCATTCATGCGCGTCACTAATTAGATGACGAGGCATTTGGCTACCTTAAGAGAGTCATAGGTTCAAAACTGCAGTCCACGTAAACCAATAAAAAATCACAAAAAGTACAGAAAACAAATAAAGTGTGTATTTAAAAGTGATTACAGTGTAGTGCAACATTCCAAAAGATATATATATATATATATATATATATATATATATATATATATATATATATATATATATATATATATATATATATATATATATATATATATATATATATATATATATATATATATATATATATATATGTATGTATGTATGTATGTATGTATGTATCTGAGCGGTAACTCAAAAAATACTCAACTGATTTAAACGAAACTTAGCACATTTCTTTACTGTATTAAGACCGCATACAAGCTTGTATATCATCTATAACGGACATTTTTTTCCCCAAAAAATACACAAAAATATTTTTGAAAACGGTATATTTTTGTAAGTATCAGGATAATTGGAATAAGACTTTAGAGGTGGCTAGGAGTTGTGTAAATAAACCCATGTTGTAAATTTTAAGTAATTTGGTACACGATATTTAGAGCTTTTTTTCAAATTATAACTAAAATCTTAAAGTCATGCGTTGGAACGACTTAGTGGTTAAAGTCCAATACCTGACAGACAGAATAGTTAACTGCCATGCGAAGATTGATTCATTGAACAAGTATAAACTATACATCAACGGTAACCAAACTAAATAAATAACAGGGATAAAACATGCTACCCGAACCAACAATCGTGAAATCTCGGCCACAAATATGGCAAATGACAGACGACATGAAACTAAAAATTTGCCAAGTGATTGTTATTTAACTGGGGGACACAATCAATAAAATATACTATATCTGTAGCTTGATGAACGGCCCCAAATACAGTTTTAGCACAGCATAAATATATTATGCTGTGGTTTTAGACTGAAAGTGTAGCATAATGTGGTATAAATGTAAAAAAAAACATCAAGCCAAGTCTCCATAAAGATGATTCTAAAATAGTTTCTTTTATCTTTCAACATAAATATAGGACGTAATATAAGACCGAAACAGTCGTTGAATGTGTTTCAATGGCAAATCGACTAATTCTGTAATTAGTTGTTACGTATACTTTTAATGTAAAATCCCGGGCATGAAGTCGGTGTCAAGTACCATGAAAACAAAGCGGTAGTTAACGTATCATTAGATAGCTCATTGGTAGCGTGTTTGTCTTCTAGGCATAGGGTTGCACGATCGATTCCAGTTCGATGAATGTATGGTTTTTTATTATTTTATTTTGATATTTGCAGAAAGTGCACATATTTCTTACGTTTTGAACCAGATCTCAATTTTCCAGATACTTTACTTTTCTAAATATGAATTAAGTTTCCTGCTGGAAATCTTTTGTAACTTTAATGAAATTTGTAATACAAGTTTCTTTTAAACAGACTTACACTATCTACAGATATAGCAAAATTTAGTTTTTTAACTTCATATAAAATTGAGTTTTGGGCATTTTTCTCAAAAGGAGTTAGAACACAAGATTTCTTTTTGATAATAGAGATATATGGATGGTAACACTTTCAAAAGAAACTGATGCTTTGGCAGTAGTCTTAGCTATAGAGTTTCTCGTTTAATGGTATATAACTTTTGCCGAATTTTGTAAAAAGTCAATAGAGCTCAATATATCCGTTATTATACAAGATACGAAAAAAACTTGTATACATTAATTATAGGGTGTCTTGAGCTACATCTTAAAAAATATTTCTACAATCACAGTGTGAACAAGCCTTATGTTATTGCATTTTTGCATTTTCCGTCGAAATATATTGCATGTTGGTAAGCAAAGAAATTCGGGACTCAGCAAGTGCGTTATGGTAGCGAATTTTCATTAAATGCTACAAATTTGAATAGCTCAATCTGCTATTGACCTATAAGGTTGACCAAGAAACCGGTTTCTTCGGGGACATTTTAAGTTTACTTTTGGAAATTTTTGTATATTTTCAAACAATAAAGTTATTTTGATGAAACGTGGCACATTGTTTCCACTATATAGGTCATACTGGTAACCAAATTTTAATGCCGGCTTTCTTAAAAAAAGCACTTTAAAAATATTTTTATGAATATTTCACTACCATAACGCACTTGCTGCGTCCAGACTTTGCCGTCTTAATAAGATTTATCTATTTATATCGATAAATAGACCACCTTGTAGAAATAATGCACAAGCCTTAAATTACCTGGCCTATCGCTATTACAGACAAATAAGTAATGGTCTGTATTGAAATTACTGTTAAATACAAGTTGAACTGTAATTTCGCAGTATAGATATAGTACGTGTGTTGTATTAAGATTTATGATGACCGGAAAAAGGCACTTATATAATCAAACCCATAAGTTATCAATCTAGCATAAACATCAAGAGAAGTCAATTCCCAATTTTCGCCTAGAGTTTTCGCATGCATCATATGCTAATAATTATTTGTAATAACATGTGGTAGTACATTCAGTAAATCATTTTAAAGCTAGGATTTTTAAATGCCATCTAAAATAATGTCCGCGTTTTTAGGGAATCTAAAAAGAGTATAGTTATTTATGTACCAAGGGTATAAATAGATGTTTATACCCCGAGAGCGACGATTTTACAAATCCGAGGGCCTCCGGCCCGAAGTTTTGTTAGTCGCCCGAGGGCATACACCTCTATTTATACCAGCGGTGCATACAAACTTTTATGTCATACTAGTCATACCCAAACAATGAAACCTCAATCACCGTTTGCTGAAGGCAACCTAACTATCACCGGATCTTTTCACAACTGCCAATTTTAAGTTAATTCGACTAAATAATGTTAAGTAAATATTTACATATTGCTTCTTTCCATTATTTGTAATTCAATTAATAAAGGTTATTAAATAAGTTAAACCAAAATTATTTGTCTTTATGTGCGCCTGGGCCATAAAGTGTACATTGTGCCTGCGCGGGCCATAAAGTATACTTTATGGCCCGTGGGCATAAAGTACACAATTATGTACTTGGTCACTAAGCAATAAAAACACAATAATAAACTATTATGACATAAAAATATTATGTACGTGTATTCCTAAAACGGCGACCGCACGATAATGCAACGAACACATAATAAAGGTGTACGGAGTCACTAGGCGAAGACTCTGCTAATCACAGAGAACAATAGACTAAAAAACAAAATATGGAGTTGCCTGTATGAAGATCAGTTCAGATTTAGACTGGTGACTGGTGGTGGTGATTTGGATTTTTCAAAACATGCTTCAGTGCCTATCACATGGTAAGGTCTTCACTCAGTATTTTCTCCATTTCTCTAAGAAAAGTAACAAAAACTAACCACAAGTTTAAGGTTTATTTTTGTCATAACCCCTTGTCTGATTTGAATAGATTTTTTCTTAAACGAGGGTCTCTCTCTCTCTCTCTCTCTTACACTAATGTATTAGTATAGAAATAAACGACTATCGTATATTAGCAGGGATAGACATTATTGTTCAAATGACTGGCTAACGCTAAAAATTTCACTGAATTTTTAGAAGCCTTGTGATAAAGAATTATGTTCTATTGGTATGTTGTACAAAACGCGTAATTTCAAATTAAATAATTCATTAAATAGAAAGCAACAAAGTAGAAGCTGTATCAATATTTGCTAAAATATTGTTTTGCCGTCTGTAAAATTCATATAAAAGCGGACGCTACACGAGGCTGATACAGTATTGGTAATTCCGCTAATAAGCCGAAAGAGTGAGTCGTCACCGGTCCGTACCGATTCCGATTCCGTTTTCCGTCCGAGCGTACCTGGTTTGACTCATTTCGGTATACAAAGATATTGTCATTGGTGAGAAATTATCCGTTTTAATTAACTCCTATTTTGTGGCGAATTTTCATATTTTCAAATGATCATGCTCTTCAGTCCAAATCTCCCCAAGCGAGTTGCTTCTGCTTTTCCTAACCTGCCGCCGCCCATTTAGGCAATTCCCGTATGTTAGATCGTCTTGCATTATTTTTGTCGGATGCAGAGGATTCACAGCTCCTTAAATAATCGAGATATATTCATTTTGGATTGATCCCGATAGGGTCGCTGAGGATTCACAGCCTATCTAGGTCACTCCAAGTGACACGTTCCTTTCCAATTAACCCTGTACATTTAGATTTAGATTTAAAATGCGACAGTTGCTGACACAAAGTCACTAATATGCAAAATGAAAGTGTGGGAGACAAAACGCATTAATTTCTAAATTATCTACAGAAAAAACATTAACAATTGCATGCAAAAAGCGCTCCCTTAAAAAATTGGTTATCCATAGGCATTTTGTAAATTGTTGTAGATAGTTTAACGAGTCGTACAGGACTTTGGATTCTCAGCGCCGCGACCCCAATGCGTCTTTTGTGCATGACTCTATTTTTCTAATAGTTGTCCAACAAGTTTAAACTTCTTATGTACAAACTGCAATAAATTAACACCAACCGAGGTTCTGGCATTGTAGTTGAGCAAATTGTATGTCCGCACGTTCCGCCCTTCGGAGAGGGTGTAAATCCGTCGGTCCCGTGTCCATGCGATGTTGGGCACGTTAAAGATCTCACCCTCATTACAGAAAGGCAGGGGTTAGGCAAAATTTCCAGGATCGTAAGGAGAAACTGCTCCCTGGCGTCGGTGGTTGGCCATAGTCGCGGATATAGGTCGACGTTAAAGTAAAAAAAACTTTAGACAAAGCTGATTATATGGAAATTGTACAAGTTCCCCATGTCGGATTTATCTCGCTTTTTAGAGAGAGAGAGAGAGACTGAACTCTAGTTTGTTTCCAGGAAGATGGATATACTCCCATATTATAGGTAATCGAAAAAAGCCCACATAAAATTGGAATCAGTTCAGAAGCAAACATTTAAAAAATTTCGGGACGCAGCATGTGCATTATATTAATGAATTTTCATAAGAATTGTACACAATTAGTACGGCGTATTACTAAATGTAATACTTTTAATTTAAAGAGACCTCGAAGATCGGATTTAGAGGTCCTATTACAAAATTTTTTGAACAATTTATCTCTTTTTAGTGAATTTTCTTAAAAAAAATTCACTAATGAGGAGATCCCGACTTTTGAATTTTGAAAAAATTTCTTCAAATGACCGCGAACTAGGCCCCCTAGAACACATATCCGGGGTCAGTTTCAATTTTTATATGTTTATATATATATATATATATATTATATATATATATATATATATATATATATATATATATATATATATATATATATATATTTATATATATATATATATATATATATATATATATATATATATATATATATATATATATATATATATATATATATATATATATGTATCACACCGATAACTCAAAAAATAATAGGCCGATTTTGACTAAATGTGGTGGAAAAATTCCTTTTGCAAATGGCTTGGATAAGTTCGTTAGCCAGGAAAATCTGCCCAGGTTTTCCCGGAAAATTTTCTATTTTCTTTCGAAAAAAATTTATGTCTCCGGAATTAACAAAGTAAGGGCAACCAAATTTGGTACGCTAGTTAATATCCTTATAGGTAAGCTACCTACCAAAATTTAGCTGTGTAGGTCAAAAGACAAAAAAGTTATAGGCATTTAAAGAAAAATAAATTGGGGTTTTCCTTAAAACGTCAAAGTTGCGATTTAAAACGTCAAAATCGGCAACATTTAGGCAAAGAACTTGAATCTAATACGGGCTATGGAAATCAAATGTCTCAAGAAGGATGTTTTACAAACTCTGAAGTCTTAGTTTCAACCATCATTGTCCTTTATTTTACTAAAATGTTTCCAGAAAATTCATTTCAAATAGACCCTTTCTCTGATGCTTGGCAGTAACCTTAGCTATAGAGTTTATCGTTTAATGGTATATAATTTTTGTAGAATTTTCGTAAAAAAATCAATAAAGCTTAATATATCCGTTATTATACAAGATATGAAGAAAATTTGTATATATTAATTATAGGGTGTCTTGAGCTACATCTTAAAAAAATATTTCTACAATCACAGGATGACCCATAAGTCGTTGGTGATACAAATTTTCTTCTTTTTTTTTAATCAAACACGCCTTATGTTATTGCATTTTTGAATTTTTCAGCGATGCATGTTTGTAAGAAAAGAAATTCGGGACGCAGCAAGTGCGTTATGGTAGCGAATTTTCATTAAATGCTTCAAATTTGAATAGCTCAATTTGCTATTAACCTATAAGGTTGACCAAGAAACGAGTTTTTCCGGGAACACTTTAAGTTTACTTTTGGAAATTTTTGTACATTTTCACACAATAAAGTTATTTTTATGAAACATGGCACATTGTTTTTACTATATAGGTTATACTGGTAACCAAAATTGATGCCTGCTTTCTTAAAAAGGAAACACACATATTTGCAATTTAAAACATTTTTATGAAAATTCACTACCATAACGCACTTGCTGCGTCCAGAGTTTTTATTATCATAAAGATATTCAAATCTTGTGTTCTAGCTCCTTTTGAGAAAAAACCGAACGCCCAAAACTCAATTTTCTATGACTCTAGAAAACTAAAATTCAGTGAATCTAGGTACTGTAAGTCTCTTTAAAAGAAACTGTTATTGCAAATTTTACAAGCTACAAAAGCTTTCCAGAAGAAAATTTAATTCATGAGAGGAATGTATCGGCCAAATTAAAAACGTGGCAGGTATTTTTTGTTTTGTTAATCGCCTGGATAATTTCGTTTTAGTCAATCTAATCAAACCGGTTTTTTCAACAACAAAAAAGCTTTTTTAAAGTATATTATATAAGTAAATTTTATTCATAAAAATGTAAGAATATTAACAATAAAAAATGTCAGCTGAAATGGTTAATTTATTTAACTTCGGTATATTATTTTCTGTAAGCTTTATTTTATATAGGAATCAATTATGGTGAACGAAACCCTGATATCTTCTGCGATTCATTCTAATAGTTTTTTCACACAGCAAGGGAAAACAAACAAAATGTTCCTACTCCTGATTCACTATTCAAATAACTTACCTATTTGAAAAAATGAATCAACGAATATTAACGTTAATATTTATATTCTTTGCTTTCCAATTTTAGAAAAATATTCTACAATCATTTACTATTTAACCTCAAAACATAACTGTCAAACCATGATAGATAAACTAAACACGTTATTATTCGTTAGTTTCCAGTTCAATAAGCATAATATACAAGTTGCTATATCTATTTCAATGACAATCATTTACTACTTAATATCAAAACAGAACTGTCAAACGAAAATAAATAAACAAAACAGGTTATTATTCTTTAGTTTCAAATTTTAAAACCATATACCTACACTCATTTACTTAACCTCAAAACAGAACTGTCAAACCATAATAAATAAACATAAAACACTTCTCATCTGGTTTTTATCTCAAGTAGCTGCTATAAAACTTCCTTATTTTTCCCTCCCACTTTCAGACTGGTTATTTTTGACATTTTACAAATCCGGGCATCCGAATATACCCGAAGGCGGTCATTAGGGTGGGATTGCCACAGTTCGGGTGTGAACGTTCGTGGCTCATTAGGATGTCGGGGCGAGTTCGCCTGACGTGGGTTATTTTGCTTGGTTATCTCTGGATTATGATGTATGCCTGTGGTATATGTATCAACGTCACCAACGTCCCCCCAGCACTTTATTTCTGACCACATAATTGGCTGAAATGTGATGAAAATCGCAACTGTCCGACTAGCGGTGATTTTAGAAACTTGAAAATAATTTCCAGCGATTTATGATGGCAACTTTTCCCAAGAACATTTTTTTCCTGAAGCTGTACAGCAAGCTGTTCTTGATATTTGGCCAACGACCATTCTTAGTTGCCTATCCTGTATGTACAGTGGTGAGATTAGAAATAAATGAGGTATTTGGTGATAATCGGTGGGGTTAATTCGTAACGGGCATTCCGTAGGGTTTTGGCCCTTTCAACATATAAGTGACTGGCGCTATTTATCACATTTTAACGGTGATCTCGTAGGAAAGCCATTACATTTGGTGTAAATACTTGGTGCGGCTTTTCCGTGCGGGTCAATTGTGTATTTTCAAGGAAATACACGGGCTAATAGATTAGCCTTTTCTTTTTACGATACAGAAAATATTACATTATATGGAGCTAGTGAAGAAAAGGAGCTGCTGGTGTAATTTATACTTGTGATGCTTGCTAAAATAAATTAAGAATAGAACACAAATGTATAAGGGCTGACCAAAAGGAAAATTTTTGAGAAACCTGCTCCAATTTCTGGAAAATCTGTTCCAATTGATAAAGCGCGATATAGCAAGTGTTACATTATTTGGAGCTAGTGAAGAAAAGGAGTTGGTAATGAAAATTTAACCTGTGATGGAATAAAACGGGCAAAAATTTGCATAGAGCACGATCAAGAGGAAAACTTTTTCAGTTAAAAGCATAATTTTTGATGTACTTACAAGATGAGAAATTAGAATATGAAAGCGTTTTGTCCAATCCTCTGTGAATTTTAGGCTGGCTTTTGTTGCTGGTACTTTCGAACACCTACATATCTTAAATAGTGGTTTGCAAAAATTAATGGATTTATGAACAAGCTTGACCTCATGGGTGTTTCCTTGATGAAAAAACTGACCTAATTTCTGGAAAATTCGTCCCAATTGATGAAGTGTGGAAGCTAAAATTAAATGAAGAGGCACTGTGTCGTGGTTGCGACGTAAATGTGACATCGCATTTATAGTGTAATCATGATAAATATAATAGATACATGTATGTTAAGAGAAACTATGAGTAACATAGTCGAGGAAACATAATAACATGAAGGCTGAAATAAGCCTAACTAAAACACAAGAAATAATTCAATATTTGGAAGAATACAATTTAATTATCACATAACTCAAACGAGCTGCCTTAACACAAATTAATTCTCTTCTCATATTTTCAAAACTAGACATTCAGATGATTGTTTTTGCCTTAGTGTTCGACTGTGGCTCCTACCAGTGAAAAATTACGATGATTTTTAATTTATACAGTGGGCGTGATGCAGCTGTCACTTTATAGTTTATATTTGTGACGTATCCTGCTGTGCGTTAAAAAAATAATTATGCGAGATGGGTAGGTCGATGGGGACGGGACACGAAATATAGAGATGGTTTAATTTCAGGTATCGACCGTTTCTAATTTCTGCAAAAACCAAAAGACGATCATCAATAATTATATGTCAGCTTTGTAAACATCCGGATATTCAGACAGGCAGTGGTTGGTGCCTCTGCATGATAATACTAGTATGAAATTATCTTTGGTAACGATAAGGGAAGAAGAAAAGTTTCAGTTATGAAAGCTGTATAGTTGTAATTGTCTCTTCGCGCAGTTGCAGAAACATACATTTGCATATCAACAAATCTATAAGTTTTATGATTAACTTTGCATAAATAGTATATAAAACGTTTAAAAGGTATTGCTTCTAGGGGCTCTAGTCCGCGCTCAAACTTTTGTGTGTGTTTTGTTTCTTTAACGTCGGCCTATTTCCGCGACTATGGGCAATCACCGACGCTAGGGAGCAGTTTCACCTCACTATCCTGGAAATTTCGCCGAACTCCTGTCTTTCTGTAAAGAGGGTAGGGATATTTAACGTGCCCAACATCGCATGGACACGGGAACGACGGCCTTATGCCCCCTCCGAAGGGCGGAACGTGCAGAGATTCAACTTGCTCAAATACAATGTCAGAACCCCGGTTGATGTGAACGTTACAGTTTGTACTGAAAAAGTGAAAGGAGAACCCTGGGATCGAACCCAGTACCCTTAAGTTCAGAGGCACACGTTCTTGCCCCTGTACCACCGAGGCTCTTGCTTAAACATATTTTATAGTGAATTTTCTTAAAAAAATTCACCATGAGCGCTAATTAGTCCGCCTAGAACGCATATCCGGAGTCAGTTTGAATTTTTACATGTTTATATATATATATATATATATATATATATATATATATATATATTTATATTTATATGCATTAAAATTATACAGTGCATCTTACATAAAAGTTACAAACTTGTGGCTGTAATTATATATATATATATATATATATATATATATATATATATATATATATATATATATATATATATATATATATATAGTATTAAGTTTTCGTGACGGTAATAGTGTTATTTACTTGAAAAATTGTGTGAAAGCCGTCAGTTGCAAAATAAAACTCTTTATTAAAAGCCGAGCTTTCGAAAAAGAAGTTTATTCCATTCTCAAGGCTACAACATGGAAAGGAAAAAATTTACAATTTACTTAGGAAAAATATAAAAGTTTAAAATACTTACATCTAACGTGAGTTTTACTATAACTAATTATGAAAAAACAAACATGAAAAAAAAACCGTTTTTTAAATTTGATTGAAGTCGAAAAGTGCCAAACTGACATATGAAGCTAACAATTGTCTATTTGAATTTGTTTTTTGTTTTTGTCTAGGAAATATAAATAGGGGTAGTGATTTCTAAAATTATTATCTTTCTTTAAGTTTATTAAATTGTCGTAATAATTTCAAATTCTTCTAAACACATTCTTTTATTACTTAAGGTTTCACAGTGTAAAATAGAAACATCACTAAAATTTATATTGTGGCCAGTGTCGAGATTATGTTCAGACAAAGCGCAAGTTCTTTTTTGTAAACGTATATCACTTTTGTGCTGTGTTAATCTATCTTTAAGGACTCTGCTTGTTTGGCCAATGTATCTTAAACTACAATTATTACATGGAATACAATATACCACTCCAGACACTTTGGAAATTTCATTCTTACTTTTGAGTTTACTGAAAATGTTATTAATTGTTTTTGAATATCGAAACGTTATTTTAAAATTGGTTTCCTCTTTAAATATAAACTTTAACTTATTCGAAATACTCTTAATGTATGGGATTGATATATAAAAAAAGTTAGATGTTTCCGAACTCGAAATTATAAGGGTGTTATGTCTGTCAGATAAATTTGATACTGTTTGTAGAGAGTGTCTTGTATTGTAATGGTAATTGCTTGAACAATTGTATAAGAGTCTATTAAGTAGTTTGGGATGATAAGAGTTGTTAACAAAAATATTATAAAGTTTTCTTAAATTTTTTTCATGGAAAGAAGGATGACATCTTTAATATTCTATTTTTTAAACCTAATAAAATGTAAATTTTTGTTTTAAATAATTGATCTGAATGAAAATTAATATACCTTTGAGAACTAGTTGGCTTTATATACCAATCTAAAATTATGTTGTTATCGATATTGGAGGGGCCGAAAGCACTCTGTCAATCCTGTTTTAAGTGAAAACGGGGACACACACACACACACACACACATATATATATATATATATATATATATATATATATATATATATATATATATATATATATATATACGTATCACACCGATAACTCAAAAAAACTGGGCCGATCTTGATCAAATTTGGTGGGTACTTTCCTTTTGCAAGTGGCTTGGATAAGTTTGTTATCGAGGAAAATCGGCCTAGGTCTTCCCGTGAAATTTGTGTCTCCTTTATAAAAAAAATATAATTTATATCTGCGGAAATAACAAAGTGAGGGCAACCAAATTTGGTAGACGTGTTTATATTGTAAAGAGTAAACTGTGTACCAAAACTTAGATATCTAGGTTTAAAGACAAAAAAGTTATGGGCAGTTAAAAAAATGGAGCTTTCCTCAAAACGTTAAAGTCGCGATTTGAAGCGTCAAAATTGGCAATGTTTAGGCAAAGAATGTGAAACAAATATGGATTGTAAAAAGAAAATGTTGCAAAAAGAGTGTTCTGCGAACCCTTAAGTTTCAGCTTCAACCGTCATTGCCCTTTATTTTACTAAAATGTTTACATAAAATTCATTTCAAATAGACCCTTTCTCTGATGCTTTGCCTGTCGGTTTAGTTAAGTTGATGCTTTCATTGTAGGTTTAGTTAAGTTTATGGTTTACCAGTCTATAATTTTTAGCTAATTTTCATAGAACAAACTCGTTAATGCATTTTTGCAATTTTTATCGAAATATGATTCATATTTGTAAGAAAAAAATCTGGACGCAGTAAGTGCGTTTTGATAGATAATTTTCATTAAATCTTTCAAATTTCAATAACTTAATTTGCTATTAAGGTAAGGTTTGTTTGCTAGGAAACCAACATTTAAGTTGATTTTCGGAAAATTTGTGTACATTTTCAAACAATAGGCAATTTTGATAAAATATAGTACATTGTTTCTACTACAGGGTGGGCCATCTAACGTTTGGAATTGGAACCACCATAACATAAAAAACCTTTTTTGTTGTTTATTGTTTGCAAAAACTGGATGGGTTGACTAAAACAAAACCATCCAAGCAATTATTAAGGAAAAATACCTGCCATATTTATAATTTGACAGGTACATTCCCTTTGTAAGTAATTAATTTTTTTCTGAAAAACTTTTGTAACTTTAATCACATTTGTAACACAATTTCTTTAGACCCACTTGCAGTACTTACATATTATATCTAAGACCAAATTATAATTTTTTCAATTAATCGCTAACTGGAACTCTAAAACCGATCTCCAAGGTCCATTTAAATTTAAAGAATTAGTTTTAATAATATATCTTACTAATCGTGTACAATTCTTGTAAAAATTCACTACTATAACGCACTTGCTGCGTCCCGAACTGTTTTCCACATGCACACCCACACATACGAAAACATAGGTTTATTTTTATACACCTCTTTTTATGTTTTTGGTCATTTTTTTACATTTCTTTTTACTTTTTTTTGGGTATGATTGTGTTTGTTTCCGTTTTGTTTTTTTATGCTAATACGAGTTATACTGGAGCACAATATCCGCTCTGGGGCCTCTCAAAACTGAGAGATATATATCTCATATATATATATATATATATATATATATATATATATATATATATATATATATATATATATATATATATAATTATTAATCAACTGCCTAATTAGCTTCTGGTTTAATCCAAATAAAAAATATAATATTAAATCAAAACATAAATAGCATCATTAATGATTTATACTATATCGAAAATAAACAAATCAAGAAATCGAAACTTAATAATCTTTCCCTCGCGTGCTAAGTGAATATATCTAGGAACAGACTATAAGTCGTATTTGACAAGAAGGCGGAGATGTAGACTAGGAGCATCCGGTGTGCAGAGGCAGGTGCTGATTTCACAAATTTAATGTATGTTTTGATGATGATAGTAATCAGCCGAGGTGCCTACCTACCACAATAACCTATAACTAACTTTATTTGTTTTGCCTCTCTCGCCTGATCTGGCTCTTATTAGATATAATTATATTTCACCAACCATCAACTGGCAGCAAAATATACCCTTAGGTGGGTGAAATGGTCAGAATTCTTTGTCTAAAAAATTGTTAAAATTGTTAGACTAAGTGTTGGTTTGGGTGATAATGTGTAAACCAAATACAACTATACACACGCACACGCACACGCACACACAATATATATATATATATATATATATATATATATATATATATATATATATATATATATATATATATATATATATATATATATATATATATATATATATATATATATATATATATATAGTGTGGAACAGTCAAACGGAAAAAATCAGTATCTGAGTAATTATTATTGTGAATATTTATAAAATATCCCGAAACACGTCAATTTTAAATTAAAAAATGACCTCCTGCATCGTGAAAACTGCACCCCGCGTCGAGTGACAGTTGCAACCCTCAAAATTTGAAATTAGTGGTAGGAGCTTGGAATACTTCATTTTAGAGATCACTTTATTTTGTATTCAAAAATCATTTGTTTTAGTATTGCAAAAATTAACAGTAAACAGTAGCAAAATTTTCATGACCCTTTTTAAACGGTATGAATTAAAAAGAAGACATAAACATGTATCTATATTCTTCGTAGTTGTCAATGTTAGTTTTGTTTAAAACGCCTTAGCAACTTACAGTGATTGTAACCGCATCACAGTAGTTGTAAGTTGTTAACTGGAGTTTAGAAGCATCGATTTTTTAACACAAATGCATAAATTATATACATATATATATATATATATATATATATATATATATATATATATATATATATATATATATATATATATATATATATATATATATCGCAAGAAACTATTGGTCAAATTTGACACTTAAGGCAGATAAACAAAGTCTGGACGCAGCAAGTGCGTTATGGTAGTGAATTTTCATTAAAATGTTTTTAATAGCTAATATTTATTTTCCTTTAAAAAAAGCAGGCATGAAATTTGGCTAACACTATAACCGATATAGTAGAAACAATGTATCAAATTTCATCAAAATAACTGTATTGTTTGAAAAGGTAAAAATTTTTCGAAAATAAAGTTAATGGCAAACTGAACTATTGAAATTTGAAACATATAATGAAAATTCTCTACAATAACGCACTTGCTGCGTCTTGAGTTTCTTTCCTTACAAGCATGCATTATATTTCGATGGAAAATGCAAAAATGTAATAATATAAGGTGTTTTCGATTAAAAACAAAAGAAAATTTGTATCACCAACAACTCATGGGCCACCTATGGCTGTAAAACTAATTTTATAGGATGCAGCGCAAGACAGCCTATATTTAAGAAAGCCATTTTTTTCTCGCATCTTGTATAATAACGGAGATATTGAGATTTACCGTAGAAATGTATCCAGTGTGTCCCAAATTGGATGGGAATGTATTGCTATCTCCGTTATTATTTGAGATAGGGAGACGGTTAATTTAGCAATGTTTTGGAGAATTTTGTGTTCATTACAAATATGACTCGTATTTTGCCCTGCATCTTTTCGTTTTCGATTATTTTGAAAAAATCAAAATTTGTCGATTTCTTTTTTTTCTTCAATATCTAAGTGGGCGTTGATCTCACATGTCTAAGACTTGCATATTATCAGGATACTTTTTACAGAGTAATCTTTTCGTGCTATTCTCAACTTTGGATAATCATTTATTTTTGAGCAACAGGTATCAACATTTGTTTTTATTATGGCAGCCATATTGGATTTTCAGCTCATGTGATAGCCTGTGAAAAGGGCTTTCCAATGATGTACAACATGCTTGAGACATCTTGTAATTACACTGACAATTTTGAGAGACACTGTTTTGAGGATAGCTATGAAATCCAATACCAGAAAACAAATGACAAAAAAAAGTGTTCAAAAAGCAGTAGGCCATGGAGTCTAACAATAGATTTCTGTTTTTAACATAATTTTCCGAAATGATTCACGATAAAAAAATATTGTGATTTAATTTACAATACTTTTTTTGTTCTCTTAGGGCTCGTCCGCGGCCCTGCCGCCCCGATAGCACTGCAACCTTTGGTTGATTGTGCATACTGCCGTGCTAAGGCTAATGGGCGTATCTGACATTTTACCGAAAATGAGTTCTCGTGGTGATCAAAGAGCCAAGCATGTGTTTAGTCTTCTTACTAAAGCAGAATAGCGTATCTACACTAAAATACTACAAAAATCGCTTATAAAATTTTGGGTATCTGCAATGTATATGCCTTTTACAAAGGCAAATGGTCGTATCCAAAAAAACACTAAGCGAAAAGTCGTATTTGCATTTATATTAGTACATACGACCTTTTTCCTTAGCAAATGAATCCTTACACACACAGATACGACTTTTTACTTTAGTAAATGATGTGAGAAGTTGGAATGTTCAATACTGGCGACGCCTACTACAGTTTACACATGCCACGAGCATCATCCTAAAGGATTAAATCTAACCTAAAATATTACAGTGATATTCAAACGTGGTTGTAACTGTCCTCTGTTTTAGTGTGAACTCTGTTTAAATATCTACCATTTACATGTAAGTATGACAGTAAATTATTAGAAGCCTGTTGTCACAATGGAAATATTTGTCCTTGAAAAGCAAATATTGTGAAAAACTTGCACAAAATAATACTATACTTTCAGCAATATCTATTACTAAATTAATTAAAATAGTCTTGTTTCTTGTGTGTGTGCTTCTTTTGGAGAAACAAGTACTGTTAGTGATGTCACATATTTTGTTGTAGACTTTATCTGGCGCCTTATTCAAAATGAGTGAGCAGAATTCTCGGGCAAAACGTATCTTGACTCTCGCTTTAAATAAATGCCAAGCAGAAAAATATTGCTATTGCGATCAGTTTGTTCAAAGAAAAAGCGAGATAAAAGTGATCCTGACCTGGATTATAACCTTCCTACCTCGGATGAAGTCTTTAGTAGTAGTGAGTCGAACAGTAATTTTGTGTATCTAAGTGAACAAGCCAGCTCAATAAACAATAAAGATTTAAACAATTATGTTGAAAAATATGAATCTACAGAGGTAGCTACATTTATATTAGAGTTGTTGTTGGATTATGTCATGAACAATTTTACAAAACATGGTGAAAAAAGAAAGAGAATGAAACACGTGACATCGCTCGTGGAACGGACGAGAATAAGACATGAGAATTTAGTGAAGAAGCATGGTCCCAAATTACTATATGATAAAAACTGCTTGAAAAAATGTTCAAGCAAAATTCCTGCTGAAGGGAGATTACAAATAAACGAAGAGTTTTGGAAACTTACACCAAAAGAACAAAAAATATATTTTTTTAATAATGCAAAAAGAATACCTGTCAAAAGACGAACTACTATTACAGGTTTTAATTTACACAAACTTTACAATCAAATATAATTTCAGAGATTTTAATGGCATAGATCAAGAAGAAACACATTTTTTATTACTACCTTGGGCTTCAATACAAAATGTGACAAACGAATACGTATTGTTCTGAAAAATTCGAGCAAGACTTCTTTACAGGCTACTCCAGATCTTCGAGGTCAACACAGCCCTACAAATAAGATCGATAATACTATCATCAAAAACCATTAACTCCTTTCAGCCCTGCATTTCACATTACCGTAGGAAACATGCTCCCAATCGAAAATAGTTACCTACAGATATTAACGTGCAAATGATGTATAACAATTTCAGGATTCAAAACAAAGAATTTGAATGCTCATATGAATTATATAGAAGAACAGTACGAGAAATGAACATTGTTTTGGTCATGAGGAATGTTTTGCATGTGAAAAGTACTTACTGCACGAAAAAAACTCCACACATACAAGAGATGAGCCACAACTCGAATGTACACATTGTATAGAGTATAGAGTGCATAAAAAGAAGGCCAATGAAGCACGTGAATTCTACGAGAAAAATGCTCTAAATGGTACTGCTACATATTCTGCAGATTTGCAAAAGGTATTATCTGTGATTTTAAAAACATACAAATATTAACATTATTTTTTCTAATTTTATTTTAGGTTATAATGCTCCCCACGGAAGTTATTTTTACCGGTAGGATCATAGCCTTTAACGAATCTTTTGTACCAAACAGAAAAACAAGAAAGCGATAGCAGTAATTTGGCATCAATGTGTGGCTGGACGTTTAAAAACCGATATTATAAGCACGTATCATTCATTTTTTCTACGAGACAGAGATAAAAAACCTATAGTTTTGTGACTGGATAATTGTTCGTCACAAAATAAAAACTGGTCACTTCTAGCCTTTTCTATTTACATTGTAAATGCAGACTTGTTTAATATTGAAAAGCTTGAGATTAGGTATTTTGAGCCCGGACATACCTTTATGTCGGCGGACTCATTTCACCATCAAGTCATAATGTCCCTGAAGAGAAAACGAAAGGTGTACGATTTTACCGATTTTGAGGAATGCGTTCAAAATTCAAATAGCGGTAGAGATCTCATAACTAACATGAAATGCAGTGATTTATATGACTGGGAGGATTTTACATATCTCTACAAACTAAAGAAGATCACGCCCAGACCATACTTAAACGAAATGGTTTATCTAAAATTTTCGAAAGGAAACTTTAATGTGGTTTATAAAACTACATTCTCAGGTGAACCTATTGAAGTGAACTTTCTTAATGCTAAAGCGCTAAAAAACGGATTTGCCTCATCTGGTTCCCGAAGTGAAGACAGAGGCATACCTGCTGATAGAAAAAAGTCTATATTGTCTAAGCTTGGGAGTGTAATTCCCAAAAACAGACTGAAATTTTGGGAAGATTTACCTTTGTCATTAGAAGACGTACCAGCCTATGAAGAAGAAGACTGAAATTAGAATACTTTTCTGCATTTACCTACTTAGTTTTTTTGCTTTTAATATCTTTAGTCCAATACGATGTGTTAAAACCTCTTTCTTTCAGAATATGTTTTTATATAATACTTTTATTTGTTTTATTATGTTTTAGTGGAATACACCTTTTCTAACATTAGCTTGAAAATTCATTACAATATTTTCTTAAGTATTTTCTAGACTTTGCTTTAACCTCAACTAAAATCCTAAGGATTATGGGCGTATCTGCTATATATTGCAGTTACGACATTTTCTCTTGGGAAATTAGGTTAAATCATTAAGGAAAAAGGGTGTATCTATCATAATTCAAAATCTATGACAGGTACCATGTTCTAAACTAATTCATTAAATTCCTGAGAAAATTTACTATTGTTTTGTACCTTTAAAATTTATTTATGTCTATAATGGATGGGTGACATTTAACAAAATACAAAACCTTTATTTTCTCAAAACTGTATTTTTGCAGATACGCCCATTAGCGTAAGGACGGCAGCATACCCTTAGTCTTACTCCACCCATTCCAAAATCACTGTGCCTTTAACTAGTCTGCACATCGATTGGTAGGGTGAAGTTTTATATTGATCTGTCTCCGGTCTAGACTGACCGTAGATCAGTTCTCTTTTGCGGTCCACAGCTTTACACTCGCACAAGATGTGCTGGGCTGATTCCTCCCCCTCGCCGCAGAGTCTGCATGCGATGGCCTCTAGGAACCGCCCCATTTTATGCAGGTGTTTCTTGACGGCCATGTGTCCCGTCAAAAGACCTGTTGTGTTTCTGAGCTGTCCTCTGCTAAGATTTAGCAGCTCCACAGTTCGTTTTGAACTGGGTCCGTCAATTATTGACTTCCCATGTCTGAGCCCTGGACAGTCTGCCCAGTACACCTTGTGTTGGTTTCTGACACAGGACTTAATGGCTCCCATGGAAGTGCTCTTTGACACGCCCAGAGCCGGTTTTGGTCCCATAAATGGTTCTGCTGACCCTCTCTTCGCGAGACTGTCAGCTTCTTCATTGCCTTTGACCCCCGAGTGACCCGGCACCCAGATGAGGGTCACCTCTTTACAATACTTAATTACGTAATAATGCTAGGTAATATTATGTGAAACAGTTTAATAACGAAACCCGGCAATAACAAATAGAAACTTAAACTTCACAAAACAACACAATTAGTAACGGAACTTTTCAATATGGCCACTGTTTTGTTCAATGCACTTTATACACCTTTTTGAAACACGCCTGCAAACTATGGTGAGGGTGTTTTGGTTAATATGATTTATAGCTTCCGTGATTCTGTTTCGTAATTCATTGATATTTTGTGATTGATTAAATGTATACACATCATTCTTCAGAGTACCCCAAAAATAAAAATCCATGGGTGTTATATCAGGACTTCGAGCACACCAATGAACCGGCTCATTGTTATAAATGACACGATTATTAAAATTTTGCTACAAAAATTCTTTGGCGATCCCTAGCATTGTGAGCTGGACAACCGTCTTGTTGGTACCAAATCTTGTCTAAATTATCATGAACTCTTCTAATTGTTGGTAAGATATCATTTCTCAATAGATTAAGATACCTTTCCCCAGTTACATTATTTTCAAAAAAGAACGGACCAACAATGAAGTTACCTGAAATTTTTTAAAATTAACTGTTTAATCTACAAGTAAAAATAACAATTTTTTACCTAATAAGCCGCACTGAACATTAATACCAAATCTGTCTTGCAATCGTCTTTCTTCCTTTAGATGGGGATTTTCATTTGCACAATAATGCCTATTATGGCGATTATACACACCACAATTTGTAAATTTAGATTCATCAGTCCATATTATTTTCAAATGAAAATTTTCATCTTGCTGACATTGTCATTGATACCATCTGCAGAACTGAAGTCGCTTAGGGTAATCGTCAACATTTAAGCCTTGTACGATTGTAGGTTTGTATGGATGATAATGACTTTGTTTTAATACATGGTGTACCGTATTTTTTAGAACATCAATTTGTTCACCATAAAACCGAACAGATTGCGTACGGTTTTCGTTTGAAACCTATAAGACGGCATTGTTTCTCTCTTCATTTCTAGGCATTGATAGTTTCTTTGCCTGGAAGCTACCGTCGTTCAATAGATTGGCCACTATCATGCAAAATATTGTTGTGTTTGGTTGTCGTCTTTCTGGGTAGTTGTTTTGATATGAATTTGCAACTGCCTCAGTATTTCGGTTAGAACGAATATAACATTCCAACATGTAAAAATATTCTTCATTACTGAACATATTTTTGAATAATATTTAAAATAAACAGGAAACAAACTATTTGGTACAAAATTTTAAGCAACGTGTTAAATGCACCTCAAATTGTTCAGATAATTAAGAATGACATTATTCTTAATTGTCTCGATAGTGTTATATCCATAGCAACATTTCTTCAGTTGACTTACATTTAAAAATCAAACAATTTTCAAAGGCGTCTTCGTAAATCATTAATCTGCTTTTTATGGAGTTCTGTTAGTAAATTTAGTTATTTACTAGGTTTACCTATTTAATTAAATTATAACAATTTTTTAGGATAATGTTGTAATGTAAAATATCATTTGTAATAATGGGCCGATTCATTGGTGTGCTCAAAGTTCCTATTTTTTTTATCGTGAATCATTACGGAAAATTATGTTAAAAGTAGAAGTATATTGTTAGACTTCATGGCCTACTGCTTTTTGAACACTTTTTTTGTCATTTGTTTTCTGGTATTGGATTTCATAGCCTACTATCCTCAAAACGGTTTTTCTCAAAATTGTCAGTGCAATTACAAGATTATTTAAGCATGTTGATGTCTATTGGAGAAAAAGTTTGTGTAAATAAATCAGACATTCTGAATAATGCCGTGTACAATTTGGAGAAACTGTTGGTCATTTTACAGCAGCAAAATGTACGACATTTGCGTTAACCACTGTTGGACATACTGAATTCCATTATTTAAGCAATCGAATTCCTCTCACATCATGCTGTTAACTTTATTTGTTAAAAATATATAATAACCTGAAGTATATCCCTTACTTTACGAAAGCCTTGTATATCACATTGTATAACACATTGGCTTCCCGATAATCACAAGTTAATACTCAACTTATTATATCGGTTAACTTTTTAACTCGCCAGAAACCCACAAACAACTTTTCAAATAAATTATTAAAGACAGCCAGCAGCAGAATCATATTATTATTGATATTATAACTAGCCTAGTTTCCACAAAACGCGACAAAACTACTTATTCCTCTCAATAATTCACAGAAAACTTTTTCTTCTATTTATGTTCCTGACTCATAACTTCGTTGTGAAACAACAATTTTCTGTAGTTAAAAATATAAGAGAAGATAGAGGGGCGAAAGTATAATCTAAATATCTCTGCCATAATAATATCCTTATAATTTATTATTCATAAACCTATTATGAAGTTCGTAATTCGGTACAATTTAAATTTTATCTACACAAGCCGCGAAGCGTTGACATACAAATAACAAAAACTTTAAAAATCGTTTTTGACAAGACATTACTGTGATTATTATTGTTACAACTGCCTCTAAAAGGTTTTCTCAACATCCTACCACATATTACTTAGACCAAAATAGGCCTATTTAAGGAAACTTACTGAAATGCTTTGTTTGAGCGCTATACGGCTCTGAAGTTAAATTTAAAAAGTCCTGACGCAGAATGTGTGTTATGGTAATTAATTTTCATAAAAATGTTTTTAACAGCAAATATGTCTTTTTTGAAGAAAACAGGCATCAAATTTGGTTACCGGTATAACCTATATACTCTGTCGCATTGAAAACGAAACAGACCGATTTGCGTCCAGAGAATTTATTTAAAGAAACGTTGAAACACGTCAATTTTAATATTGAGTGGGGCATGTTTTGACACAAAAGTCAACTTTGTCACATCAACCTCTTAAGGGTGGTGATAACAACCCTTATATTTTAAATAGGGAACATGGGTCGAGTGTTACATCATTTGAAAGCTCTTTCTTTTTTGAATTTAGCACACTAATTTTTTTGAAGTTTTATCAACTCCTTTAAACATTACTCAGAGTTGAAGATGCATAAACGCATTTCACTCATTCCAATAAGAAATGTGCTGATAGTCAATGTTTTGTTGTTTTGTAAAGAAAAAATTGACTATCAGAACATTTCTTATCGGAATGAGAGAAATGCGGTTTATTATTTCAGTTTATCAGTCGGTTTGATACTTGATAGTACTACCTAAAATTAATTTCACAATGGTGTATTCTCTAGAAGAGAGAGTTAAAATAATTACTCTTTTTTCAAAAACGATGACTGTGCCAACCGTACCGTAAATTTGTTTAATGAACTACATCCGAACAGACATGTTAACAGAAAATACATTTTGGAGTTAGTTGCAAAGTTTCGACAAAGTGGTTTAGTAGCCAACAAAAAACGGGACCCTGAACGTGAATTTCCGGTTAACAATGAGACTACTGAGATTAAAGTTTTAGGACAAATTGCTGCAGCCCCAACTTTTAGCACGAGAAAATTGGCCACTGTTTCAAACATCAAAAGATGAACTATTCAGCAAATATTGAAGGATCATAAATTTCACCCGTATAAAATTAATCTTGTACAACAACTGAAGGAAGATGATTTTGATCGGCAGCTGGAGTTTTGTGAAGTTATGACTGCACGAATAGCTGATAATATCTGTTTTCAGACGAGTGTACGTTTTTATTAAACTATACAGTCAATCGTCATAATTGTCGTTATTGGGCAAATAATAATCCAAAAATTTTTTACGAAGTCCACACTCAAACTCCACAGAAATTAAATGTCTGGACTGGCATTTTTGGAGACCGTTTGATCGGACCAATTTTTCTTGATGGCAATTTGAGTGGTGAAACGTATTTGGAGTTACTAGAAGATATCGTTTACCCACTACTAATTAAATTGTTGAAAATGATGATCGCTATCAAGAAAATCAATTAGTGTTTCAACAAAATGGAGCTCATCCGCATTTTTCACAAAGTGTTAGGGAGTTTTTGAACAGAGAGTTTCCAAAGCAATGGATTGTGAGTGGTGCTATTGAGTGGCCCCCTAGATCACCGGATTTAACTCCTTTAGACTTCTTTCTATGGGACCATTTAAAGAGTACAATTTACGCAACAGAAACAGAGTTTCTGGAAGAATTACGACGACGCATTGTTGAAGAATGCCGTCTAATAACTCCACAAAAGCTCCAGAATGTCAGAGCTCGTTTTGAACAAAATTTGTACTTCTGTATGGAAGCTGGTGGTCAACAGTTTGAACACTTACTTAACTGAATAAACATTTTCGAACGTTTGGTTTTGTTTTTTAGTTTTTTTTAACGAAAAATTGACTAATTAATGCATTTCTTATCACAATGAATAAAATACGTTCTTGCAACTCCAACTGTGAATAATTTTTAAACGAGTTGATAAAACTTCCAAAAAAATTCGTGTGCTGAATTCAGAAAAGAAAGAGCTTTGAAATGATGTAACACTCGACCCATGTTCCCTATTTAAAATATAAGAGTTGTTATCACCACCCTTAAGGGGTTAATGTGACAAAGTTGAGTTTTATGTCAAAACATGTCCCCCTTAATATTAAAAATGACGTGTTTTAGCGTTTTAAAAAATATATTTCTCTGGACGCAAATCGGTCCGTTTCGTTTTCGATGCGCCAGCCTGTATATATATATATATATATATATATATATATATATATATATATATATATATATATATATATATATATATATATATATATATATATATATATATATATATATATATATATATATTATTGTTTATTGGCAAAAATTATACATTATGTTAGTACAATAAGTTAGACTTGTGCTGTATTATAACATAATTTGGAAGGTTATATCCTAAATAGTTTGACAGTTCTACACCAAATTCAGTAAACTTCAAATTTTGACGTTCCGAATGTATATATATATATATATATATATATATATATATATATATATATATATATATATATATATATATATATATATATATATATATATATATATATATATATATATACAATCAGCAGTGAAGTTTCATTAAGTGTTGTTATTTTGAGCTTCAAATATTGTCCCCGTCTGGAGTATACTAAGAACTTTTCAGTACGTAAATCTTTTCAGTATTCACAAGGTGAAGAATTAATAAAAAATAAAAGCCAATTTAAATAAAACTGTTCTGATAAATTCCACAACTTTTACGAGAAAAATATTCCACAAAAACGGGTATAAAATTCATAGATGTACATATTGAGATAAAATATTATGATGGGAAGGGCGAAACCATCACGATCTTCCGACCACCAAGCAAGAAAACCAGCTAGGTTGAGGGTGAAAGTCACGTCGGGTTAATATAGACAAAACGTTGCGCGAGAACAGCAGAGGAACACACCAAAGTCAAGGTAGGCTATGAGCCACCGCTGCCACCAGCCGGACTTTGTGAAGTTATGATAATGGGACAGCGGAGGGCCGAACAGCGGCTGAAACAAAAATGCCAGACCGGCGCCACCGTTAAGGCACAAGATAGATGATGCTATACCAATCCTGCTACATATTTTGATGTAATTTATAGAGGATCCTCTGTATAGAGAAGAAGAGGTATCGATGTAAACTGCTTTGCAATAAAATAGTAATATCTATAACACGCTGATTAATTTAATGCTACAATATTCTTTATTTACAAAAAAGTCTGGACGCAGCAAGTGCGTAATGGTAGTTAATTTTAATAAAAATATTTTTTAATAGGAAATATGTGTGTTCTTTTTTAAAAAAGCAGGCATCAAATTTAGTTACCAGTATAACTTTATAGTAGAAACAATGTGCCATGTTTCATCAAAATAACTTTCTTGTTTGAAAATGTACACAAATTTCCAAAAGTAAACTTAGTGTTCCCGAAAAAACTGATTTCTTGGTCAACCCTATAGGTTAATGGCAAATTGAGCTATTTAAATTTGAAGCATTTAATAAAAATTCACCACCATAACGCACTTGCTGCGTCCAGAATTTATTTTCTTACAAACATGTATTATATTTTGATGGAAAATGCAAAAATACAAAAACATAAGGCGTGTTCGATTAAAAAAAAAGAAAATTTGTAACCAACGACTTCTGGGCTATCCTGTGATCGTAGAAATATTTTTTAAGATTTAGGTCAAGACACCCTATAATTAATGTGTACATTTTTTGTATCTTGTATAATAACGGACTTTATTGATTTTTTACGAATATTCGACAAAGATTATATACCATTAAACGATAAACTCTATATCTAAGACTACTGCCAAAACATCAGAGAAAGGGTTTATTTGATATGAATTTTCTGGAAATATTTTAGTAAAATGAAGGACAATGACGGTTGAAGCTAATACTTCAGGGTTTGTAAAACATTCTTCTTAAGACATTTTCTTTCCATATCCCGTATTAGTTTGAAGTTCTTTGCCTAAATGTTGCCAATTTTGATGTTTTAAATCGCGACTTTGATGTTTTGAAACCCCAATTTATTTTTCTTTAAATGCCTCTAACTGTTTTGTCTTTTAACTTAGAGAGGTACATTTTGGTAAGTAATTTACCTATAATGATATAAATACGCGTACCAAATGGTTTCCCTTACTTTGTTATTTCCGAGGATATAATTTTTTTTCGAAAGAAAAAAAAAATTCCAGGGAAACCTGAGCCGATTTTCCTGGCTAACGAACTTATCCAAGCCACTTGTAAAAGGAAGGTATTCACCAAATTTAATCAAAATCGGCCTATTATTTTTTGAGTTATCGGTGTGAGTAATAACATTTATAGGTAAATTAGCAGATTAGCGTATTGTTCGTTTTTGGAATTTTTTTTTCAGAAACATGCTTATAGGAACCCCTTTATACATTAACCATCGGAGAAATGCTGTGATCTCAACTACACAATACAGTTAAGAGACCTAAAGCAAATTTGAGGTTATGTGCAGGTAAACATTTTACAACGGAGCTAGAAAGGCAAACTGTAAAAAACTCACCTTACAGAAGTCCATAGAAAGGAGAAACTCCTTACCAACACCGTTTCTTCATAAAAAACTTCCACTTTTCCCAATTGAAGACAAAAACGCTAAATAATAACGTAATCTGATTATTAGAATTAAATAAATAACTGAAACTGCTACCAAAGCATCACATAAAGAGTCCATTTTAAATACATTCTTAGAGCCTCGGTGGTACAGAGGTAAGAACGTGTGCCTCTGAACCGAAGGGTACTGGGTTCGATCCCAGGGTTCTCCTTTCACTTTTTCAGTACAAACTGTAACATTAACATCAATCGAGGTTCTGACATAGTATTTGAGCAAGTTGAATGTCTGCACGTTCCGCCCTTCGGAGGAGGCGTAAAGCCGTCGGTCCCGTGTCCATGCGATGTTGGGCACGTTAAAAATCCCTACCCGCCTTACATAAAGGCAGGGGTTCGGCAAAATTTCCAGGATGGTGAGGTGAAACTGCTCCCTGGCGTCGGTGATTGGCCATAGTCGCGGAAATAGGCGGACGTTAAAGAAACAAAACACACACACACACGCACACACATAAATAAATTTTCAGCAAATAGGTTAATAAAATAAAGAACAATGAAGATTGTAGCTGAAACTTAAGGCTTTCTAACTTCTTACGACATTTATACCGCATAGCGGTATTCATTTAGGTACTCTATCTAGAACATGTCAATTTTGACGTTACGAATCGCGACTTTGTTGACGTTTTAAGAAGAAAAACTTAAAAGCTCATAACTTTTCTTTATTTTAACGTAGAGATTCAAATTTTTGTGCATGGTTTTATTTTTATGACAGAAACCCTCGTACCCAATATGGTTGCTCTCACTTTGTTATTTCCGGATATATAAAAATGTTCCGAAAGAAAACGCAAAATTTTCCGGGAAAAACTAGTCCGATTTTCCTGGCTAACGAACTTATCTAAGCCACTTGCGAAGGTAAGGTACTTACCAAGTTTTATCAAAATCGGTCCATTATTTCTTTAGTTATCGGTGTGATACATAAATATAAAAACACACACACACACACACACATATATATATATATATATATATATATATATATATATATATATATATATATATATATATATATATATATATATATATATATATATATATATATATATATATATATTTATCTTCTTCTTCTTTTGGTGCCATCTCCACTAATGGAGGCTAGCGACTACAACAGCAAACTCCTGTATATCCTTCGCCGCTCTCATTAAGTCCTCAAAGCCTAGACCTGTCCAATATCTTATGTTTGTCAGCCATGACAGTTTCTTTCTGTCTACACTTCTTTTCCCCTCTAGTTTACCTTTAATTACGAGCTGGGGGATATAATATTTGGGATTGCGCAATAAGTGGCCCAGATATGCTGTCTTCCTCCGCTAGACAACCTGGAGGAGCTCTCTGTCTCTGTTCACTCTGCGTAATACCTCCTCATTTCGCACTCTTGCTGTCCATGGTATTTTTAGTATGCGCCCATAGACCCACATCTCGAAAGCTTCCAGTTTATTCATGCTCGTTATTTTTAAGGTCCATGTCACTACTCCATACAGAAGGACTGACCATATGTAGCATTTTGCTAACCATAACCTTAGGTTTATGTCGAGATGCGAATCGCAAAGTAGGTTTCGTATTTTTGTAAAGTTGCTTTTGGCTTGTGCAATTCTGGAATTTATTTCTTTTTCTGGGTTTAATTGGCTGTCTATCCAGCATCCCAAGTATCTATAATAGTTGACCTGTTGTAACATGTTATTATTTATAATGAAGGGTATAGGTACATTCTGTCTCCTCTGCATTACCATTATTTTCGTTTTCCTCTTGTTGATCCGCATTCCAAATTCCGAAAATGTCTCATTTAGCTGGTCTAGAATATTTTGTAAGCCGGTATCCGTATCTACCATTAATACGGTGTCGTCGGCGTATCTAATAGTGTTTATCCTAACGCCATTTACTTTTATACCTTCATTAACTTTCTCAAGAGCCTTTTTGAACAGAAGCTCGGAATACAGATTAAACAACATGGGTGACAATACGCATCCCTGTCTTACTCCTTTCCCAATATTTATGCTGTTAGAAGTTTCGCCCTCTATTCGAATTTTGGCCACTTGGTACCGGTATACGTTTTTGATTAATGTTAAGCTCTTGCTATCTATACCTATATTTCGTAGGGCGCCTATCAATTTCGGATGCTGCACTCGGTCGAAAGCCTTCTCAAAGTCTACAAAACAGAGAAAGATGTCCCCGTGTTGATCATAACACTTCTGGTACAACACATTTAGGCTAAACAGCGCTTCTCTTGTTCCCATACCACTCCTAAAACCGAACTGATCATGTCCTATCTCTGCTTCGCATCTTCTGAACAACCCGTTATGTAGTATTTTTAATAGTATCTTAAGGGCATGGCTCATAAGACTTATCAGCCTAAAGTCCTCGCATCTGCGGGAGTGTGGTTGTTTTGGAAAGGGTACGAAGATCGATTCCATCCATTCGTCTGGTATTCTTCCTGTCTCGTAAATTTTATTATATATATATATATATATATATATATATATATATATATATATATATATATATATATATATATATATATATATATATATATATAAACATATAAAGTCTGAAACCGACCTCGGATTTGGGTTCCAGGGGTCCTCAATAGCGCTCATTTAAAGAATTTTTTTCAAAATTCAAAAGTCGGGATCTCCTCATTAGTGAATTTTTTAAGAAAATTCACTGGACTCAGTAAGTCCGGGATGGTAGTGCATTTTCCCAGGAATAATGTTTATAAAGGTCTGAATGCAGCAAGTGCGTTATCGTAGCCGAATTTTCATTAAAATCTTTCAAATACGAAAAATCACCGACAAGTGCATTTCCGAAAGTAATAAATTTGGTTTGATGAAATTCCGTACACATGTTACCGCTTTTAACTTTTTGTTACACACCAAAGCCGGATTCCATTGAAAAAAAAACTAGTTTATTAATTTATTTTTTTAAGTATTTAAAAAAAAATCATAACGCATTTACTGCTGCATTCGAACTATTACTACCAGTTGTATATAATTTTCCCGCTTATCTATTTATGACTAAAGAGAGGAATTGTTTCAAATTTATTATGCTAAATAAAAAATCCTAACAGAGTTAAATCACAAACTCTAATTTAAACTGCTGCTATAAAAAGGCACAAAGGGTTTATTTCAAATAAAGTTTCTGCAACTATTTTAGTCAAATGAAGAACAACAGCTAGGTATTAAAACAGAAATGCAAGATGCCGTTAAGCACACATCTTTCAATGTTTATTGTCCAAAACCCAGCTTAGTTTTACAACGTTTGTTTAAAATTACCAATTTTGACGTTTCCAATTGCAGGTTTGACGTTTCTAGAAGATAAATAAGAAAATTTTTAAACAATTTTTCCGGTACTTTTTAACGTTTCTGCACCAAAAAGCCGAATCTTTGTCTGTAATATGCAATATATTTTGTTAATCACATATATTATTTTGGTACTTTGACCTTCTTTGACCTCCAGTGCGACCAAATGTTTGTTTTTTAAACACTTCTATTTTTTTTTCTTAAAGGATAGAGAACTAAATTTTGGTACATGGTATACACTATATAGGTGGCCCATTGAAAACGAGCTGGCAGCCGTAACTGCCAGGAAAAGATTTTGTCGAAAAAACCTAAAACGCGTTGAGTTTGCTTGGAAGGGGGACGCAAAAAGTATAGCCCAAACTTTACCCTCCTAAGCGGGAGTGTCATCCCTCAATTTTTTTCTAATAGGAATATGGGTCATGTGATAGATAGTAGAAAAAAGCTTTTGTTTCCCTATACATTGCTTTTTTATTTTTGAAATTCGGTCTATTCGTTAAGAAGATATAGATTTTTGAAATACCACTAATGCATTTCCCGAGAAATTCTTAATGCTTGAGGTGGGCCTCACCAGCGTCCATTACAAGATAAAAACATTGTTAAAGGTTTTCGTAGGTAATAAAAAGTTATTTAGATTAAGGTGCTCCAAAAAAATCTCAGCAAAATATGGAAATCAAATGTCTCAAGAAGGATGTTTTACAAACCCTGAAGTCTTAGTTTCAGCCGTCATTGTCCTTTATTTTACTAAAATGTTTCCAGAAAAATCATTTCAAATAGACCCTTTCTCTGATGCTTGGCAGTAGTCTTAGCTATAGAGTTTATCGTTTAATGGTGTATAATTTTTGTCGAATTTTTGTAAACATGTCTTGTGATAACGCAAGAATGCTAAATGACTTTCTATTACCTACGGAAACCTTTAACAACATTTTTATCTTTTAATGGACGCTGGTGTCGCCCAACTCAAACATCAAGAATTTCTCAGGAAATACATTAGTGATATTCAAAAAATACATATGTTCTAAACGAAGAGACCAAATTTCAAAAATAAAAAACTCAGGACGCAGCAAGTGCGTTATGGTAGTGAATTTTCATTAAAATGTTTTTATTGCAAATATGTGTGTTTTCTTTTTAAGAAAGCAGGCATCCATTTTGGTTACCAGTATAACCTATAGAGTAAAAACAATGTGCCATGTTTCATAAGAATAACTTTATTGTGTGAAAATGTACAAAAATTTCCAAAAGTAAACTTAAAGTGTTCCCGGAAAAACTCGTTTCTTGGTCAACCTTATAGGTTAATAGCAAATTGGGCTATTCAAATATAAAGCATTTGATCAAAATTCGCTACCATAACGCGCTTGCTGCATCCAGAATTTCTTTTCTTACAAACATGCATTATATTTTGATGGAAAATGCAAAAATGCAATAACATAAGGCGTGTTTGATTAAAAAAAAGAAAATTTGTATCACCAACGACTTATGGGCCAGCCTGTGATTGTAGCAATATTTTTTAAGATGTAGCTCAAGACACCCTATAATTAATATATACAATTTTTTTTTTCATATCATGTATAATAACGGATATATTGATTATTTACAAAAATTCGACAAAAATTGTATACCATTAAACGATAAACTCTATAGCTAAGACTACTGCCAAGCATCAGAGAAAGGGTCTATTTGAAATGATTTTTCTGGAAACATTTTAGTAAAATGAAGGACAATGACGGCTGAAACTAAGACTTCAGGGTTTGTAAAACATCCTTCTTGAGACATTTGATTTCCATAGCCCGTATTAGATTCAAGTTATTTGCCTAAATGTTGCCGATTTTGACGTTTTAAATCGCAACTTTGACGTTTCTTTAAATGCCTATAACTTTTTTGCCTTTTGACCTAGATAGCTAAATTTTGGTAGGTATATAATAAGGATATAAACCCGCGTATCAAATTTGGTTGCTTTTACTTTGTTAATTCCGGAGATATAATTTTTTTTCGAAAGAAAACACAAAATTTTCCGGGAAAACCTGGGCAGATTTTCCTGGCTAACGAACTATCCAAGCCATTTGCAAAAAGAATTTATTCACCAAATTTAATCAAAATCGGCCCATTATTTTTTTAGTTATCGGTGATATATATATATATATATATATATATATATATATATATATATATATATATATATATATATATATATATATATATATATATATATATATATATATATATATATGTATATATATATATATAATATGTGTGTGTGTTCTGGGTGACCTAATTAGCGCTCATTTGACGAAATTTTTTCAAAATTCAAAAGTCGGGATCTCCTCATTAGTAATTTTTTTTAAAGAAAATTCACTAAAAGCAATGTATAGGGAATCAAAAGCACTTTTCAACGAGCTATCACATGATCCCTATTCCTATTTGAAAAAAAAAGAAGGGTGACACGCCAGCTTACGAGGGTAAATTTTGGGTTATACTTTTTGCGTCAAAAGTTGCCCACCTTACAAGCAAAATTGACGTGTTTCAGGTTTTTTTGACAAAATATTTCCCTAGCGGTTATGACTGCCAGCTCGTTTTTAATGGGCGATCCTGTACAGTGTGTCCCAAACTGGATGGGAATGTATTGCTATCTCCGTTATTATTAGAGATAGGGAGACGGTTAAATTAGCAATGTTTTGTAGAATTTCATGCTCGTTCCAAATATGACTCGTATTTTGCTCTGTTTCTTTTCGTTTTCGAGTTATTTTGAAAAAACTAAAATTTGTCGATTTTTTTTTTCAATATCTAAGTAGGCGTTGATCTGACATGTCTAAGACTTGCATATTATCAGGACACTCTTTACAGAGTAGTCTTTTTGTGCTATTCTTAATTTTCGATTGTCATTTGTTTTTGAGCTACATGTATCAACGTTTGTTTTTATAATGGCAGCCATATTTGATTTTTTGCTCATCTGATAGCCTGTGAAAAGAGCTTGCCAATGATGTACAACATGCTTGAGAAATCTTGTAATTGCACTGACAATTTTGAGAGAAACCGTTTTGAGGATAGTAGGCTATGAAATCCAATACCAGAAAACAAATTACAAAAAAAGTGTTCAAAAAGCAGTAGGCCATGGGGTCTAACAATAGACTTCTACTTTTAACATAATTTTCCGTAATGATTACGATATATATATATATATATATATATATATATATATATATATATATATATATATATATATATATATATATATATATATATATATATATATATATATATATATATATATATATATATATATATATATATATGCAGTAAACCCACTTAAGATCGCAACACCCTCTTCTCACTATTTTAATTGACTTTCGAGAAACTTTCAATTTTGGTGGTCTAAAAAGTTAGCCTTGGTTACTATTTACACGTATTTACATTTGAAATATGCCATGAGCGTACGTTTTAGGAGGCTTCAAAAAGTCGATTAACACGTAATTTTGACGGTTAATAATAATCGATAGGGTGAGTGATTGCTATTTATTAATATTTAATCATGTGTCAGTAGCACACGTTTTTAGGGGGATTCAAAATAGCGATTATTTGAATAAAATCTTCCTTATATTTTTACATTATTAGTGAATTTTCGTAGGAAAAATTCACTAATGGGGAGATCCTGACTTTTGAATTTTGAATTTTTTTTGCAAATGAGCGCGAACTAGTACCCCCAGAAGCCATATCCCGGGTCAGTTTTAATTTTTATATGTATATATATATATATATATATATATATATATATATATATATATATATATATATATATATATATATATATATATATATATAAAACAGGATTTTTAACACGGCATTTCTATATACTATACCAGGAGAAAGGTTAAGGGTTAACCCTCCTTCCTAAATATATATATATATATATATATATATATATATATATATATATATATATATATATATATATATATATATATATATATGTGTATATATATATATATATATATATATATATATATATATATATATATATATATATATATATATCACACCGATAACTCATTAATAATAGGCCGATTTTGATTAAATTTGGCACGTACCTTACTTTTGTAAATGGTTTGGATAAGTTCGCCAGGAAAATCGGACTAGGTTTTCCGGGAAAATTTTAAGTTTTCTTTCGAACAAAATTTTTATCTCAAAAACTAAAAAATCTATGATAACCAAATTTGGTAAGTAGGTTTACGATATAAAAGTAAACTATACACCAAAATTTAGATTTAGATGTTACAAGAAAAAAAAGTTATAATAAAATATTTGGTGTCAGATCATTTCTATGAAAATTCACTACCATAACGCACTTGCTGCGTCCAGATTTTTTATTTCGGACCAAACAATAACAAACATACATTTGTATGATACAAACATTTTAGAGAGCTATGGCTTTTACCAAACCTCCATTTATTTCAATGCGTTTGTGTTGTATCGTTTTCTAATGTTATACCTTGCTGATGTGTAATTTTTTCACACGTTTGACGTATTCTTGCACAAAGATCAAATGATAATGACATCTGCATAAACTGATATTTCCACACGAGTGAAAGCCACAATCTGCTTTTCAATTTCAATTAAATTACAAAATACTATGAGCGTGTGACGAAGATAAATGCATGGAGCCTTGTTGATATGCCGAAATCTGAATTAACAATTATACGGGGATATTAGGAAGTAAAAAAACTCTGGACGCAGCAAGTGCGTTATGGCAGTGAATTTTTATTAAAATGCTCTGAATATCAAATATGTCTTTTTTATGCAAGCAGTCATCAATTTGGTTACCGGTATAACCTATATAGTAGAAACAATGTGCCATATTTTATCAAAATAACTTATTGTTTGCAAATGTACAAAAATTTTCTGACAATAAACTTTAAATGTTGGTTTCCTAGCCAACAAATCTTAGGTTAATAGCAAATTGAGTTATTGAAATTTGAAGCATATAATGAAAATTTGCTAACAAAACGCACTTACTGCGTCTTGATTTTTTTTCTTACAAACATATTTCGATAAAAAATGCAATAAAATAAGGCTGTTCGAAAAAAATTTGTAGGGATCACCAACGATCGACTTGTGGGCCAGCCGGTGATTGTTAAAATAATTTTATAAGATGCAGCTCAAGACACCCTATAATTAACTTATACAATTTTTTCTCGTCTCTTGTATAATAATAATTATATTCAGCTTTACCGTAGAAACGCGCCACCCTGTATAATATCAGCCCTTTTGTAAAACTTCGATCCTTTATATGTGTGGATAAAACATAACAAACACTGTTTAATCCACCCACTAATATTAATAAAGGAATAATTGCACTTGTATATAAAAATTTCCCAAATGACACAAATAATTCGTCGACTCAAACAAATAAACATATAAACGATCTCGATCTCATATCATACGGTAAATCTCAGTTACAGCGTCTAACAGACCTGCGCAATAGTATCAAATGTTCCGTTACCACGGCAACAACATACTAGATCTCATATAAGTTACTGACAATGAAAGGCGGTCATATTAAACATAATTGTTTCAAATTTGGATTTGGATAGCTCAATTTTCTGTGACCCTAGAAAGCTGAATTTTGGCACATAGTTAGGTCTTTCCCAAAGCAATATGTACACAACATTTTATCGAAATATCTTTGTAATTTTCGGAGTAAACAATTTTTTTCGAAAGAAAACTAAAAATGTTCCCGGAAAACCGTGTCCGATTTTTCTGGCTAACAAACTCATCCAAGCTATTAATAAAAGAAAGACACTTGCCGAGTTTTATCAAAATCGGTTAATTATTTTTTGAGTTATCGGTTATAAAAATCGAAACTGACCCCGGATATGGGTTCTAGGGGCCCAAATTCGCACTCATTTGCAAAAATTTCTGCAAAGTCTCACCATCGATACCTCTCTATTAGTGAATTTTTTAAAATAAAAATTCACTAAAAAACTGAATGCATGTGACTTACATCTAAGATAACAGGAATTGATAGGTAGGGGGTTTCCAAGAGTGCTCTTTACCTGATATTTTCATATTTTTTTTATTTTTTAGTCCAAAATAGATATTGTATTTGGTCAAAAATATAAAAAGATTTTTTTCAAATAAAAAACCAATGTAATTTTCGCTGTACAATTTAAGATGTCCGTATTTCATTGAAGCAGAGTATATTCCGGCAAAGGATTTCCAAACATTTGGGAATTCATGTTTGACATTCGGTTCTTTCTGTTGTCCGAATGTGCCGGCATTTGTAGATTATTACGTGATAATTAATTAAATAGGCCGTAGAGGATAAATGGTTGCGTTTTGCTGTTAGTTTTGGCTTTAATTTAATGTGGTTCCAGGTTAATTACTTAAATGTTTCAAGTTGTTATCCATGCGTGTTTCTGTAGTCCTAACATTGCCGTTTGTATATTTGTTACGTTAATTGTGTCATTATAGGTTTTTAGAACACCCTCAGACATAAATCAGGTAGTCATTGTGGCGCACGTGAATCAATTTTCGTCCGGACTTGGACAATACTCGATAAAAATCAATTGCTTTTTATTACATAGGTGTCCAGTAATACAACATCGTTTATCGGACAGCTACTTAAAAAATGGTGTTAGTGATTTCGATTTGCAAACTAAATTGAGCGTGAAGAAATTTGCGCAATTCAAAATGCTCGATGAAAAAGCCTGCTCGCAGCAAGTGCGTTATGGTAACAAAATTTCGTAAAAAAATTTCAAATCCCGGAAGTTTTAATGAATTTTCTTTAAAAAAATTTACTAATGAGGAGATCCAGACGTTTGAATTTTGAAAAAAATTCTTCAAATGTGCGCTATTTAGGACCCCTGGAACCCAAATCCGAGGTCGGTTTCAGACTCTATATGTTTATATATATATATATATATATATATATATATATATATATATATATATATATATATATATATATATATATATATGTCACACCTATAACTAAAAAAATAATGGACCGATTTTGATAAGACTTGGTGAGTACCTTCCTTTCGCAAGTGGCTTGGATAAGTTCGTTAGCCAGAAAAATCCGCCGAGGATTTTTGTGTTCTCTGTCGAAAAAAAATTATATCTCCGGAATTAACAAAGTAAGGGCAACCAAATTTCATACGCGCGTTTACATCATTATAGCTAAGTTGTCTACCAAAATTTAGCTGTGTAGGTTAAAGGACAAAAAAGTTACAGGTATTTAAAGAAAATAAATTTGGGGTTTCCTCAAAAGGTCAAAGTCGCGATTTTAAACGTCAAAATTGGTAATATTTAGGCAATGAACCTGAAACTAATATGAGCTAAGGAAGGAAAATGTCTCAGGAAGAATGTTTTACAAACCCTGAAGTCTTAGTTTCAATCGTCATTGTCCTTCATTTTACTAAAATATTCCCAGAAAATTCATTTCAAATATACCCTTTCTCTGATGATTTGGCAGTAGTGTTGGCTATAGAGTTTATCGGTTAATGGTATATCATTTTTGTCGAATTGTAAAAAATCTTTAAAGTTCAATATATCCTTTATTATGCACGATAGGAAAAAAAAATTGTATACTTTAATTATAGGGTGTCTTGAGCTACATCTTAAAAAATATTTCTACAATTACAGGGTGGCCCATAAGTTGTTGGTGATTCAAGTTTTCATTTTTAGTGAATTTTCTTAAAAAAATTCACTAATGGGGAAATCCGTGTTTATATATATATATATATATATATATATATATATATATATATATATATATATATATATATATATATATATATATATATATATATATATATATATATATATATATATATATATATATATATATATATATATATATATATATATATATATATATATATATCGTACCGATTACTCAAAAAGTAATGGACCGATCTTGATCAAATTTGGTGAGTAACTTCCTTTTGCAAGTGGCTTGGACAAGTTCGTTGGCCAGGAAAATCGGACCAGGTTTTCGTGGAAAATTGTGTGTTTTCTTTATACAAAAATTTATATCTCCGGCAATAACAAAGTGAGGGCAACCAAATTTGGTACGCGTATTTGTATTATAAAGAGTACACCATGTACCAAAATTTAGGTCTCTAAGTTTAAGGACAAAAAGTTACGTGCAGCTAAAGAAACAAATTTGGGAGTTTTCCTCAAAACGTCAAACTCGCAATTTAAAACGTCAAAATTGGCAATGTTTGAAACAAATACGGATTGTGAAAAGAAAATGTTGCAAGAAGAGTATTCTGCGAACCGTTAAGTTTTAGATTCAACCGTCATTGACCTTCATTTTACTAAAATATTTACAGAAAATTCATGTCAAATAGACCCTTCTCTGATGCTTTGGCTGTCGGTTTAGTTAAGTTGATGCTTTCGCTGTAGGTTTAGTAAAGTTTATGGTTTAACGGTCTATAATTTTTAGCTAATTTTTGTAGAACGAATCCGTTACTGCATTTTAGCATTTTTTATCGAAATATGATGCATGTTTGTAAGAAATAAATTTGGACGCAGTAAGTACGTTTTGGTAGCGAATTTTCATTAAATCCTTCACATTTCAATAACTAAATTTGCTATTAACGTAAGTTTTGTTGGTTAGGAAACCAACATTTAGCTTTATTTTCGGAAAATTTTGGTATAAACGATATATAAAAGAATTTTCATTAAATGTTTCAAATTTCAATAACTCAATTTGCTATTAGCCTAAGGTTCATTGGCTAGGAGACCAGTTTTCTCAGAAACATTTCTCGGAACATTTTTGTACATTTTCAAATAATTATTTTGATAAAATATGGTACATTGTTCCTACTATATAGGTTATACCGGTAGCCAAACATTTTTATGAAAATTCACTTCCATAACGTACTTGCTGCGTCTAGAGTTTTTTTTTTCATTAAATGCTTATAACTTATTTGGTTTCAAGTTGGAAATTTGAATTTTAACACATGTTACATTCTTTTTAGTAGAAATCTACGCGCTAAATTTGGTTGCCACAACTTTGATATTTTCGGAAATAGATAAAGTTTCGGAAAGGAAACCCACAATTTCCCAAAAAAAACTGTTCCGTGTTTATTAACTAACGAACTGATCGAAGCCATTTATAAAAAAATTCGGACGCAGCAAATGCGTTATGGTAGCGAATTTTCGTAAAAATGTTTTTAATTGCAAATATGTCTTGCTTTTGCAAGAAGGATGTTTGGTTGATAGTATAACCTATATAGTACTAACCATGTACCATATTTCATTCGCTTTCTTATTTAAAAAAGTACAAACATTTTCCGAAAATAAACTTCAAAATTTCCAGAAAACTAGTCCGATTTTCCTGGCCAATGAACCTCTTTAAGCTATTGACACACCTGACAAGATATAATTATTCGCAAACAGCTTTAGGACCAAAATTAAAAAAAAAAGATAATTTAATCTTTTCCATAAATTGCCCTCAGTAATGTAACACTAAATTATATTTTTCACAAAAATTTGACAACTTTCTTTTTACAATAACTTACTAAACATTTTTTATTCATTACCAACATATCACAAAAATCTTAGAAAAAATGATTTCTACGGAAACACTGAAAACATTTCTGAGAAAGCTTTTCAAATTCAGCCACTATTTGAGAGTGCCTGTATACGGCAGCTCGATTTTTTTGACGAATAATACAAAGAAAAAGCTCTCTGAATGTGTCATTTCCATGGGGCTTCGCTATCTATTTATAAAAACGCCATATCACAGTTTATGATATACGTTTGAAATATATGCCAAAAACGTGAAAACTTGCAAAACAATTGAAACAACTCAAAAACGACGAACGATATCATTTTTTCCCTTACAAACATGCATTATAATTTGATGGAAAACACAAAAAGCAATAACATCAGGGGTGTTATATTAAAATAATAAAGCGTGTATCACCAACGACTTATGGTCCAGCCTGTAATTGGCAAAATAGGTTTATGAGATACAGCTCGAGACACCCTATAATTAACGTATATACTTTTTCCTCATATCTTGTATAATAACAGATATATTAAGCTTTGCCCCAGAAATGCCTCACCCGGTATATGTGTATACAGGCAAACACTGACTGACCCCGCATATGGGTTTTAGGGGTTCTAGTTCGCGCTCATTTGAAGAAATCTTTTTAAAATTCATAAGTCGCGGTCTCCTTAATAACGATATTTTTCTACGAAAATTTGCTAAAATATAGACTATTAAACCATAAACTCTATAGTAGAAACTACTGCCGAAGCATCAGAAAGAGGGTCTATTGAAATGGATTTTCCGAAAATATTTCAGTAAAATTAAGGACAGTGATGGTTGAACCTGAAACTTAAGGCTTTGTGAAATACTCTTAGTACGAGATTTTTTCGACATAATCCGCATTTGCTTCAAATTTATTGTCTCAATATTGCAAATTTTGACGTTTCAAATCGCGACTTTGACGTTTCAAGAAGAATAATTATAAAATTTTCAAAATATTTTTTCTGCTACTTCTTGACACTTTTCGCCAAGAAAACTTAACCCTTGTATGTAATATTTAATTGGTTTTGTTAATCACACAAAATATTTTGTTCTTCTGCTTTCCTTTAATCAAGACACCCAATTTTTTTTCTTTAAATATACAAAATATCCTTGTTTTTTGTCTTTGAGACAGCAGAGCAGCACTGAGTTAACAGAAATTGGCCTTTAGGAAATTTCATGTCTCAAGAAAAACATAACGTAATCAACGAACCTTTGGTTTGGAGAGAAAAAATCTTACTTCCACCCTTGCACAGTATTTTGGGCCTTATGAAGCATTTTGTAAAAGCTTTAACTTGTGATGGACTTTGTTTGGGTTCCTTGACATGTAAATTTTCTGGGATTAATACGGAAAAACTAAAACCCGGCATATTTGTGGTCCTCAAATAAGGCAGCTTATCAAAGATTCCCAATTTACCGCATCAATGAACGAGATTGAATCTAACGCTTGGTCTTGATTTGTTCAAGTAGTATAAAATTTTCTTGAAAATCATAAGGTAAGAATATACATAGAGTTAGTGGAAACTACGCTTTTAAACTTTAATGTTCTTGGTTGTACAATGAGCATAAAAGTTCACATTTCTATAACCACCTTGATCGCATTCCAGAAAACCTAGGCGACTGTAGTGAAGAACATGGAGAAGAATTCCACCAGGATATTGAAATTGTGGAAGATCGATATCAAGGGCCACATGATAGCCGAGTACTGTTGGTGTATTCAGCGAGACTGTCCGGGTTGTAACGAAAATTGCATTTCGCTACCGTAATTTCAACTCATATTTTATAGTTAAATTCTGCAAATATTTATTTCCAAAGAATTCTGCCGTAGACCCATTTTTAACCATCTGCATATAAACAAAAAGTTGCATAAAACACCGGCCCATTCAAAGTAAAACAACATTGGAATGTTATCTACTGATAAATAATACTAAAAATTCGTAAATTCGCGAAATTTTCAATTTATTCCGCCCATAAGAGGAACAGACACCAAAGCTTCTAGAAGTAGCAAGGGATGCATATATTTTCCAATATAAAAGGTGCTTTGCCTGGCTGGTAAATTCAGTCTGATTCCGCCGTTTGAATCTCTTGTTCAAATAAGAACCTTCATAAATAAAGTATAATTACGTCATAACCCAAGTTGTCCTCCCAGTATCAAATAACAGTCACTGTCCACAAAACCCCCGAATTTTTCGCACCGCAGCCATACCGCCAACCGTAGTCTGGAACCTATGGTGAGAAATATTTTACTGATAATATTTTTTAATTTTTTAAATATTTTTGCTATTTTACATTTGGATTTCGCCTGTTCCGCTGTTCTCCAAGCTCACCCGTTTGTGAAACATAATTGTCCGTTCCCCGATTTTCGTGCCCGGCCACTTTCGCAATATAGGCGTCCACTCCCATACTCTATCGTTAATCTTCTTTGCATGCTTCTTTGCATTTAACTTAACTGTGTTTTATTGTGACTTCAAGCTCCCGAACCTCTCATGTCCGCTAAGTGGCTATTCCAAAGGATTGAATTTGGCGCTAAAAGGCCTATATATAGCTTACAATATTTCACCTCCCAACTTGGCCCGCTATGGTCAGCGAGGAGCGGGATATCGTAAGGTATTGCCGTTTGAGTAAATAAATCAACCATAGCTCATTGGGGTACGAAGCTGCTGGAATCAGAATAGTTCCGTGACCAATCATCCCCAACTTGGGTAAAGGCAGAAATAAGAGGGGTAAACACTTAGTTCTATTTACTTTATTTTTTAACCCTGGCAAGAATATTCAGTTAAATTTTGTACTCATTTCCATATATATATATATATATATATATATATATATATATATATATATATATATATATATATATATATATATATATATATATATATATATATATATATATATATATATATATATATATATATATATATATATATATATATATATATATAATGTTATATTTCAATAAATCGGTATTTTTGTACATACAGCTTTTACTCACTAGCATAAGTTTCCCATGAACCCAAAACAATTCCGACCCCTGGACAACAACCTTTTTTCACTGAATACTACCCAGGCATCCGGCATCCACAGGAGTGGTCGGTCTCCGTAATTCTGTCGTTCTTCCTTTAGGGCTTCCACTTTCTCCCTAAACCGTCTATTTAGAAAGTGGTGACGCTCGAGACTCTTGTATTGGCATTTTCCCCGACCGACCACTCCACTCTTCGGAAGGCAGGTCGCAAGGTAAACTCCATGCTACAAAGTCGTATAAAAGGAAAATCCTGAGTGATAAGTAATGAACGTAAAGTTAGCTACATTTTGAAATAAATACATAACTCTGTATTTTTGTTGTTTTTTTAACTGACTATCGGAGCCAATAGACATGGTAATAACGTGAAAAGTACATCAATTAAAAATTCGGGACGCAGCAAGTGCGTTATGGTAGTGAATTTTTATTAAATGCTTCAATTTTGAATAACTCGATTTTCTATAAACTTAGAAAGTTAAATTTTGGTATGTAGTAAGATCTTTCCTAAGGCAACATATACACCAAATTTCATTTAAATACCTTTGTAATTTTTGGGAAAAAAAATCCGAAAGAAAAATCAAAATTTGAATAACTCAATTTTTTATAAACTTAGAAAGTTGAATTTTGATACGTAGTAAGGTCTCTCCCAGGGCAACATACCCTTTAAATTGTATTAAAACAGCTTTATAATTTTCGGTGAAAATTTTTTTCCCGGAAAAGCCTTTCCGATTTTCCTGGCTAACGAACTCATCCAAGCCATTAATAAAAGAAAGGCACTTGCCGAGTTTCATTGAAATCGGTTAATTAATTTTTGAGTTATCGGATGGATATTTGAAAAAATTTGTGCAAAGTCTCACCATCGATACCTCTCCATTACCTACTTTTTTAAAATAAAAATTCACTAATATTTTGGTTAAAGGATAAGCAGTTTTTTTTTGCAATACATTTTTAATCCTATAGTGTTGGAAGGGACCTGCTGCACTTAGTATGATATCTTAGGCAGCACACAATACACAACATATAAAAACATTGTGTTCTTTCTTATAAGTGTTGCTCTATGTAATGTGTCGCAGTTTGGACGTCAGTTTACAATGCGAGAAGTCTTAAAACAACGCAACATATTCACCAAATTTCATCAAAATAGCTATGTAATTTTCAGAGACAAACCTTTTTTTCGAAAGGAAACTCAAAATTTTCTAGGAAAACCTTGTCCGATTTTCCTGGCTAACGAAGTTATCTAAGCCATGATTAAAAGAAAGATTCTTGCCGAGTTTAATCAAAACCAGTTAATAACTTTTTGACTTATCGTGCGGATACATACATACATACATACACACACACACACACAGACACACACACACACACATATATATATATATATATATATATATATATATATATATATATATATATATATATATATATATATATAACATATAAAAATTGAAACTAACCCCGGATATGGGTTCTCGGGGTCCTAGTTCGCACTCATTCGCAAAAATGTTTGCAAAGTCTCACCATCGATACCTCTCTATACTCAAAATTTTCTAGGAAAACCTTGTCCGATTTTCCTGGCTAACGAAGTTATCTAAGCCACGATTAAAAGAAAGATTCTTGCCGAGTTTAATCAAAACCAGTTAATAACTTTTTGAGTTATCGTGCGGATACATACATACATACATACACACACACAGACACACACACACACACACACACACACACACACACACACACATATATATATATATATATATATATATATATATATATATATATATATATATATATATATATATATATATATATATATATATATATATATATATATATATATATATATAAACATATAAAAATTGAAACTAACCCCGGATATGGGTTCTCGGGGTCCTAGTTCGCACTCATTCGCAAAAATGTTTGCAAAGTCTCACCATCGATACCTCTCTATTAGGGAATTTTTTAAAATAAAAATTCACTAATAAAACAAACCAAACAGTAAATCCCTCGTGCTTTAAGTAACCTTATTATGACAAGCACATACACCATTTTAACGTTTTGAATAAAGTGGTTGAAGTATTTTACATAATATGTTGATAATTAATTAATTTATAGAATATAACATGATCATTTTCCAACATTCTTCCAGTATACAACACAATATTACTCCTCAGTCAATAAATTCACTTTTTTCATTCTGCTTTATCAAAACTACATTTAGTAAATTTTAATTTTACACTACAATAACGACTTGTCAATTAATGCATTCTCCAGAGCACACAGAAGCACAGAAACGAGATAAGGTTATGAGTAAAATATATAGTAGAAACAATGTGCCATATTTTATCAAAATAACTTATTGTTTGAAAATGTACAAAAATTTTCCCGCAATATACCTTAAACGTTGGTTTTCTAACCAACAAATCTTAGGTTAATAACAAATTGAGTTATTGAAATTTGAAGCATTTAATGAAAATTTGCTACCAAAACGCACTTACTGCGTCTTGATTTTTTTTCTTACAAATATATTTCGATAAAAAATGCAATAAAATAAGGGTGTTCGAAAAAAAATTTGTAGGGATCACCAACGATCGACTTGTGGGCCAGCCGGTGATTGTGAAAATAATTTTATAAGATGCAGCTCAAGACACCCTATAATTAACTTATACAATTTTTTCTCGTCTCTTGTATAATAATAAATATATTCAGCTTTACCGTAGAAACGCGTCACCCTGTATAATATCAGCCCTTTTGTAAAACTTCGATCATTTATATTTATTTATTTATTCAATATGCAAATACACAGTTTATAAACCATTTACGTATATATGTATTGATAAAATATAACAAACACTGTTTAATCCACCCACTAACATTAATAAAGGAATTATTTGCACTTGTATATAAAAATTTCCCAAATGACACAAATAATAATTCAAACAAATAAATAAAAAAACATAATATAAACGATCTCATATCATATACGGTAAATGTCAGAGCGTCTAAGAGACCTGCGCAATAATAATCATATGTTACGTTACCATGACAACCACAACTAGATCTTATATAAACTATTCAATGTAGGCGGTGGAATTAAACATAAATGTTTCAAATTTGAATAGCTTAATTTTCTGTAATCCTAAAAAGCTGAGTTTTGGCACATAATTAGGTCTTTCCCAAAGCAATATGTAAACCAAATTTAATCGAAATATCTTTGTAATTTTCGGAGAAAAAAATTTTTTTCGAAAGAAAACTCAAAATTTTCCAGGAAAACCGTGTCAGATTTTTCTGGCTAACGAACTCATCCAAGCTATTAATAAAAGAAGGGCACTTGCCGAGTTTTATCAAAATCGGTCAATTATTCTTTGAGTTAACGGTTGGATACATATATATATATATATATATATATATATATATATATATATATATATATATATATATATATATATATATATATATATATATAAACATATAAAAATCGAAACTGACCCCGGATATGGGTTCTAGGGGCCCAAATTCGCGCTCATTTGCAAAAATTTTTTCAAAGTCTCACCATCGATACCTCTCTATTAGTGAATTTTTTTTTAAATCATTAAAAAATGAAACGATAAATTACCCAGGAACAGCTGAAAAATCGTTGGCACCAAAACGGCCATGGACCAGTATTATTTGAAAGACACATGCTTGAAAAAATGTGGAGAGGTGAATCAAGAGGGAAAATTATGGGAAAACTCGCCCAAGTGACAAAACTCCGAAAAACTACCGGAAATAGGAAGTCATGGTCTGACGGCAAGGTCATACCTCCTTTAGACTGTGATCATGCTATAATGAATAGCTGCTACTAGAGGTAGTCTTTTCTTTAAAATCCCCGAAATACCAGACTCATAAAATGTTTATTGCGAAATTTAACTTGTTCTACAGATAGTCATGTTATCTTCGACTAGACACTCGATATGATATGGGTATATCTTGAATAATATTAAAACCCACCTAACTATTATAATAACAGTAGCATGCGACCTGCGAGGATCTATCGTCCGTTCCAATTAATATATTATAAACACCAGCACAACTATCAAGTTAGAATATTTAACTAACATGATTAATTCCTTCGACTGCTGCTGTATATTAATTGGACGCTTCACCAGAGAGCTATTTATCATCAATATCGTGGTTTAAATTATATACAGTTTACCAATTACAGAAAATTACTAATTGTCTGATGAGAATATAACAACTGGAAAGGTAGCAGAGCGATACATCATCAACTATGACCGTTCTTCGGTCTTTGAGAATGTTCAATCATCTTCTATGGCATCAAAATTATATTATGTGTTGATGAAACTGACTTATGGTAATGGTGGTTTTTGCGACAGACTGAGAAAAAAGAGTTCGCGACGCAGCAAGCGCGTTATGGTAGCGAATTTTCATTAAATGCTTCAAATTTGAATAACTCAATTTTCTATAATTTTTTTTTAAATTTTAACAACACACCACGAGGGCTCACAGCCTAAATACTATCGTACCGTGGGTGTTGACAAGGACGAAAGAGGCAACTTGTTAATTCTGGACTTGAAGGTTTGGAGGTTCGGAGGAGAAGGAAAAACATGTGCCTGCAAAGAATTCCACAACTTGGAAGTCCTCGGGACAAAAGAGCGGGCATAACAAGATGTTCTATGTCTGGTGACCTGAACAGTAAAAGGGTGCATTCGCTCTGTTCTTCTGGTATATCTGTTGGGGGCAGCAGGTGGGGGAACTATGGAGGAAAGCTCCTCTTAGCAGTGCCCGTGCAGATATCTATAAAATAGTGGTGGGCAAGGGATGGCAGCCTTTGGGTGAGGGTAGAGTCACCGATGAGACGTATAGCTCTCTTTCGAATGGAGTCCAGGATAGCGCGTGTAGAAGCGGAAGCTGCAACCCAGATGTGGGAGCAGTATTCGAGGTTTAAACTTATTTGTAAAGTATATAAGGTATAGAGATTAGTTGGTGAAAAGTATTTGCGAGCCCGTGCTGGTGCTAATCAAGAATTCGATCCACAGAAATGCCAACAAGAGAAAATGACTCATTACTTTAAATAACTTGGTTGTTCATTGTGATGGGTCTAGGGCTGGTGTATCTCTTATGAGAAAAAAAGCAAGACTGAGATTTGGTGGGGTTGAATTGTACAATATTTCTACTTCCCCAGTTTAATATTTTTTGGAGATCCACGGAGACAGAACCCTCCATGAGTCTGCGATCCTCATCTAATTGGGCTAAAGAGACAGGCTTAGAATATTGTATATTTGAGTGGAGGGTGCTGTCGTCCGCGTAACTGTGAACTGGGCTGGATGTGCTAGAGAGGAGGTCATTGATGTGGAGAAGAAACAAAGTAGGGGCTAAAGCTGAACCTTGAGGAACTCCTGCATTAATTGGATACAGTTTAGAGGAATGGCGATCCACAACAACAGAAATGCTCCTGTTGGAAAGAAATTTGCTGTCCAGGTACAAAATTTTGGTGGTAGGCCATAGGCCGGAAGTTTATTAAGCAGCGCTGCGTGCCAGACCTGGTCGAATGCTTTGGATATGTCTAGAGCAACAATCTGAGATTCACCGCGTAGTTCCATAGACTTGTACCAAGAATGGGTGACAAAGGAAAGGAGGTCGGCAGCCGATCTGCGCTGACGGAATCCATACTGCCTGTCGTGGATTAGACTGTGTTTTTCAAGAAATTTTAGTAATTCGGTGTTTATATACTTTTCCATCACTTTAGAGACGACTGAAAGGAGAGAAATAGGCCTGTAGTTGCTAGGAAGCGCTTTGGATCCTTTCTTGGGGGTGGGTTGTCCTCGAGCAGTTTTCCAGTTACTAGGGAATATGCCTTTATTGTAAGATATCTGAAACAGACAAGTCAGGACAGTGCGCAATTTTTGAGAACAATTGCTTGGATCTCGTCAAGGCCAGAGGCTTTCCTGGTATTAAGAGAAGAGGGCATCTTTCGTACCTTTTTAGTTTTGAAAATGATATCCGTCATTTTATGCGCGACATTGGGGACTGTTGGTGGTTGAACATTTGAAGGTGGGTTGAGAGTAGAATTGCCAGCGAACAACGAAGCAAAAAGTTCAGCCTTTCCCAGGGCGGTAGAAACAATTTCATCCCCTGAGACAAGAGGTGGGAACGTGCTTTTGCAGAAATTATTCCCAATAGATTTAGCAAGAGTCCAGAAGGGTTTGCTGCCGTTGGAGCTTGAGATGACTTTGTTTTTGATGTGGTTATGAAACGAGCTTTTTGCCTCAGAAAGAATGCGGACATAGCGGTTTCTTGCGTCGTTAAATGCTTGACGATTTTCTTGACTGGGATTGTGTAGAAGCGTTTTGTGAGCTTTGATCTTTTCAAGTCTGGCCTTGTCACAGGATTTAGAGAACCAGGGCTTTTGAGGGGCTGCAGAGGTTTTCTGTGTACGTGGAATAAATAATTCCATGCCGGCTTGGATAATTTCGGTGACGTTTTGTGAGATATCAGAGGGGTCAGGATGAGAGAAGCAGACAGACGCCCATGGCAATGAGGAAAAGTAATCCCGCATTTCGTCCCAGTTTGCGGAGTTGTAGTGCCAAACGATACGTGGGTGTGATGATTGTGTGAACTCGGGTTGCATTTCGCAGGAAGCAGTGCCCATGCCGTGGTCTGAGCGACCAAAGTGGGCGGTGACTGATATGTTATAGCATTCAGGTTTTGTAGTAAGAAGGAGATCCAAGGGATTTGAGCTGTGTGTTGGGATACGAGGAAAGTAAGTAGGTTGCTGAACCATATTGGCTAAAGAATTGCTGATTGCAAAGGCCTCCGCTGCTCTCCCTTGTGGATCGGTTTTTGAAGATCCTAGCCATTCCTTATTATGCACATTGAAGTCACCAAGAGTAGTGACCTCGGAGGAAAGATATTCAGAAATCAGATAGAAAGTTGAATTTCGGTATGTGGTAAGGTATTTCGCAAGGCAACATATCCACTAAAATTCATCAAAATAGCTTAGTAATTTTCGGAGATAAAATTTTCTACTCGCCACGTGTCGTTGCAGTTTGCAAGAGAAGCAAGTCATGTCATCATAAGTAAGACATATCTTGTAACTAATTTCTTCGTCCTGAATGAGTATCGAAGATGGGAGAGGAGTATTATCGACTGGCTGGATATAAACTTAGCGTCTAAAACTCAGTATGTGACTAAATTTTTCGGCTTGTATCCCAGCTCGTAAAAATGATACGGGAAAAACAGTTCTAAAACCAATCTTTTTAACAGAATCCTCTAACAACTCATTGCAAATGGAGGGACAGACATTTGACAGAATAATCCCTTTTGCAGGGGTTACAAGTCGTCTGACGCCTATAAGATGTTTATTGATTTGAACTTCTTTGTAGTTTTCTACAATTTTGTCTACGTGGTTTACAGTAGTTAGGTACATACAGATTTTTATTTTTTATTTTTTTATTTCAACAACACACCACGAGGGTTTACAGCCTAAATACTATCGTACCGTGGGTGTCGACAAGGAAGAAATAGGCAACTTGTTAATTCTGGACTTGAAGGTTTGGAGGTTCGGAGGAGAAGGAAAAACATGTGCCGGTAAGGAATTCCACAACTTGGAAGTCCTCGGGACAAAAGAGCGGGCATAACAAGATGTTCTATGTCTGGTAACCTGGACAGTAAAAGGGTACATTCGCTCTGTTCTCCTGGAATATATGTTGGGGGCAGCAGGTTGAGGAACTATGGAACAAAGCTCCTCTGAGCATTTCCCGTGCAGATATCTATAAAAGAGAGAGAGAGGTCACCAACAGCAGGTGGAGGTTCGGAGGAGAAGGAAAAACATGTGCCGGCAAAGAATTCCACAACTTGGAAGTCCTCGGGACAAAAGAGCGGGCATAACAAGATGTTCTGTGTCTGGTGACTTGTACAGGAAAAGTGTGCATTCGCTCTGTCCCTTGGTAGATATGTTGGGGGCACCAGGTGGAGGAACTATGAAAGAAAGCTCCTCCGAGCAGTGACCGTGCATATATCAGTAAAATAGAGATATGTCACCAACGGAACAACGGTGGGCAAGGGATGGCAGCCTTTGGGTGAGGGTAAGGTCACTGATGAGACGTATAGCTCTCTTCTGAGTGGAGTCGAGAATGGCGAGCGTAAAAGCGGACCCCAGATGTGGGAGCAGTATTCGAGGTTTGGCCTTATTTGTGAAGTATATAAGGTATGGAGATTAGCTGGTGAAAAGTATTTGCAAGCCCAGAAGAGGAAACCTAATTTCTTAGCAGCCGCTTCTGCAATTGATGTGACATGTTAGTGCCAATTGAGATTTAGGTCCACAGAAATGCCAACAGGTAAAAAGGACTAATTACTTTGAATAACTTGGTTGTTCATTGTGATGGGTCTAGGGCTGGTGTATCTCTTATGAGATAGAAGGCAAGACTAAGATTTGTTGGAGTTGAATTGTACAAGATTTCTACTTCCCCAGTCCAGTGGTAGTGAATTTTCATTAAATGCCTTAATTTTGAAACTCAATTTTCTATAAACTTAGAACGTTGAGTTTCAGTATGTAGTAAGGTCTTTTCCTAGGCAACATATTCGCTAAATTTCATTAAAATAGCTTTGTAACTTTCGGAGAAAAAAGTTTTTTTCGAAAGAAAACTCAAACGAGCTCATCCAAGCTATTAATAAAAGAAACGTACTTGCCGAGCTTCATCCAAATCGGTTAATTATTTTTTGAGTTATCGGTTGGATACGTATGTATATATATATATATATATATATATATATATATATATATATATATATATATATATATATATATAAATATAAATATATAAAAATGAAACTGACCCCGAGTATGGGTTCTAGGGGTCCTAGTTCGCGCTCATTTGAAAAAATGTTTGCAAAGTCCCACCATAGATACCTCTATTAGTGATTTTTTTAAAATAAAAATTCACTTAAAACGACGTATAATAATTGTTGATATGTGCCAAAAATGTCAAAAGTTGCAAAACAATGGAATTAACTCGAAAACGATGAACAATATCAATTTATTTCCCTACAAACATGCATTATAATTCGATGAAAAATGTAAAAATGCAATAATATAATGGGTGTTCGATTAAAAAAAAAAAAAGAAAATTTGTATCACCAACGACTTATAGGCCAACGTTTGTCAAAATAATTTTATAAGATGCAACTCACTACACCCTATAATTAACGTATAAAATTTTTTCTTGCATCTTGTATAATAACGGAAACATTGAGCTTTATACCGTAGAAATGCGTCACTCTATATATATGGGAACAGATAAAAATTGAAACTAACCCCGAATATGGGCTCTAGGGGGCGTAGTCCACGCTCATATAAAGAAGTGCATTCAAAATTCAAAAGTCGCGGTCTCTTTACTAGCGAATTTATTCTACGAGAATTCTCTAAAAATTATAGACCATTAAACCATAAACTCTACAATTAAAACTACTGCAAAAAATCATTTAGCAAAATGAAGAACAATGACGGTTGGAGCTGAAACTCAAAGGTTTGTAAAACACTCTTCTTGCGACATTTTCTCTACATAACCTAAATTCCTTTCAAATTCTTTGCCTAAATGTTGCCAATTTTGACGTTTCGAATCGCGATTTTGACGTTTTAGGAGGAAAACCCCAATTAATTTAAAAAATTAATTTCTTTAAATGCCTATAATTTTTTTCTTTTAACTTAGGTATCTACATTTTGGCAGGTAGTTTACCCTTTAGTGAATTTTTGTTTTAAAAAATTCACTAATAGAGAGGTATCGATGGTGAGACTTTGGATTTTTTTTTTCAAATGTGCGCGAACTAGGACCCCTAGAACCCATATCCGGGGTCAGTTTCAATTTTTATATGTTTATATATATATATATATATATATATATATATATATATATATATATATATATATATATATATATATATATATATATATATATATATGTATCCATCCGATAACGTAAAAAATAATTAACCGATTTCGATGAAACTCGGCAAGTGCCTTTATTTTATTATTTTATTAATGGCTTGGATGAGTTCGTTAGCCAAGAAAATCTGACGGGGCTTTGAGGGGAAATTTGGAGTTTTCTTTCAAAAAAAATTTTTTCTCCGAAAATTACAGAGCTGATTTAATGAAATTTGATGAATATATTGCCTTAGAAGAGACCTTACTACGTATCAAAATTAAACTTTCTAAGTGTATATAAAATTGAGTTATTCAAATTTGAAGCATTTAATAAAAATTCACTACCATAACGCACTTGCTGCGTCCCGAATTTTTATGATATAAAGCCGCGTACCAAATTTGGTTGCTATAGCCTTGTCACTTTGGAGATATTTAAATTTTTCGAAAGAAAACACAATTCCAATTTTATTCTATTTAACTGCGGAATTAAGCTCTAAGTAGTTTTATAACCATGTAAGAACCCAAAAACGATAATGAGATCAATTTAGTTCCCCTTTCATTTGAAACTTTTATAACCATCCACACAAAAACCTAATTTTAAACAAGTTTATCACATTTACTTATACATAAACATTATGACACGTTTTTTAAACCTAATTTCACAGTTAACTAGATTAAACCATAGAAAAAACTAGCACGTGTCTATTAGTGCCGAGCACTGCTTCTATTTAGCCTAAGACAAAACCATCATAACTTGCAACGCACTATAGACATTCTAAAGCTGGTTCTAAGATAATAGCAGGGTATGGTGAGTTTGTTTTAGACCATCTACCGTATCATTATCTGAATTTAGCATATAAACTGTGTCTTAATGGATATGCTTGTTAAGTAAATAATACAGCTGGATTTCTTGTGATGCTTAATCATTTTTCATTCATAACAGGGTTCGTTGTTATCTGAAACTTTTAAATTAAAATTGAAACGGACAAATTGTACGTTGTAAAAAGAAGTTATTTAAATCAAATAATGTGTAACAAACAGGTGTTTTCTAACGTAAAAAGACTCTAGTTATTAGTAAAGCAAGGAATAAATGCAATCAAAACAGTTAAATATGAACATATACAGGGTGAGGTCAGGTAATGGTAACAAGAATTTACCAAAGGACATAAGATCCAATTTTAAGACGAGAAGTTGGTGAATTTGCAGCTTTCCTCCCGGACAGTTTGAGATAAATCGATTGCTGATAGATACAGTTTGGCACGTTGACCCTATTTTTACCTTTTGCTTCCTTGTCTTTGGTGCGTTATTATATTTAAATTTCTACGCTGGCCTGGTACGGTAAGTTAAAAATGATGTTCTTTTCACAATTTCTCTATCTTTTTCGCTTGCTCCTTTTCCAATACATTCCTTCATCTGCAGTTACCTATCACTGTCTATTTTTCAGATTACACTCCACCGTGCTTTTAGTGAATTTTCTTTAAAAAAATTCACTAGTGAGGAGATCTCGACTTTTGAATTTTGAAAAAATTTCTTCAAATGAGGGGTAATTAGGACCCCTGTAACCCAAATCCGAGGTCGGTTTCAGACTTTATATGTTTATATATATATATATATATATATATATATATATATATATATATATATATATATATATATATATATATATTAATATATATATATATATATATATATATATATATATATATATATATATATATATATATATATATATATATATATATATATGTTTATATATTATGTATCACACCTATAACTAAAAAAATAAAAGACCGATTTTGATAAAACTTGGTGAGTACCTTCCTTTCGCAAGTGGCTTGGATAAGTTCGTTAGCCAGAAAAATCAGCCGAGATTTTCGCGGAAAATTTAGTGTTTTCATTCGAAAAAAATTTATATCTCCAAAATTAACACGCAACCAAATTTCGTACGCGGGTTTATATCATTATATGTAAGTCACCTACCAAAAGTAAGCTCTGTAGGTTAAAGGACAAAAAAGTTACAGGCATTTAGAGAAAAATAAATTTGGGTTTTCCTCAAAACGTCAAAGTCGCTATTTAAAACGTCAAAATTGGTAATATTTAGGCAATGAACCTATATATGAGCCATGGAAGGAAAATGTCTCAAGAAGAATATTTTACAGAGCCTGAAGTCTTAGTTTCAATCGTCATTGTCCTTCATTTTACTAAAATATTCGTAGAAAATTCATTTCAAATAGACCCTTACTCTGATACTTTGGCAGTAGTGTTGGTTTATCGGTTAATGGTATATCATTTTTGTCGAATTTTCGTGAAAAATTTTTAAAGCCCAATATATCCGTTATTATGCAAGATACGAAAAAAATTGTATACATTAATTATAGGGTGTCTTGAGCTACATCTTAAAAAATATTTCTACAATTACAGTGTGGCCCATAAGTCGTTGGTGATTCAAATTTTCTTTTTTTAGGGAATTTTCTTTAAAAAATTTACTAATGGAGAGATCCGTGTTTATATATATATATATATATATATATATATATATATATATATATATATATATATATATATATATATATATATATATATATATATATATATATATATATATCTTAATCAAATTTGGTGAGTACTTTCCTTTTGCAAGTGGCTTGGATATGTTTGTCAGCCAGGAATATCGGACAATGTTTTCCCGGAAAATTTTGTGTTTTCTTTCTGAAAAAATTAATATCTCCGGAAATAACAAAGTGAGGGCAACCAAATTTTGTACGCGTATTTGTGTTATAAAGAGTCAATCATTTTAGGTCTCTAAGTTTAAGGACCAAAAGTTATGGGCTGCTAAAAAACAAATTTTGGAGTTTTTCTCAAAACGTCAAACTTCAATTTAAAACATCAAAATTGGCAATGTTTAGGAAAAGAACGTGAAACAAATACGGATTGTGAAAAGAAAATGTTGCAAGAAGAGTGTTCTGCGAACCCTTAAGTTTCAGATTCAACCATCATTGCATTTCATTTTACTAAAATATTTACAGAAATTTCATTTCAAGTAGACCCTTTCTCAGATGCTTTGGCTGTCGGTTTAGTTAAGTTGATGCTTTCGCTGTAGGTTTAGTGAAGTTTATGGTTTAACGGTCTATAATTTTTAGCTAATTTTCGTAGAACAAATTCGTTAAGCATTTTAGCATTTTTTATCGAAATATGAGGCATGTTTGTAAGAAAAACTCTGGACGCAGTAAGTGCGTTTTGGTAGCAAATTCTCATTAAATCATTCAAATTTCAATAACCCAATTTGCTATTAACGTAAGTTTTGTTGGTTAGGAAACCAACATTTAACTTTATTTTCGGAAAATGTTTGTATGAACGCAGCAAGGGCGTTTTGGTTGCGAATGTTCATTAAATGTTTCAAATTTCAATAACTCAATTTGCTATTAACCTAAGGTTCATTGGCTGGGAGACCAGTTTTCTCGGAAACATTTAAAGTTTATTTTCGGAAAATTTTTGTACATTTTCAAATAATTATTTTGATAAAATATGGTACATTGTTCCTACTATACCGGTAACCAAATTGATGCCTGCTCGCATTAGAGCGATATATTTGAAATTAAAAACATTTTTATGAAAATTCACTTCCATAACGCACTTGCTGCGTTCAGAGTTTTTGACGGTTGGGGGTGGTGGGGTGTGTGTGTGGAAGCGGGGGGGGGGTTCTGCTACCTCGCCATGGGGGTTATCCTTCCCTTCATGCACACGTAGAACCACTCTTAATGCATAAACCACCTGAAAATTTTCTCCTAAACAACCCCCAAAATAGTTTCTGCACTTGGGGCGAATACGGGGTAGATAGGGTTGAAAGAAGGTATGTTAATTTTAGATAAAAAATGACATCCTGCAACTTGAAAACTTCACCCCTACATTCAACATCCCCTTCGAGTGACAGTTGCAAATTACAAATTTTTAAAGAAGAAGTAGGATATCTATTAAAAATGTTATGGTTTTAAAATTTATTACAAAATTAACAATAAAGAAAAGAAATGTATCTGATTGTCGAATTTTGCTATAACACACTGAACATTAATAACTAATCGCGTTTCATTCTTGATCATGAGAAAGCAAGCAAAACAATTTTAGAAGACCCTTAGTATTTGTTCTCCGGGCTAAGATCCTAACTCTGTTAGTCATTTTTTTCAATGAAAACTCGCTAAATAGTATTTGTTCTCCGGACTCTAAATGACGCTTGTTTGAAGAAACTTTCCGACAGTTCCACCATCATAACTCTATTAGTAATTTTTTTAATGAAAACTAGCTAAAAAAGTGCTGCAAATTGAATCATACCTTCCACATAGCTGTGATAATTAATGTCACCGTGAAAGTCGAATACAAGGTAACCTTCAGATAGCCAGAGAAAAAATCTGGAGTCTTGCCCTTAACATTTTTTTAGCTGTAACTCGAATTTGCCGAGTAATTGTGGCAGCCTCTTATACATGACGTTTGACATGCAGATGATTTTGAATGGTCACTCCCCTGAAGCGATGTTAGCCAAAAGCAATACGAAGCGTTCCTTTGTCGGATACTAACTGTATACCAAATTAAAACATTTCCGAAAACCAGCCAGATAACTCATTTTTAGTTGTGAATCTGAAGTAAACACTACGATCTATATGACAGGCATAACCTACAATAAACTAGTTAAATTTAATGTTAAATCTATCGGAAACGTTGATCATATCAGTTTGAAAAACAAATTTCCGATTCCATGTTCATTAAAATTATATATGGAGAATATCCTGAACAGATATTATAATGTTATAGAAGCATAAAATATTATTTTCTAACTCACCCTCAGACTGGGCTCCGAATGACCTCGAATAACCCCGCACACACAAAGTTTCCAAGAAACGGTAACACTTTAATATCAATGCCCGCACTTTCAAACTTCTTTAAACTCCATTATTACAATTATTTTAACAAGTTCTCGTGTATTTAATTAAAACTGTAAAGTAATAAATCACTGAAAGACGTCATAGACATAGAACAACAAATACCAACGCGACTTATAGACGTCAAATTGTAAATTCTCGAAGTGTCATATCCAAGGCACCCTACAACTATAAACCAACAGTAATAATATAATAATACAACTTGACTTATTCCAGGGACGCTTAAACAAAATTAAACTTATAGTTTATTTAATACGTTTGCCCCACATTAATTAATTTTATTTATTAAAGTAATTTGCAGTAAATTGGACAATTATATTTCAATTTTTAATGTACAATTTTTAAGTTTGTACTTAATCAAAAAGTTTTAAAAAATTTCGACGCAGAAATTGCGTTTTGGTGTAGAAGTTTTGGAAAAAATTGACTTCTTAAAAAGCATGTGTGTAAAGATAGTCGCGCGACGCAGCAAGCGTGTTATGGTAACGAACATTGATAAAAATAATGCCAACAATAATTTTAATGAATTTTCTTTAAAAAATTCACTGGTGAGGAGACTCCTACTTTTGAATTTTGAAAAAAATCTTCAAATGAGCGTTAATTAGCCCCCCAGAACACATATCCGGGTTGAGTTGTAATTTATATATATATATATATATATATATATATATATATATATATATATATATATATATATATATATATATATATATCACACCGATAACTCAAAAAATGATGGGCGGATTTTGATCAAATTTGGTTAGTACCTTGCTTTTGCAAGTGGCTTGGATAAGCTCTTCGGACAAAGAAATCTGATCAGTTCAAATAGATTAAATAATGGTTTGTTTTAATTAGTCAGTTTAGTCAGTCGGATTTCCCCTGTCCGTACCAGTTCTGAGCTGAGCTTTAATATATCGAATTTAGACCACCGCACAAGTCCACTAGTTTATATCTAATAAGCGATCAGATTAGGTGACTAGGTACTTAGCGATTTTAAATGAATTTTCTTAAAAACAAATTCACTAATGAAGAGATCCCCATTTTTGAATTTTGGAAAAATTTCTTCAAATGAGCGCAAACTAGAACGCCTAGAACCCATATTCGGGGCCAGTTTTAATTTTTATATGTTTATATATATATATATATATATATATATATATATATATATATATATATATATATATATATATATATATATATATATATATATATATATGTCTGTATGACATATAAACTAAAAAAGTAATGCGCCGATTTTGATCAAATTTGGCGTGTGCCTTTTTTTGCAAGTGGTTTGGATAAGTTCGTTAGCCAGAAAAACCGGCCCAGGTTTTCCCGGAAAATTTTGTGTTTCCTTTCGGAAAAAAAATCCCATCTCCGGAAATAAAAAAGTAAGGGTAACCAAATTTGGTAATAGTGTTTGTACTATAAATAGTGACCCACGCACCAAAATTTAGGTCTGTTAGTTAAAAGACAAAAAAGTGATAGGCATGTAAAAAAAGGGGTTTTCCTCAAAACATCAAAGTCGCGATTTGAAACGTCAAGATTCACACACATTATGTTGCGTCACTGACTAATATTAAAATTATCCAATTTTTTTTATTAGGTCTACAAAGGAGTATCCTCACATAATTTCAGTAAATAGCTCCCCTTTGGAGTAAATCAAGTCCATGTACATTCCCAATGATTCACATCATACGTACGCACAAAAAATAGCCAGTTTGATTTTTGTTAGTAGACAGGATAATTAATTTTTCTTTAAGTAAAAACAGATATACCAAAGAATTAGAGTATATTAAGGACGTGGCTGAATATAACGGATATACTGCTCGCCTAGTGGAGAAATTAATTAACAAACAGAAAGCAAAGAAAATGTTAGCGGAATCAACGACTTTTAGAAGGAAGAAACCCCAAAAAAACTTTATTTACTTACCATTTGAGCCTCGAATCACGAGGGATGTAGATAGCATTTAAAAAAAAGCTAATTTGCAACTATCATTTTCGACAAAAAATACTTAAAAAAAACTTGCTAGGTAACCCAAAAGACAAGGATAGTACGGCCAAAATGTCGGGAATTTATTAAATAGGTTGTAAAGATTGTGATTTTAAATACGCCTGACAAACAAAAAAAGATCTATTGCAATTAGATTCAAAGAACATTTAGCACAATTAAGATACGATACTATAGATAGATCTTCCGTTGCCCGACATATTTGGGATAATAATCACCACGTTAATGATGAGAATCGAAAATCAATAAAAAATGTTAGACAACCAGGACAGCTAAACGCCTTCGAAAGTATATATATATATATATATATATATATATATATATATATATATATATATATATATATATATATATATATATATATATATATATATATATATATATTGGAATCGGTCCGGTTCCTTGCGGGCTGGTGACGGCTCACTATTGTCGGCTTACTAGCGGAATTACCAATACTGTATCTACCTCGTGTGGCGTCCGCTTTTATATGAATTTCACAGACGGCAAAAAACTCCGCAATGCATGGAATTTTATCATCTTATCAGGTCTGGATAGGATAATTCATACGAAATACACATTTAACTAAATATAAATCGCTCTAAAATATTTTATGGTGAAAATATTTTACCAAATATTTATATAGTTTGTATTTTGTTATTGTCTATTTAATGAATTATTTAATTCGCAATTCCGCGTTTTGTACAACAGACCAACAGAAAATAATACTTTATTTATATATATATATATATATATATATATATATATATATATATATATATATATATATATATATATACATATATATATATATATATATATATATATATATATATATATATATATATATATATATATATATTGCTAAATATAGTAATAATAAAATGTATATGAATCTCCCACCGCCGCCTATGGGTAGTTTCCTGATAGATTACTTTACAAAAAATACAGGCGATAGATAATAAAAGAATTCAGATATTTCCGCCAAACGAAATATGTTAATTTTGGTGTCGTTGAACCTCCCTGAATCGTTAGTGACTGACTACCTGCAGAAGAATATAAACAGAGATGTGGATATAAGATGTTTAGAATTATTCATCCTCTGATGACGCTAATTTGCGTAGTGAAACGATCTTACGATTTTTAAAAAATTATTGTGATTTGGGTTCTCCAAGTGTACTTACGTGCATTTATATTTTAAAATATATTTTCAGTAACTAAATGAAATATTCAAGAAATCAAAGCTTTTGCTGTCACTGAAAGTCATTCTTTGTTAAATCTAGTGCGTCGTATCACGTCCGTACATTTTTTAAATGGGTGATTTTACTGCACAATAGGTCACTGTTTAAGTATATGGTTTTCGTGATGGAAATGGCATGGCAGCCGTGAAAGAGTTTCGCCGCAGATTTTCTAATCGAAAAACTCAAAATCTTCAAGTATTTTCATAAATCTTTGCAAGATTCAGTGAGTTTGGAATTTTGAAGGCTGAAAGAGGTGAAGTACCAGGGAGACAAAATGTTGCAGATCGTGAAGACGCTGTAATTCATGCAGTTTTAGACAATACTACTACTACAAGTAGGCGTTGAATATCTGTGGAGTTAGGATTTTCACAACGTGTTAGTTCGAGAACTGTATGTGGGGAGCAATTACACCCTTACCACTATACAGGTGGTGTTTAAGCTCTTCATCCTGGAGATGCCGAGCAACGTTTAAGTTTTTGTCAGTGAACCATTAGAAATATGATTGATGGTCACTATTTTGTTCTGTCTGTTTTGTGAACAGATGAAGCCAATTTTACAAGAAACGGCATTGCAAACTTTCGACACTTGCAACTTTATTCATTGCACAACCTACATGTTAAGAGAAGAAGAAGACTCGAGCACAAATTTTCTATTAGTATTTAAAGAGGAATCTTCAATAGTCAGTTACTAGAGTTGCAAAAACTTAATAATCCCATGAACGCATATAGTTACAGGGACTTTCACGAAAATCATTTGTATAACTTATTCGAAAACATTCCGTTGAATATTAGACAAATTTACTTTCAACAAAATGGTGCATCTTCTCACAATGGCACATTAGTGACAAAATGGCTGAATAATAACTTTCAAGATAGATGGATTGGTCGTTTTAGTCATGTGAGGTGGCCTCCAAGAAGTCCCGAGTTAAATCCGATAGATCTCCTTTTATGGGGTTGTTTAAAGCAACGGATTAACAGAAACGTAATTAACACTAGAGAACAGTTGCATGAACGAATTACAATGGCCGCGAATTAAATTCGTGGTAAGATAAGTATGCGCCGTGTGTATACATCGCTAATACGACGGTGTCAAGCTTGTATTACAGCTAAAGGTGTACACTTCAAACATTTGTTATCGTTCTTTAATAACACTTGGGGTTATTTTCTGTGTTGTTTTTTAATTGAAAGTTTATTTCAAAACTAAGATATATTTGATTGTTAAATTTGTTTTGGCAAAAAAAATCCGTTAAGTGTTTTACACATAACTGTGGCTGACTCCAGTAATTACCTTTATCGTAAAAAGTTGATTTACTCCAAAAGTAAGCTATTTGCTATTTTCAAACAATTATTCACTAGATTTAACAAGGAATGTCTTTTAATGACAGCAATAGCTTTGATTTGTTAGGTATTTAATTTAATTACTGAAAATACATACTTTTTTTTTATGTCAACAACACACCACGAGGGCTTACAGCCTAAATACTATCGTACCGTGGGTGTTAACAAGGAGGAAAGAGGCAGCTTGTTAATTCTAGACTTGAAGGTTTGGAGGTTCGGAGGAGAAGGAAAAACATGTGCCGGCAAGGAATTCCACAACTTGGAAGTCCTCGGGACAAAAGAGCGGGCATAACATGATGTTCTATGTTTGGTGACCTGGACAGTAAAAGGGTGCATTCGCTCTGTTCCCCTGGTAGATCTGCTGGGGGCAGCAGGTGGGGGAATTATGGAGGAAAGCTCCTCTGAGCAGTGCCCGTGCAGATATCTATAAAAGAGAGAGAGGTCACCAACGGCACGTCGGTGGGCAAGGGATGGAAGCCTTTGGGTGAGGGTAGAGTCACCGATGAGACGAATAGCTCTCTTTTGAATGGAGTCCAGGATAGCGAGTGTAGAAGCGGCAGCTGCACCCCAGATGTGGGAGCAGTATTCGAGGTTTGGCCTTATTTGTGAAGTGTATAAGGTATAGAGATTAGTTGGTGAAAAGCAATTTCTTAGCAGCCGCTTCTGCAATTGATGTAACATGTTGGTGCCAATTAAGATTTCGATCCACAGAAATGCCAACAAGAGAAAGGGACTCATTGCTTTGAATAACTTGGTTGTTCATTTTGATGGGTCTAGGGCTGCTGTATCTCTTGTGAGAAAGAAAGCAAGACTTAGTTTTGGTGGGGTTGAATTGTACAAGATTTCTACTTCCCCAGTCTAATATTTTTTGGAGGTCTACGGAGACAGAACTCTCCATGAGTCTGCGATCCTCATCTAATTGGGCTAAAGAGACAGGCTTAGAATATTGTATGTTTGAGTGGAGGGTGCTGTCGTCCGCGTAACTGTGAACTGGGTTAGATGTGCTAGAGAGGAGGTCATTGATGTGGAGAAGAAACAAAGTAGGGGCTAAAGCTGAACCTTGAGGAACTCCTGCATTAATTGGATACAGTTTAGAGGAATGGCCATCCACAACAACAGATATGCTCCTGTTGGAGAGGAAATTTGCTGTCCAGGTACAAAGTTTTGGTGGTAGGCCATAGGCCGGAAGTTTATTAAGTAGCGCTGCGTGCCAGACCTGGTCGAATGCTTTGGATATGTCTAGAGCAACAATCTGGGATTCACCGTGTTGTTCCATAGACTTGTTCCAAGAATGGGTGACAAAGGAAAGGAGGTCGGCAGTTGATCTGCGCTGACGGAATCCATACTGCCTGTCGTGGATTAGACTGTGTTTTTCAAGGAATTTTAGTAGTTCGGTGTTTATATACTTTTCCATCACTTTAGAGATGACTGAAAGGAGAGAAATAGGCCTGTAGTTGCTAGGAAGCGCTTTGGATCCTTTCTTGGGGATGGGTTGTACTCGAGCAGTTTTCCAGTTACTAGGGAATATGCCTTTATTGTAAGATATCTGAAACAGACGAGTCAGGACAGGAGCAAGTTCTGGTGCGCATTTTTTGAGAACAATTGCTGGGATCTCGTCAAGGCCAGAGGCTTTCCTGGTATTAAGAGAAGAGAGCATCTTTCGTACCTTTTTAGTTTTGAAAATGATATCAGTCATTTTATGCGCGACATTGGGGACTGTTGGTGGTTGAACATTTGGAGGTGGGTTGAGAGTAGAATTTCCGGCGAACAACGAAGCAAAAAGTTCAGCTTTGCCCAGGGCGGTAGAAACAATTTCATCACCTGAGACAAGAGGTGGGAACGTGCTCTTGCAGAAATTATTCCCAATAGACTTGGCAAGAGTCCAGAAGGGTTTGCCGCCGTTGGAGCTTGAGAGGACTTTGTTTTTGATGTGGTTATTAAACGAGTTTTTTGCCTCAGAAAGAATGCGGACATAGCGGTTTCTTGCGTCGTTGAATGCTTGACGATTTTCTTGACTGGGATTGTGTAGAAGCGTTTTGTGAGCTTTGACCTTTTCAAGTCTGGCCTTGTCACAGGATTTAGAGAACCAGGGTTTTTGAGTGGCTGAAGAGGTTTTCTGTGTACGTGGAATAAATAATTCCATGCCAGCTTGGATAATTTCGGTGACGTTTTGTGAGATATCAGAAGGGTCAGGATGAGAGAAGCAGACAGACGCCCATGGAAATGAGGAAAAGTAATCCCGCATTTCGTCCCAGTTTGCGGAGTTGTAGTGCCAAACGATACGTGGGTGTGATGACTGTGTGACCTCGGGTTGCATTGCACAGGAAGCAGTGACGATGCCGTGGTCTGTGCGACCAAGGGGGGCGGTGACTGATATCTTATAGCATTCAGGATTTGTAGTAAGAAGGAGATCCAAGATTTGAGCTGTGTGTTGGGATACGAGGAAAGTAAGTAGGTTGCTGAACCATATTGGCCAAAGAATTGCTGACTGCAAAGGCCTCCGCTGCTCTCCCTTGTGGATCGGTTTTTGAAGATCCTAGCCATTCCTTATTATGTACATTGAAGTCGCCAAGAATAGTGACCTCGGAGGAAGGATATTCAGAAATCAGATAGTCGGTTTTTTCAGAAAGGTAGTCAAAGAGCTGGACAAAGTTGTTGTCAGAAGGTGACCGGTAAATGCAACAGATGAATTTAGTTGCAGCCCTGAGAGAGAGTTTTATCCATAGTATGTCTTTTCTTCCAGCTTCTAAATTGGGAAGTCTGGTGCAGGGTAGATTGCTATGGACGAATGCGCACACGCCTCCATGCAATCTAAAGGCAGTAAGGAGCTCATACCCCGGGAAATTAAGGTGATTAGTGGCTGTTTTGGCACTGATTTGGGTTTCGGTGAGGAAGAGGAGTTGGGGCCTGTTAGCCTGGAGGAAATGGTGGACGGAGTTCAGATTAGAATTTAGGCCACATATATTCGAAAAGGATACGTTAAATCTTGATGTTGGCGCCCCCTGTACACCCCTCTCCCGGAGATCCGAATGGAGGGGTATTTTGCCTCCGGAATATTTTATACAAGAAGGAGCCATCATCATTTTTGCTTATAAGGGAAACCGACTCATACACCAGAACCAATATTAGCTAAAAAAATTATAGACCGTTAAACCATAAACTTCACTAAACCTACAAATAAATATCCAAAAAAGCCTCAACTTAACTAAACTGACAGCCAAAGCATCAAAGAAAGGATCTATTTGAAATGAATATTTTGTAAACATTTTAGTAAAATGAAGGGCAATGACGGTTGAATATGAAATTTAAGGGTTCGCAGAACACTCTTCTTGCAACAATTTCTTTTCACAATTCGTATTTGTTTCACTTTCTTTGCCTAAACATTGCCAATTTTGACGTTTAAAATTGCAAGTTTGACGTTTTGAGGAAAACTCCAAAATTTGTTTCTTTAACTGCCCATAACTTCGTTGTCTTTAAAGCTAGAGACGTAACTTTGCGTACAGAGTTCACTCTTTATAATACAAACATGCGTACCAAATTTGGTTGCCCTTACTTTGTTATTTACGGAGATATGATGTTTTTTTAGAGAGAAAACACAAAATTTTCCGGGAAAACCTGGTCCGATTTTCCTGGCGAACGAATTTATCCAAGCCACTTGCAAAAGGAATGTACTCACCAAATTTGATCAAGATCGGTCCATTATTTTTTGAGTTATCAGTCGGATATATATATATATATATATATATATATATATATATATATATATATATATATATATATATATATATATATATATATATATATATATATATATATATATATATATATATATATATATATAAACACAGATCTCCTCATTAGCGAATTAAAAAAAATCGCTAAAAATGGTTCGGTAAGTTTGTTAGCCGGGAAAATCCGACCAGTTTTCCGGGAAAATTTTGGGGTTTTCGCAAAATGTTGTGTTACGGAAAATAACAAAGCTAGGGAAACTAAATTCAGTACGCATGTCTCCATTGTAAAACGTATGCCATATTCCAAAATTCAGATCTCTAAGTTAAAAGCAAAACACGTTATCAGTATTTGTCCAGATCTTTTACAACTTCTTTTGCATGTTGCCTTTATAGAACTTGACTAGGCTTATACCCAAATTAAAGTAATCCTACTTGAAATTTCTGGGTGAATATGAAACTACAAATTATAATTTGGATTAGTATTTTTATGAAACTTTGTTACCATAACGCACTTGCTGCGTCGGTAATTTTTTCCCGACTATTTTTACACACATCTTTTTTAAGAACTAAAATGTTTTCAAAAATTCTCCACTAAAACGTAATTTCTACGTCGAAATTTTTTATAACTTATTGATTAATTACAAACTTAAAAAAAATCGTGCATTAGACAAGAAAAAGGACGGCTGAGTTTACTGTAAAATACTTGAATAGAGAAAATTAATTCACATGGATCAAACTTATTGAATAAACTACAGGTTCAATTTTGTTTAAGCGTCACTGGAATAAGCCAAGTTGCATTATTAATACAGTTTCTGCACAGCCTAATAATGTTTCTTATGCTGTGGTTTTCGTTAAGAAGTCGTAGGGTGCCTTGATATTGATATGACACTTCCGAAAATTGCTAATTTGACGTTTATGAGTGGCGTCGGTGCTTCTTGTTATCGAATGTCGTTTCATTGTCCTATTACTTTACATTTTTATTTAAATATACAAAAACTTGTTAAAATAATTATAATAATGGAGTTTAAAGAAGTTTGAAAGTGCGGGCAGTGATATTAAAGTGTTACCGTTTCTTGGAAACTTTGTGTGTGCGGGGTTATTGGAGGTCATTCGGAGCCGAGTCTGGGGTGAGTTAGAAAATAATATTTTATGCATCTATAACATTATAATATCAGTCCAAGATATTCTCCATATATAATTTTAATGGATGTATAATCGGAGGTTTGTTTTGAAACTGATATTATCAACGTTTGCGACAGATTTAACATTTAATTTAACTATTTTATTGTAGGTTATGCATGTTATATAGATCTTAGTATTTAATTCGGATTTACAACTAAAAATCAGTTCTCTGGTCGGTTTTCGGAAATGTTAAGTGGTACTTTAAGATTATTTAAACGGTTGGGCATTTAATTTTCATTCCTGGCGATAAGTGACAAAATGGCCGCAACTTATGCTGTAGTCGTCATATCCATAGGCTACTAGAACTGTGTAAATTATGTTTTTGTTTGAACTTGATCATCTGGTGGAAGAATCTGTAAAACGTTAACATGGTTTGTGAACCACAATACATTCCTTTGCTAGATTTTTTTAACTGTAACGTTAAATATCCCTAGTTCTCAAAATATAAGTTTTTGAGAAACTAAACAATAATTTCAGTTCTCTTATATTATACCTAGGTATATCATAATGGTTGTAGTAAGAATAAGAACTTCAATGTTTTCTTAGCGGCGCTTGTGTAGCGAAGTGCTTTTCAATTTGAAGGGAGAAACTGGAGTTTTAAAATCAAGGTGACCTTGCAATGTAGTGACAGGTTTTTGATCCGTTGTAGTTAGGTACTACCTATGTTATCCAGGTTTTCCTAAGTACGTGTAAAATATCATGATATTCTTTTTATTTTTATTTTAGAGAAATAAAATTATGTCTCGACTACTAAGATCATCGACATATATAAATTATATAGAAAAACATTTTAGGTACAATGTAGGTGCATTAAATATATGTGTTCCTGGACCAGTAAATTATATAATACAACGGTTACAGTTATATGTGTGTTTATATAGTTCGCTAGATTTAAGAAATTTATTATGTTTTCTGGTGCTGCTGTGGCTAAGGTTACCATGGATCTATTTTCGGCTAAAAACAACTTTCTTTGGAGTCTGTGTTTACTGCACTCTGTGACATTATGACTTGCTGAAAGGCTCACATTGCAGGTATCACAAACTGGTGGTATTTGTTGTTCCAGTAGGTACTTGTGTGCGAGTGCTGTGTGTCCTATCCGGAGTCTTCTCAGGACGGCCAGGGATCTGCGACTTAGTATAGGTGGTTCGATTGCATCAATGGTTGGTGCTAGTTCGTATCAGATTTATTCCTTGACACAGTCTATGTGTTTGGTGTTGCAGTTGACAGGAAACACATTATTTTTAGCGAATTTAAAATTAAAAAAAAATTGGCTAATGAGGAGATCTGTGTATATATATATATATATATATATATATATATATATATATATATATATATATATATATATATATATATATATATATATATATATATATATATATATATATATATATATATATATATATCCGACCGATAACTCAAAAAATAATGGACCAATCTTGATCAAATTTGGTGAGTACCTTCCTTTCGCAAGTGACTTGGATAAGTTCGTTAGCCAGGAACATCGGCCCAGGTTTTCCAGGTAAATTTTGTGTTTTCTCTCTAAAAAATGTATATCTCTGGAAATAACAAAGTAAGGACAACCAAGTTTGGTACACCTGTTTGTATTACAACGGGTCAACCATGCACCAAAATTTAGGTCCCTAGGTTTAAGGTTTAAGACAAAGAAGTTATGAAAAAAACAAATTTTGGAGTTTTCCTCAAAACGTCAAACTCGCAATTTTAAACGTCAAAATTGGCAATGTTTAGGCAAAGAACGTGCAACAAATACGGATTTTGAAAAGAAAATGTTGCAAGAAGAGTGTTCCGCGAACCCTTAAGTTTCATATTCAACCGTCATTGCCCTTTATTTTACTAAAATATTTATAGAAAATTCATTTCAAATAGACCCTTTCTCTGATGCTTTGGCTGTCAGTTTAGTTAAGTTGATGCTTTCGCTGTAGGTTTAGTGAAGTTCATGGTTTAACGGTCTATAATTTTTTTAGCTAATTTTCGTAGAACAAATTCGTTAATACATTTTTGCATTTTTTATCGAAATATGATGCGTTTGTAAGAAAAAATTGTGGCCGCAGTAAGTCCGTTTTGGTAGCGAATGTTCGGTAAATTTGCAGTTTAGTTCCCGAACGCTTTTCAAAAAACTGTTTTCACAAACCTGCCTAGACCCCCCCCCGACTCCACAAACTCCAAGAAAAATTTCTTGTTTACACTCTTCAAGGAAGTTACGGGACCAGGAGTGAGTAGGGGTATATATTTTTTTAGCTAATTTTCGTAGAACAAACTCGTTAATGCATTTTTGCATTTTTTACCGAAATATGATGCGTTTGTAAGAAAAACATCTAGACGCAGTAAGTGCGTTTTAGTAGCTAATTTTCGGTAAATTTGCAGTTTAGTTCCCGAACGCTTTTCAAAACACTGATTTAGAAACCTGCCTAGCCCTCCTCCCTGGATCCACAAACCCCAAGAAAAATTTATTGTTCACACTCCCCAAGGAAGTTACGGGACCGGGAGTGAGTAGGGGTATATATTTTTTTTAGCTAATTTTCGTAGAACAAACTCGTTAATGCATTTTTGCATTTTTTATCGAAATATGATGCGTTTGTAAGAAAAAAAACTGGACGCAGTAAGTGCGTTTTGGTAGCGAATTTTCGGTAAATTTGCAGTTTAGCACCCGAACGCTTTTCAAAAAAGTGTTTTCAGAAACCTGCCTAGCCCCCCCCCCCCCCTGAATCCGCAAACCCCAAGGAACATTTCTTGTTCAGACTCCCCAAGAAAGTGACGGGACCAGGAGTGAGTAGGGGGGAAAATTTTTTAGCTGAATTTCGTAGAACAAATTCGTTAATGCATTTTTGCATTTTTTATCGAAATATGATGCGTTTGTAAGAGAAATATCTGGATGCAGTAAGTGCGTTCTGGTAGAGAATTTTCGGTAAATTTGCAGTTTAGATCTCGAACGCTTTTCAAAAAACTGTTGTCAAAAACCTGCCTAGCACCCCCCCCCCCTGGATCCAGGAAACCCCCAAGGAACATTTCTCGTTCACACTCCCCAAGGAAGTTACGGGACCAGGAGTGAGTAGGGGTGTATAATATAGTACATGGTTTCTACTACATAGGCTATACCGGTAATCAGATTAATGCCTGCTCGCATTTGCTATTAAAAACATGTTTATGGAAATTCACTTCCATAACACATTTGCTGCATCTAGACTTTTGAAAAATGTTTATATATTTTCAAACAATAAATTTATTTCGATGAAATATGGTACATTGTTTCTACTATATAGGCAACCAAGTTTGATGCCTGCTTTCATAAAAGAAAGACATTTGCTATTAAAAATATTTTTTATTGAATCATCATAAACAAAATTACTGATAGAGACTGTGACTTACGGAAAATTTCTTCGTTCGAATGACGACGAATTAGAGCCCGAGAACAAATATGACACAAGTGTATCAGCGTCAGTGGTGACACTTTGAAGAATTACTCTAATTATTATGACCTATTTCATTTGTTTTAGTCAATTTAATTTTCTTTAAAAAAACTCAGTAATGAAGAGATCCCGACTTTTGAATTAAAAAGAAATTTCTTCAAATGAGCGCTAATTAGCCGCCCTAGAACACATATCCGGGGTCACTTTCAATTTTTATATGTTTATATATATATATATATATATATATATATATATATATATATATATATATATATATATATATATATATATATATATATATAGATATATATATATATATATATATATATATATATATATATATATATATATATATATATATATATATATATATATATATATATATATATATATATATATATATATATATATATATATATATATATATATAAATATATGTATGTATCACACCGATAACTCAAAAAGTAATGGGACGATCTTGATCAAATTTGGTGAGTACCTTCCTTTCGCAAGTGGCTTGGATAAGTTCGTTAGCCAGGAATATCTTTCCAGGTAAATTTTGTGATTTCTCTCTAAAAAATGTATATCTCCGGAAATAACAAAGTAAGGGCAACCAAGTTTGGTACGCCTGTTTGTATTACAAAGGGTCAACCATGCACCAAAATTTAGGTCCCTAGGTTTAAATACAAAAAAGTTATGGGAAGTTAAAGAAAAACATTTTGGAGTTTTCCTCAAAACGTTAAAGTCGCGATTTGAAACGTCAAAATTGGCAATGTTTATGCAAAGGACGTGAAACCAATATGGAGTGAAAAGAAAATTTTGCAAAAAGAGTGTTCTGTGTACCCTTAAGTTTCAGCTTAAACGTCATTGCCCTTCATTTTACTAAAATATAAATTTATTTCAAATAGACCCTTTCTCTGATCCTTTGGCTGTCGGTTTAGTTAAGTTGATGCTTTCGCTGTAGGTTTAGTTAAGTTTATGGTTTAATGGTGTATAATTTTTAGCTAATTTCCGTAGAACAAATTCATTAATGCATTTTTGCATTTTTTATCGAAATATGATGCATGTTTGTAAGAAAAAAAATCTGGACGCAGTAAGTGCGTTTTGGTAGCGAATTTTCATTAAATTCTTCAAATTTCGATAACTCAATTTGCTATTAACGTAATGTTGTTGGTTAGGAAACCAACATTGAAGTTTATTTTCGAAAAATTTTTGTACATTTTCAAACCATAAGTAATTTTGATAAAATATAGTACATTGTTTCTACTACATAGGCTATACCGGTAATCAGATTGATGCCTGCTCGCATTTGCTATTAAAAACATTTTCATGAAAATTCATTTCAATAACGCACTTGCTGCGTCCAGACTTTTAATTTATATGTTCGAGAAAATGAAAATTGGTTTGTTTCGCTAATTTTTTCTTGTAGTATCAAAACATAATGTTTGTTAAATCGATTTTTTTCAAAAGTGGATTCAGATACCGAAATGAAACAAAAACTAACAACTAATTGAAAAATGATTTCTATTTTAGGTTTTGATTCAAATTTCATGTTAGACATGCAGGGTGAAGAGTTATTAACTGCAAATATCGATGAAATTGGTCGTAAGCGGGCCCTCTATGAGCAACGCGTTACTTGCAACATGTATCTTATTCGTCGCCTAATAACTTCACAAATTTTCAAGTTGCTAACCTAGATATTTTCAGAATAATGAGAAAAATAAAAATCTAGACGCAGCAAGTGCGTTATGGTAGTGACTTTTCAGAGAAATGATCTGGCACCAAATATTTTATTAAAGCTTGTTTTTTCTGGGAACATAGAAATCAAAATTTTGGTGTGTAGTTTACTATTTACATCGTAAACTACCTACCAAATTTGGTTGTCATAGATATTTTATTTTTTAAGATAATTTTTTTTCCAAAATAAAACTCAAAAATCTTCCGGGAAGCCTCGTCCGATTTTCCTGGATGACAAGCTTATCTAAGCCACTTACATCGGAAGGTACATGCCAAATTTGATCAAAATCGGTCCATTATTTTTTGAGTTATCGGTGTGATACATACACACACACATACATATATATATATATATATATATATATATATATATATATATATATATATATATATATATATATATATATATATATATATATATATATATATATATATATATATATATATATATATATATATATATATATATATATAGAAATTGAAACTGACCCCGGATATGGATCTAGCAGTGATAGTTAGCTCTCATTTGCAAAAAGTGTTTCAAAATTCGAAAGTTGGGGTCTCCCCATTAATGAATTTTTTCTACGAAAATTCACTAAAACCAATTAAAATTGTTTACTTTCAACATCCTATATTTCCGAAGCCTTCAACTTTATCATAGGGCATGTTTGCTTCAATGGTAATAATTTGACGTGTAGTATCTTCAGCTTTCGGATTTCCCATTGTTAATATATTACCTGTATATAAGTGTCCAAAAACTCCCATGCCAAACTGCAACTCTGAATCCTTGTACACTAGAGGTAATTTTATGTTGATTTAACCCAAGATCTGACCTAAATTCAAAAGCACTTTCTAAGGGAGGTAGAGCCCTTTGGAAGTGGCGCTTTCAGGTAAGTTTTTTAAGGTATCTAAAAAAGGACGCTACCTAAAAATTTTAAGCTTGGCACAATGAATATGAACTTTTAACGAGAAATATTGTAATGACATATTTTTCTGTTGCAATCACAATCATTCGAGGGTGGGGGAACAAAGGACATTTTAAATTATTTTTTTTTATAGCCTCGGTGGTTCAGTGGTAAGAACGTGTGCCTCTGAACAGAAGGGTACCGGGTTCGATCTCAGCGTTCTTCTTTCAGTTTTTCAGTACATACTGTAACATTAAAATCAACCGAGGTGGTGGCATTGTATGTGAGCAAGTTGAATGTCTGCACGTTCCAAAATTAGGAGGGGGCGTAAAGCCGTCGGTCTCGTGTACATGCGATGTTGGGCACGTTACAGATCCCTACCCTGCTTACAGGAAGGCAGGGGTTCGGTAAAATTTTCAGGATAGTGAGGTGAAACTGTTCCCTGGCGTCGGTGATTGGCCATAGTCGCGGAAATAGACCGACGTTAAAGAAATAAAAAAAAAGAATCTTTAAGTTTCAAAATTTTTTGTGTCAAATTCAAAAACTCCATAGTATTGCATAATATAAATGTGCTCTTGTCTGAAATCGCAATGTTGCACCGTTTTTGAGAAAAATCAATTTAAAATTTTTGAAATTTTATGCTAGAAACCTTAAAAGTTTAAATTAATACAAAATATTTTGGTTTTGTGCCCTTCTAAGATCACCTTCGAATTATCCACTTTGTCTTCTTTTAACTTAGAGAACTAAGTTTTGGTACATAGTTTATTTTTTAGTGAATTAAAAAAATCACTAATAGAGAGGTATCAATGGTGAGACATTGCAAAATTTCTTTCAAATGAGCGCGAACTAGGACCCCTAGAACCCATATCCGGGGTCAGCGTCAATTTTTATATAGTTTATGTTTAAAGATAACCAACCGATATCGATGAAAGTCGGCAAATGCCTTTCTTTTATTAATGGCTTTTTTTTTTTTTTGTTCCCTCAGGGCTCGTCCGCGGCCTTGCCGCCCCGATAGCACCGCAACCCTTGGTTGATTGTGCATACCCCTAGTCTTACTCCACCCATTCCAAAATCACTGTGCCTTGAACTAGTCTGCACAGCGATTGGTAGGGTGAAGTTTTATATTGCTCTGTCTCCGGTCTAGAGTGACCGTAGATCAGTTGTCTTTTCCGGTCCAGAGCTATACACTCGCACAAGATGTGCTGGGCTGATTCCTCCCCCTCGCCGCAGAGTCTGCATGCGAGGTCCCCTTCGAACCGCCCCATTTTATGTAGGTGTTTCTTGACGGCCATGTGTCCCGTCAAGAGACCTGTTGTGTTTCTGAGCTGTCCTCTGCTAAGGTTTAGCAGCTCCACAGCTCTCTTTGAACTGGGTCCGTCAATTATTGACTTCCCATGTCTGAGCCCTGGACAGTCCGCCCAGTACACCTTGTGTTGGTTTCTGACCCAGGACTTAATGGCTCCCCTGGCAGTGCTCTTTGACACGCCCAGAGCCGGTTCTGGTCCCATAAATGGTTCTGCTGACCCCCTCTTTGCGAGACTGTCCGCTTCTTCATTGCCTTTGACCCCCGAGTGACCCGGCACCCAGATGAGGGTCACCTCATTCTGCCCAGCCAGGTCGCTCGTCTCGTCTCGGCACTCACTCACCAGCCAGGAATTTACCCGTGGGCTACTTAGTGCCTTAAGGGCTGCCTGGCTGTCTGTGGCTATGAGGATCCGCTTGTTGGTGTAGCCCCTCCTCTTGTTCTCCCGCACACAGTGCAGGATGGCGTACATCTCGGCCTGAAACACCGTTGCATGGGCTCCGAGGGAAATACTGTGACTTACCCTCGGTCCTTCCGAGTAAACACCTGCCCCCGTCCCACGCTCCCCGCCAGATCCGTCCGTGAACCAGACGAGCGCGTCCCGTGGTATGCCCGGTGTCTCCTCCCGCCATGCCCCGCGATCAGGGATTTCCACTGTGAAGTTGTTTTCCCTGCACATTCGCGGGCTCGCGAAGTCTGACCTCATTTCAAGCATGGGTTCCTTCACGATCTCCTGAATTTTGCAGTGGCCCCTGAAGCCTGGGTTGATCTTCAGTCTACCATTGCAGGCTAGTCTGTATAGTCCTAGCCTGGCCTCTCCCATAATAACGAAGTGTAGGGGGGGTAGATCCAGCAACACCTCCATGGCGGCTGTTGGGGTTGAAGACATGGCCCCTGTGATGCCTAGGCAAGCCATCCTTTGGATCTTGCCTAGTTTTTGTTTGGCACTGGATTGTGTCACCTTAGGCCACCAGACCAGTGCCGCATATGTTAACGATGGTCTGACCACCCTTGTGTACAGCCAGTGGGCCATACTAGGTCTTAGTCCCCACGTTTTTCCATATAGCCGCCTAGTGACGGCTAAGGTCATGACTGCCTTACGCAGTATTTTTCCAATGTGACCATTCCAGGTTAGCTTAGAGTCCAATACGACCCCAAGATATTTTACCTCCCTGGCCATTGGAACGCTCCTACCGTATAGAGTGAGAGTTCTGTGGCTTTCACACTTCCTCCTCCTCGTAAACGGCACGACGGTTGCTTTCTCGGGGCTCACCCCGAGCCCTTGATCAACCGTCCACCCTTCCACCACTTTCAGTGCAGTCTGCATACGCTCCCACACTGCCTGTGTGACCTTTCCTCGGACTATGATGACAATGTCGTCCGCATAGCCCTGTACCTCATACCCCCCTCCCGAGAGCCTCCCCAGCAGGCCGTCCACGACTAGACACCAGAGCAAGGGAGACAGAACGCTCCCCTGCGGACACCCCGCCGCGACCCCCGCCAGCAGAGTCCCTCCCGCGAGTGAGGTGAACACCGCCCTGTCCCTGAGCATGGAACCGATCCACCTGCAGCAGGTCTCCTCTATTCCACGCTCCCGGGCAGCTGCCAGAACCGATCCGAACGAGGTGTTGCTAAAGGCCCCCTCTATGTCTAGGAAGGCCCCCAGCGCCACCTCCTTGTTCTCCAGCGTATTCTCCAGTTTCAGCACCAGTTGGTGCAGTGCTGTTTCTGTTGAGAATCCTGCTCTGTATGCATATTGTCCGCAGTGTAGAGGATATGCTTCCAGTACACCGCCCCTAATGTGCCGGTCGAGCAGTTTTTCCACTGTTTTCAGCAAGAAGGACATGAGACTTATTGGCCTCAGGGATTTTGCCTGGTCTGTTGGACGCCCAGGTTTAGGAATAAATACAACCCTGGCCAGTCTCCATGCCCTCGGAATGTACCCCAGAGCCAGGCTGGCCCTCATAATGAGGGTAAGCACCGGCGCCAGTATATCTATCCCCTGTTGGAGCATGATGGGCATTATTCCATCAAATCCCGGCGATTTGTATGGCTTAAAGCTGTTAATGGCCCATCTGATTTTGCTCCAGGTAACCACCTCTTTAGCGACTGTCCAGTCTACTCTAGATGCCCGCCTATAAGGCGCCTCTATTTCTGAGTGTTCCCAGTCCGGAGGTGATTGGTTTATTATGTTACAGCCGGGGAAGTGCGTCTGGAGTAAAATTTCCATAGTTTCCTCCTCCGAGCTTGTAAAGCCTCCCGTGGGTGTTCTAAGGGAGCCTATGTTAGTCTGAGGGCCCTTAGACAGGATCTTGTGTAGTCGAGCACTCTCGGACGTGTTTTCCACTTCTTCGCAGTGCCTCCTCCACGACTCCTTCTTGGCGTCCCTCAGTCTTTTGTTATAGGTCGATAGGGCCTGTCTATATTCATCCCATGCTCCCGACCTTTTGGCCGCGTTAAACAGCTTACGAACCTGCGTCCTCCTTTGCCTGAGGTCCTCGTTCCACCATGGGACGTTCCTGGTGGACACCCTCATTTTCAGGGGGCAGTTGGCGTTATAGGCCGAGGTAATTGCGTCTCGCAATTGGACTGCTGCAATCTCGAGGTCTATTGAATCCCTTATGGCCCTCTCAACCCCCCGCAGTTCCACAGCTAGGTCTGCCCTGTAGGCTTCCCAGTCCGCCTTGCGGGGGTCCCGGTACCATACCGTTTCTCTTTCGACTTTGGCGATTTCAAACCGGATGTATCTGTGGTCTGAGCTACTCACTTCCCCAGACACAGCCCAGCTTTTAACAAAGTCACCCAGAAACTGGGTGGAAACTGTTAGGTCTAAAACTTCCTCACGCCGTGTTGTGACGAATGTCGGTTTATTACCTCTATTCAATATGTCTAAATTAAATTTCATAAAGAATTGTAAAAGTGCCTCACCCCTAGAGTTTGTGTCCGAGCTACCCCACAACTCATGGTGCGCATTCGCATCCATGCCGATGATGGTCTGCCATCCACCTGCTCTGCTACCCACCATCAGCTGCTCCAATTCGTTGGGTGGAGGAGGGTCCGTGCTGTCCCCTGGCAGATAGGCTGACGCGACAGTAATGTCCCTCAGCCCATCCGCTCCTCCACATCGGATTTTGATCGTTGCCAGGTCCCTGGAACAGAAATTCATTAGAGGGAGAAACTCTATCCCTTCCCTGACAAAAATGCAGGCCCTCGGATTCTCGCTGGACCTGCTGTAGATGAGCTTTCCATTAGCTCCGCCGAGTCCCTTGATCTCTCCTTTGTAGGAGTACGGTTCCTGGATGAGGGCCACATCCGTGTTCCTCAGAGCCATTAGTAGTCCGGCCGTGGCTGCCCTACTGTGTTGGAGGTTGACCTGAAGGAACCTAAGTCCCATTAACCCTTAATTGCTTCCCCAGTGGGCGGAAGCTAACCCTTCCCATGCCCCAGAATGCCTTGAAGGAGGTTCCTTCAAGGGCTCTGTAAGATGTCGGGTCGATCGAGAAGGCGAGCGTCTGTCCTTTCTCCTCTGCCTTCCTGCTTAGAACCGACCAGTGTTGCGTCCCCAGTTCAGGGTTCTGGATCTTAAGTCTGCTGATCACCGTCTCCTGCGGGACGGTGTCAGGGATCCGTACGAGGACCTTGCGTCTCTTTGGGAGTTCCTTGGGCTCGACGGCTGTCAAGTCCGCCCCCTCCCAAATCTGACCGAGGCCCCCGATCGTTTTCCGCAGCCAGTCCCGCGACTGCGGGCCGGCACAGGTTATCCAGAGGATGCCCCCCGTCAGGCGCGTCCGGTGGAACTGAGGCGGGCTCTCCCCTTCCTGAAGAGAGTCCACTGCAGCTACCACCGCAGCCTGGATCAGGTCCGCCTTCCCCTGGTCTAGCGTGACCTCAGGATGGCGTCTGTCAATCACCGCCATCCCGAGGCCCTCCGCAGCCTCCCTGTAAGAGCCAGTCTGCGCCGGTGTTCCGGCCTTAGTTCCTTTGGGAGGTCTGTCTGTAGTAGGCGTGCTAGAGCCAGAGCGCGGCGTCTTCCGACTCGCACTCTCCTCTTGCGCCTTTACAGGCACCCTGGCCCTTTTGGAACGTCTGTCTGTAGTGGGCGTGCTAGAGTTCGAGCGCGTCCTCTTCTGACCCGCACTCCCCTCTTGCGCCTTTACAGGTTTCTCGACCGTCCAGGTCCCGGCTGCCATTTTTTGCGCCCTCCGGAGCTTCTTTCTTTGCGCCCCGGAAAGACGCTTGGACTGCCGAGGCAGTCCCTCTACTCTAACAGTAGAGTCCTCACTGGTGGAGGGGCCCCCGGAGTCCGCGGAGCTCGCCGCCCTCCGGTGGGACCCAGCCTCCAGCTTGGGTGTCGGGGACAGGTCTCTGGCCGAAGCTACCCCCTGATCCCCCGTATCTACGCCGGTCGTGGGACCTCCAGAGTCCGCTGCCGCACCCTGGCTCGTCTCCGTTTCCGGGATAGACTCAAGGCTCAAGTCTGTAGCCGGAGCCACTCCTCGAGCCTCATTGGTTTTGGTTTTATATGTATTTATAATCTTCATGTTGTTCCCACGAGAATGGGGGAAATACTGTCCACACCATCAGAACCCCCTGTGTGGTGCAAGGCGGGTTACTCTGGAGGGTTGCCTAGTACTCCAGAGGTTCCGTTCACGACACCATCGCCCTGGTGCCATCCATCCATAGGCACGGGTCACGTGACACCGTAGATTGGGGGAGTTTAGTTCGACCTCCTTGTCTAGATCCGTCATGTTTAGTTATTAGCAGGGTCACCTCGTGCAGGATGCGGATTTTTACCGCGCATGACGGTCTTGGGGAAAGCTTCATCGGGAGTTTATGTTGTTATTTCCACTTCCTCAGCTTGCCCCCTGGAGTCCTTTGGCCCGCGACTCCTTAACCCCTATTAATGGCTTGGATGAGTTCGTTAGCCAGGAAAATCGAACAAGGTGTTCCGAGAAAATTGTGTGGTTTCTTTCGAAAAAAATGTTTTTCTCCGAAAATTACAAAGCTATTTAAATGAAATTCGGTGGACATATTGCCTTGGAAAAGATCTTACTACGCACCAAAATTAAACCTTCTAAGTTTATAGAAAATTGAGTTATTTAAATTTTGAGTTTTCTTTCGAAAAACAATTTTTTCTCCGAAAACTACTAGTCTATTTTAATAAAATTTGGTGAACATATTGCCCTGGAAACCTTTCTAAGTACCAAAATTCAACATCCTAAGTTTATAGAAAATTTACCAAAATTAAACCTTCTAAGTTTATAGAAAATTTAGTTATTTAAATTTTGAGTCTTCTTTCGAAAAATAATTTTTTCTCCGAAAACTACAAGTCTATTTTAATGAAATTTGGTGAATATATTACCCTGGGAACCTTACTAAGTACCAACATCATTCAACTTGCTAAGTTTATAGAAAATTGAGTTATTCAAATTTGAAGCATTTAATAAAAATTCACTACCATAACGCACTTGCTACGTCCCGAACTTTTATAATATTAACCTGCGTAGCAAATTTTAATTGCCATAGCTTTTTTATTTTTGGAGATACAAAAATGTTTCAAGATGAAAGCCAAAAGTGTGCCGGAAAAACTGGTCCGGTTTTCCTGAATGACGAACTTATCCAAGCCACTTACACAATGAAGCTACCTGCCAAATTTAATCCCAATCAACCCATTATCTTTTGAGCTAAGGAATTTCCTAAGTGAAGATTGGAACCTGTGATGAGCACTGATAAGTACACTTGGAGAACCAAAATCACCACAACACATTAAAAAAAACCTGACGATCGTTTTACTAGCCAAGTTAGCGTCATCAGAGGATGAATAATTCTAAACATCTTATATCCACAACTCTATTTATATTCTTCTGCAGGTAGTCGGTCACTAACGATATAGGGAGGTCCAACGGCACCAAAATTAACATATTTCGTTTGGCGAAAATATCTGTATTCTTTTATTATCTATCGGACGTGCTCCTGCCGGTATTTATTTTATAAAGCAATCATTCAGGAGACTACTCGTATGCGGCGGAGCGAAATTCATACATTTTTTATTATTACTATATTTAGGGATATATATGCTTTAGAAGGAGCTTAGCTGCCCTGGTTATCTAATTTTTCATTTCTAAACGTCACACAGTCTGGGAAATAGACATAATTAAACATTGCATTAAAATCTTCTCTCCAGACAACAAATTTTATTAAAAAATACTTCCCGACGCGTTTCCACACTCTAAGAGGTCATCTTCAGGGGATAAATTTGACCAATTCTTGAAATTGAATTTGAAACTATACAAAAGGTTTAATAGGCAGAAACTCCATCTATTGTACTAGAGGCTCTGCAACACTACTATTGTACTAGTGATGCACAGCCTCTAGTATAATAGATGAAGTTTCTGCCTATTAAACCTCTTGTATAGTTTTAAATTCAAGTTCAAGAATTGATGAAATGTATCCCCTGAAGATGACCTCTTAGAGTGTTCTGGTTATCTAACATTTTTTAATAATTTTAGATTCTCCTCATTAACGTGGCGATTATTACCCCAAATATGTCGGGCGACGGAAGATATATCTATAGTACCGTATCTTAATTGTGCTAAATGTTCTTTGATTATAATTTTACGAGATCCTTCTGTTTGTCCGACGTATTTAAAATCACAATCTTTACAACCTATATCACAAATTTCTGACATTTTAGCCGTACTATCCTTGTCTTTTGGCCTACCTAGCAAGTTTTTTAAAGTATTTTTTGTCGAAAATGTTAGTTGCAAATTGTATTTTAAAAAAATGCTAGCAAGCCGCTCGTGATTCTAGGTTTAAATGGTAAGCAAAAAAGTTTTTTCGGCTTTCTCTCTTCTAAAAGTCGTTGATTCTTTGTTTTTTGTTTGTTACTGAGAAAATAATTAAACAATAAAAAAAGAAAATGTTAGCGGAATCAACGATTTTTAGAAGAGAGAAAGCCGAAAAAACTTTGTTTGCTTACTATTTGAACCTCGAATCAGGGGGGGGGTCTAGTTAGCATTAAAAAAAAATCCAATTTGCAACTAATATTTTCGACAAAAAATATTTAAAAAAACTTGCTAGGTAACCCAAAAGACAACGAGAGTAAGGCCAAAATGTCATGAATTTATGAAATAAGTTGCAAAGATTGTGTTTTTAAATACGTCGGACAAACAAAAAGACCTATTGGAATTTGATTCAAAGAACATTTAGCACAATTAAGATACGGTATTATAGATAGATCTTCCGTTGTTCGACATATTTGGGATAATAATCACCACATTAATGAGGAGAATCTAAAATTATTAAAAAATGTTAGACAACCAGGACAGCTAAGCGCCTTCGAAAGTATATATATATATATATATATATATATATATATATATATATATATATATATATATATATATATATATATATATATATATATATATATATATATATATATATATATATATATAGCTAAATATAGTAATAATAAAGAAAGTAGGAATCTCCCTCAGCCGCCTATGAGTAGTCTCCTGAATGATTGCGTTGTAAAATAAATACCGGCAGAAGCATGTTCGATAGATAATAAAAGAATACAGATATTTCCGCCAAACGAATTATACTAATTCTTGTGTCGTTGAACCTCCCTAAATCGTTAGTGACCGACCTGAAGAAGAATATAGAGTTGTGAATATAAGATCTTTAGAATTATTCATCCTCTGATGACGATAACTTGGTCAGTGAAACTATCGTCAGGTTTTTTAAATGTGTTGTGGTGATTTGGGTTTTCCAAGTGTGCTTATCGAATTTCTCAAAAAAAAAAATCGAATTATCGAAATGTGGATTTAGCCATCTGGCTAAATAACAAAGGTAAATTCTCAAAATTTACTTCTCACAATTTGCGTGAACAGCACACACGAACATAAACAATGGGATACACATCAGGTCAGGTAATTTCTTTTATCCACTCTACATGCAACAATCCGTTCTAACCGCATCCTTCTAATACATCCAATTTAACACTTACCAATTCATTGGTCAGAAACATAACAGAAGCTCGATTTTTGACAATGGGAAAGGTGGCTTTTTTTAACGTTGGCCATATGTCGCGGTATCGTTAGTGGTTAAGTACACCGTCTAACCACTAAACATATATCTGGAAGGACGGTACTTTTTGTTTAGGGGAATTATAGGAATTTACACGTTTAATAACTGCAAAATTACCCTTGTTTCTCTTTGTGTTTTGACATGCTACATCGAAATCGTTCGGTTAAACACATCCACAGACGTAATATGCGACAAGCTGTTAAAATTTATACTAATAACGTAATTTTTTTACGCAAATAGAGAGTTCTTGCTAAACTCATGTTAAATAAATACTTTATTATTTCGCACAGCTATTATGAACGTTCTTCTTTAGCGTTTTATCATGTTTTAAGTGAAATTTCGTAGGAAAAAAAGCAATGAGGAGATCGCAACTTTTCAATTTTAAAAATATTTTTTCAAATGAGCGTGAGATAGGCCCCCTAGATCCGGGATTAGTTTCAATTTGTTGTGAATTTTCATTTAGATAATTCCCTAATAGAGAGGTAACGATGGTAGGAATTTCGGAAAATGTTGTGAAAAGAGCACAAATTAGGGCCCCTAGGACTCATATCCAAGGTCCGTTTGAGTTTATATATATATAATGATAAGATAATGTTAAAGTTTTTGATAGAAAAACAAATGTAAAAAAAAAAACGTTCCCTTCTGGAAATGTGTCATATTCTTGAAAATGACACTATGAACTCAAAATCGGATAATCAAAAATTAAGTAACATATATATGTATTACTATTTGATAAGTCTGATGGCGCCTCTGTGTTGGCCGGTTCTATGATTTAGAATAAGAAAAAAACTTATAAAAATTGGTTAGCAATAGAGTAATAATAGTCTATGATCAATGATTGGTTTGCAGTTGTCACTGATGTCTATGGTCGGTGTCTAACTAGATAAAAATGGGGTTAGATGTCCAAATTATTACACGCGAATTTTTCAAAGCCTTTTTAAACTTGTTAACTCTTTTTTTATGCTTTTTCATGACTGGCTTTGAATGTTTTTAACGTACAAATGTTCGCATTAAGTTACGTGTAGTTTTTAAATGGTTGTTGCACTTCCTGCTTTTTGCATGTGTTTTATGGCAGAATTTCTCTATTTTAATGTTTCTGGCTTGCTTTTCAATTAGTTACACTGCTGTAAGTGTTCATTGTTGCATAATTTAGGTGTTATGTTAACTTTTATTCGTTATTTCAGTGCTCCTGAGGATGCCTGGAACGCAGGCGAAATATATAGAGTATTTATTACAGAGTGACTTTCTTTAAAATATAGCCCTCAAGTTTTTTGGTCGTAACTGCCCTTAAAAGTATATAAATATTAGCACGCTAACGTGTAACGACTGTTACTCCTCCATTCAAATATATATATATATATATATATATATATATATATATATATATATATATATATATATATATATATATATATATATATATATATATATAGTGTGTCCCAAACTGATTGGGAATGTATTGTTATCTCCGTTATTATTAGAGATAGGGAGACGGTTAAATTAGCAATATTTTGTAGAATGCTCGTTCCAAATGTGACTTGTATTTTGCCCTGCCTCTTTTCGTTTTTGAGTTATTTTGAAAAAACCAAAATTTGTAGTTTTCTTTTTTCTTTAATATCTAAGAAGGCGTTGATCTGACATGTCTAAGACTTGCACATTATCATGACACGTTTTACAGTGTAATCTTTTTGTGCTATTCTCAACTTTGGATTTTCATTTGTTTTTGAGTTACAGGTATCAACGTTTGTTTTTATTATGACACCTATATTGTATTTTTTGCTCATGTGATAGCCTGCGAAAAGAGCATTCCAATAATGTACAACATGCTTGAAAAATCTTGTAATTGCACTGATAATTTTGAGAAAAACCGTTTTGAGTATAGTAGGCTATGAAATCCAATACCAGAAAATAAATGACAAAAAAAGTGTTCAAAAAGTAGTAGGTCATGGAGTCTAATAATAGACTTCTACTTTTAACATAAATTTCCGTAATGATTCACGATAAAAAATAGAAACTTTCCGCACACCAATGAATCTGCCCATTAATACAAATGATATTTTACATTACAACATTATCGTAAAAAATTGTTATAATTTAATTTAATAGGTAAACCTCGTAAATAACTAAATTTGCTAACAAAACTCAATAGAAAGCAGATTAATGATTTACGAAGACGCCTTTGAAAATTGTTTGATTTATTTTTAACCGTAAGTCAACTGAGAAACAACAGAAGAAAGGATGCTATGGATATAACACTATCAAGACAATTAATAATAATGTCGTTCTTAATTATCTGAACAATTTGAGTTGTATTCAACACGTTGCTCAAAATTTTGTACTAAATAGTTTGTTTCCTGTTTATTTTAAATATTATTCAACAATATGTTCAGTAATCAAAAATATTTTAACATGTTGGAATGTTATATTCGTTCTAACCGAAATACTGAGGCAGCTGCAAATTCATTTCAAAACAACTACCCAGAAAGACGACAATCAAACACCAAAATATTTCGCAGGATAGTGACCAATCTATTGAACAACGGTAGCTTCCACACGAAGAAACTACCAGTGCCTAGAAATGAAGAAATGCTGTCTTACAGGTTTCAAACGAAAATTCTTCGCTATTTGTTCGGTTTTATGGTGAAAAAATTGACGTTCCAAAAAGTACGGTACACCGTGTATCAAAACAAAGTCATTACCATCCATACAAACCTACAATCATACAAGGCTTAAATGTTGACGATTACTCTAAGCGACTTCAATTCTGCAGATGGTATCAAGGACAATGTCAGCAAGATGAAAATTTTCATTTGAAAATAATATGGACTGATGAATCCAGATTTAGAAATTGTGGTGTGTATAATCGCCATAATAGGCATTATTGGGCAAATGAGAATCCCCATCTAAAGGAACAAAGACGATTGCAAGACAGATTTGTATTAATGTTTGGTGCGGATTATTAGGTAAAAAACTGTTATTTTTATTTGTAGATTAGACAGTTAATTTAAAAAAAAATTCAGGTAACATCATTGTTGGTCCGTTCTTTTTTTAAAGTATTTTAACTGGGGGAAAGGTATCTTAATCTATTGAGAAATGATATCTTACCAACAATTAGAAGAGTTCATGATAATTTAGACAAGATTTGGTACCAACAAGACTGTTGTCCAGCTCATAATGGTAGGATCGTCAAAGAATTTTTTACCACAATTTTAATAAACGTGTCATTTGTAACAATGGGCCGGTTCATTGGTGTGCTCGAAGTCCTGATATAAGACTCATGGATTTTTATTTTTGGAGTACTCTGAAGAATGATGTGTATAAATTCAATCCACCACAAAATATCAATGAATTACGAAACAGAATCACGGAAGCTATAAATCATATTAACACCCTCACCAGAGTTTGCAGACATGTTTCAAAAAGGTGTATAAAGTGCATTGAACAAAACAGTGGCCATATTGAACAATTTTCTATTTAGTGTATTTTTAAGTTTCTATTTTATTATTTGTTAAGTTCCGTTTCTAATTGTGTTGTTTTGTGGAGTTTAAGTTTCTATTTGTTATTGCCGGGTTTCGCTATTAAACTGTTTCACATAATATTACCTAGCATTATTACGTAATTAAGTATTGTAAATTAAATCACAATATTTTTTTAACGTGAATCATTTCGGAAAATTATATTAAAAGTAGAAACCTATTGTTAGACTCCATGGCCTACTGCTTTTTGAACACTTTTTTTGTCATTTGTTTTATGGTATTGGATTTCATAGCCTACTATCCTCAAAACAGTTTTTCTCAAAATTGTCAGTGCAATTACAAGATTTCTCAAGCATGTTGTACATCATTGGAAAGCCCTTTTCACAGGCTATCACATGAGCAAAAAATGCAATATGGCTTCCATAATAAAAACAAACGTTGATATCTGTAACTCAAAAACAAATGACAATCCAAAGTTGAGAATAGCACAAAAATATTACTCTGTAAAAAGTATCCTGATAATGTGCAAGCTTAGACATGTCAAATCAACGCCTACTTAGATATTGAAGAAAAAAGAAATCGACAAATTTTGTTTTTTTGAAAATAACTCGTAAACGAAAAGAGGCGTGGCAAAACAGAAGTCATGTTTGGAATGAGCATTGCTAATTTTACCGTCCCCCTATCTCTATATAATTACGGAGATAGCAATACATTCCCATCCAGTTTGGGACACACTGTATATATACATACATACACACACACACACACACACATACACACACACACACACACACACATATATATATATATATATATATATATATATATATATATATATATATATATATATATATATATATATATATATATATATATATATGTATGTATGTATGTATGTATGTATGTATAGAATACAAGGGTGATTTCAAAAGCAGATTAGTTTTGGAAATCAGAAGTAAAAAAAATTGTGTGGTTAATAAAATCTATTGAATATTACAGAGAGATAATAAGTCTTCTTGGCGCAAAAATGTAAAGAAATACCAGAAAAATTACTTTGAAAATTTTATAGTTTTTCTTCTTAAAAATTCAAAGCCACGATTTGAAACGCCAAAATTGGTATTTTTCAAACAGAGATGCTGAAACGAATGTCGCAACATCCTGGAGGGTTGCCAACTTCTGCTTTGAGAATCTAAATTTGTAACCTTTTCCTACCTTTAGTTAATAAAAATGACGTCATTCCAGTATATCCCTGTACATTCATTTAGTTAATTCTATCTGTAGTTGAAAAATCACGTATAAAAAGCAAACAAATCAAGAAATAACGAGTTAAATATTCAGGCATGTAAAAATCATCATATATGCAGTAAAATATAAACGATATCGTATGACAAAGGCGTACCAATTACCCGACTGTACACACGGGGTCAACGGTGCATACCCCATAACAATGTGACGGTGTTTTATACACAAAGTGCTCAATCTACTCTCTCTCTGTGTCCACTCTCATATTTGAATAATTCGTATGCCCAGTGCGTCGTATCTCTCAGAGTCCTCCAACAAAATAATATACAAACATAAATTAACCACGTATGCGGGCGCAACACTGAATCACAATGCATAAATTCACATTTTAGAGCCGTTTTGGAACGATTTCGCAGCGTGATGGTGTTACCGAGAAACTGCGGCTCGACTGTGATTCACTGGGATTGCAGAATTTTTCACTGGTTTTCTGGATAATGCATAATACTGGCGTAATGACACAGCAACCGGTGCTATTTACTTTCAGCGACTTTTAGTGAAATTTCTTTCAAAAAAAAATCACTATTGGGGAGATCTGTGATGAGCACTAATAAGTACACTTGGAGAACAACCCAAATCACCACAACACATATTTCAGAGACCTTACGATCGTTTCGTTGACAATGTCAACATCTTCAGATGAAGAAAATTCTGAATTCAGAATTTTCTTCCTCTGAAGATGAATGAATGAAGAAAATTCTGAATTCAGAATTTTCTTCATCTGAAGATGTTGACATTGTCAACGAAACGATCGTAAGGTCTCTGAAATATGTGTTGTGGTGATTTGGGTTGTTCTCCAAGTGTACTTATTAGTGCTCATCACAGGTTCCAGTTTTCACATAGTTAGATTTTGCATTAAATTTTAAAACCATATATAGCATTTTTGAAAAGAGATAACTCCACTACAAGCTTGAGTACTCTTTGCCTTGGGTGTTATAAGTATTACAAATATTTGTTACTCACAAGTTTATGTTAAGTGCAATATCTAAGTTCCAATATCGAAAATAACTGTCACTCGGTGATCCAACCTGATAACATGTCCTGGTACATCTAGTATTGTCAGGAGTAACCAATAAATTATCGGTGCGGTTTATTTATTTATATTTATTCGGCCGTGGCCTATACAGGTAAAAGACATCTTGGACAGAATCATTTTCCACATTAGAGATGAAGGTAATTATTATCGCATTCCTAAGTAGGTGGATTTAGATCGTTATCTCGGTGTGCGCCGTGGCCATTGTAATTATTTAACGAGCTGTGTACCAGCACGATTTCTGTCGTCATTAGCTACATGTTTAATTCTAATTAATGGTCATTATGATCGGATTTTTACAAATTTGCTATAATTAATTAAGAAAAAGAACTAAGAAACGTCGGTTTTCGTAATCAAATTCACGAGAGTTGCGTTATTTGAGTGATTAAGTACAATTGGTCATTTCATCGTGATTTCGTTTATTGTATTTTTACTAAAATTATTTAATTGTGTTTCTACTATAAAAGTTATACTGTAGATAGCAAGTAACTGCTGCAATAAAATTCGAGGCAAAAACCGAGTCTTAATCTGTAAGTACGACATCATCAGAAACAAGCCCCATCTGTCCTAAGACCTGGGCCCACGTTGTAAGTGCCAGTTTTTTATAACGCTAATAGTGAATGGTTATGTTATTTTATATTTAAAGAGAAAAGAATTCACTACTATTTAATTATAAAGGGAAATGATGTGGCTAGTCAGCCGGAAGCTAATATTTAATGCAAATAATAAAAAAAGGTGGGTACTGACTTATAATATAGGTGACGTCGAACACACAAATAAAAATCAAGACTTGGTTATTAGTAAATTTTTATTAAAAAAAAAATTCACTAATAGAGACGTATCGATGGTGAGACTTTGCAAAAATTTTTTCAAATGAGCGCGAATTTGGGCCCCTAGAACCCATATCCAGGGTCAGTTTTGATTTTTATATGTTTGTATATATATATATATATATATATATATATATATATATATATATATATATATATATATATATATATATATATATATATCCAACCGATAACTCAAAAAATAATTAATTAAAACAATTAAATAATAATTTTGATGAAACTCGGCAAGTGCGCTTCTTTTATTAATAGCTATATATATATATATATATATATATATATATATATATATATATATATATATATATATATATATATATATATATATATATATATATCCAACCGATAACTCAAAAAATAATTAATTAAAACAATTAAATAATAATTTTGATGAAACTCGGCAAGTGCGCTTCTTTTATTAATAGCTTGGACGAGTTTGTTAGCCAGGAAAATCAAATAAGGTTTTCCGGGAAAATTTTTATTTTTTTTTGGAAAAAAATTTTTTTTCGCCGAAAATTATAAAGATATTTCGATGAAATTTGGTGTACATATTGCTTTGGGAAAGACCTAACTATGTACACAAAATTAAGCTTTCTAGATTTACAGAAAATTGAGCTATTCAAATTTGAAACATTTATTTTTAATGCCACCGCGTTTCATTGACAATGGCAAACCTGGCTTATATGAGATCTAGTATGTTGTCGCCTGGCAAAGGAACATTTGATATTATTGCGCAGGTCTGTTAGACGCTGTAACTGACGTTTATCGTATGGTATGAGATTGTTTATATGTTTATCTGTTTCAGTTGACAAATTATTTGTGTTATTTGGGAAATTTTTATATACAAGTGCAAATTATTCCTTTATTAATGTTAGTGGGTGGACTAAACAGTGTTTGTTATGTTTTATCAACACATATAAATGATCGAAGTTTTACAAACAGGGCTGATATGCAACAGGTTAGTTATTTCGTCTCTGATGGCGGTAGTTTTAGTTAAGTTTATGGTTTAACGGTCCATAATTTTTAGCTAATTTTCGTACAAAACATTCGTCAATGAGTAGACCGCGACTTTACAATTTTAAAAAGATGTCTTCAAATGAGCGAAAACTTGGATTGCATATCCGGGTTTACGTTCAGTTTTGATCTGCTTACATATATACAGGGCGACGCGTTTCTACGGTAAAGCTCAATATAATTATTATTATACAAGAGACGAGAAAAAATTGTATAAGTTAATTATAGGGTATCTTGAGCTGCATCTTATAAAATTATTTTGACAATCACCAGCTGGCACATAAGTCGTTGGTGATCCCTACATTTTTTTTCGAACAACCTTATTTTATTGCATTTTTTATCGAAATATGTTTGTAAGAAAAAAATCAAGACTCAGTGAGTGCGTTCTGGTGGCAAATTTTCATTAAATGCTTCAAATTTCAATAACTCAATTTGCTATTAACCTAAGGTTTGTTGGCTAGGAAACCAACGTTTAAAGTTTATTGTCGGAAACTTTTAGTACATTTTCAAACAATAAGTTATTTTGATAAAATATGGCACATTGTTTCTACTATATAGGTTATACCGGTAACCAATTTGATGACTGCTTGCATTAAAAAGACATATTTGCTGCTGGTGGTGGTGGTGGTAAAAAAGATGGTATGGCCTCGACGGAATTGTCATTAGCCACAGATTTTTTAACTTCTCGTTTGAGATTTGTATTTTTTCCTTTATTATGTCTGTTATTTTTAATAACGTAAATACAATCTCAGCATGTACACACTTAATTACGCATACCTACACACAAATGCACGTATATATTTTAAAATAATTAAAGTTTAACATTTTCCTTTACACTAAGTTTGTAAATACACACATATATACATACTTACATATATACACATATTTATTATAAATAAGAATTTTTTTTTCCTTTTTTTTGTATTTGTTTTCTTTTTGCTGTTTTTTTTAATTTGTTTTTTGTTTTTTTTTGTTTTTGTTTTTTGTTTTTGTTTTTTTTTTGTTTGTTTTTTTTGCTTTTTTTTTGTTTCTTTTTTTCAATTTATATAAGGATTAACAGGGACACTTTAACGCCTAGGGGCCCTTCAAAGATATTTGCTATTCAAAGCATTTTCATAAAAAAATTCACTGCCATAACGCACTTGCTGCGTCCAGACTTTTGTTATTTATTGACAAAATATTGATTATACAATACAAAGTGTTGTAATTAGTAAGGACTGCTGCAGCAGTTATTAGTTTAATTAGTATTAATTTAAAGTATTCATTTAAAGTGAAAACAATGAAAGCAGGTGAACCAGGTACTTAACTTTTGCTTCCGATGTGGTGTTTCGTGGGCGCCCAGTAGAGATGCAGAGTCTTGTAGCTGTTCAGGGCCAGCGAGACCACTCCTGGAGGCTGTGGGTACTACTCAAGGCCGCCCAGACCGTCGACAGACTTTAGTAGGGCTTTGATTGGCTTGATGATAGTGGGCTCCAAGCCATGGATGGCTCATCACTGCTGGTGTTGTTCCATTTGTGTAGGAAAAACGTGTCTTTAAAACGTGTCCTCACAAAGTTGTCTTGTACGGGTCTTCAAAAAGGTTCAAGTTGGCTTCGAAAAAGGTGTCCTCAAAAAAGTTAAAGTTGTCATAGAAAAAATGTCCTTAAAAAGGTGCTGGTTGTCTTGAAAAAAAAAGGTGTCCTCAAAAAGAGGTGTCCCCAAAAAGGGTAGCTAGAAACAATTCATGTCGCCTTAGTGCACTGCTGAGTTTGAGGTTATTTGTATGCGGTAGCTCAAGGCGGGCTCACGCTAACTACAAGGTTTATCTGCATTTTAATTTTAGAAGAATATAATTCTTAATTATTAATGATAATGTATGTGAATACCGCTGCGAGTCACCACAAAACAGAAAAAGCATTAAATAGAGCAAATCATCAAAGCAGTTACGTTACAATCTATTTAGCGTTCAATGAACATTTAATTTCTCTGATTTACCCCATATGGGCATGCTGTTGTTTTTCTAAGGTGATGGTTGCCTTCGTCATTTTTTAACGGTTTTACTAAAAAGAGAGCTTTTGAGTTTGCGCAGCGTCTTATAAAGGGACTGTTATATCTCAAGTAAAATGAAGTATCGACTATCGACTGTCAGGATTTTCACCCGTCCTTATCCAGGTAGTTCTGACATGGAATAAACACAAGTCTATGGACGAACGTGACGTCGTCAGTTTATGTAGGCAGAGTTCCTTGAAATGTAAATGTAAATATGTAAATGTAAATGTAAATACTATAATGATGTACTATTGAACGTAATAGTGTGGACAAAGGTTGTAAAACGTGAAAAACGTTACAACTATCTACCAAATGTCACGTCTTTAATAAAAAAAAGTATATTTGACATTAAAAATATTTTAATGAAAATTCGTCATCATAACGCATTTGCTGCGCTCATACTATTTTCATATTAGATGCATGACATTGAAAATAATTCACCACAATTCCACAAGAAAATAATTTCGGCATTTAAATAGTCGTTTACACACACACACACAAATATATATATATATATATATATATATATATATATATATATATATATATATATATATATATATATATATATATATATATATATATATATATATATATATATATACGTATAGTAATTAAGTATCAATAAGTGATTCAACCTGAATCGTTTACGAATTACTAGTTTTCATTCATTCACACAATTAAAAATATGTACAAATTTGTGTTTGAGATCATACTGTGATATCGTCACTGCCAAACAAACCGAAAAATACTCTTTGTTTATCTTACACTGACAGTTAATAATAAACCGACTTAAAAAAATTACAAATTAAACGCCCATAAATATAACAGCTTAATTAGCCTTGCTTTTTGAATTACAAAACGTATAATATAGCGTAATGCAAAACTTCATTTCGCAAATTGCGTGTGAAGTGATTTCTAAGATTCCATTAGCCGATGCATAATAATAATAATAAATACCTGGGAATATAGCAAGCGAGGCAAATAACCTACTCGATACTGAAGAAGAATTTTACAAATCAGTTCACGAAACGAGTAAAGCAGGTGGTGCGAGCATATCTTAACAGCAAGAATTCATATGCATCTTCTGCACTTAGATATTTATTTAGAATTGTGGACTGGGGTAAAACGGACACTCAAAATCTACAATGGAAATAGCGAACACTCCTTACAAAATCCAAAAAGCATCACCTTCGTAGTGTAATCAAACAAGTAATCTTACATAGACACCAAGGTGGAAGAGGAGTGTTGGATATTAGTAAACAGTTGGACCAGCAGATAGTGAACCTGCGTACATATTTCGATCAGCAGGCGCTTAATTCTGAACTACACCGTGTCAACACCGCGAGGCATGAAAAGATTTTGCAAAGAAGGAATGCCACTGCTACTTCTGTCAAACTCTCCTGTAATTCTTCTTCACAGAAAACATCCGTGACGTCAGCAAAACTTGTTACAGGGTCTCTTATTCACTGTTCTAAGAGACCGTTAATATAAGCTATAGAGAGCAGTGGACCAAGGATGGTAGCCTGTAGAATGCCATACTCCATGGTGTCTATATAAACATCTCCCAATCTAACAGGCTGGTGTCGATTATTGAGGTAGCTTTGGTCTAGCGAATGCACGGTTTCACAAAAATCACAGCACTCAATTTTGTCAAGGAGTAAGTCACGGCTTACCATACCAAAAGTCTAAGCCAAGTCGATAAAGATGCATGGTGGTGGGGTACTGCTATCTAATGCATTAAATTTTTCCTGTTAAGCTAACTACTACATCCTGTAGCGCCCTGGCCGTTCTAAAGCCACATAGATATCCATGTATGACAGGGTGTTTATCTAAAAATATGTAATAGTAATAGTAATAGTAATATTTATTGCGATAGATTATACATTGTAACATTTGACAAATAAGTTGACAACGTGTGCTTGTCCAAGTCACAATTTTGATAGGTTTATCCAAATAGAGTAATCAAAACTTGTAAAGATGACACTACAATTTTGACATACCAAATAGTTCATTTTGCTTCTTAATAAATCTGTTCGTCGTCAACTACATTCTGTGGATTTACTTCCCAACGCTCAAAAGCCATTTTAGTAACACTCTGCATAACCAAGGGTTGCGGTGCTATCGGGGCGGCAAGGCCGCGGACGAGCCCTGAGGGAACAAAAAAAACACTCTGCATTGAATCACTCTTTATTGTCCTTGTTATTTGAGAAAATCCAATTACCGATTTAGAGAAAATTTTAAAACATTGTTTGACATAAACATGCGTACAACAGCAAATAAAATAATATAGTTTTTGGTATATTAGAAATATGGCAAATTGGTCTGTAATTCTCAACTTGCTGTTTGTCGCCTTGCTTGTATAATGGCACCATTTCTCCCGTTTCAAATTGAAACACTGTGGTCTCGGCCTCTATTACCTTATTAACTAAAAACGCCAGATGAGTTGCTAGCACCTTCTCTATAACAGAAGTCAGAGCTGTTTCAATTATGGCGTGCCTTTGAGCCACATTGCTCATTTGTTTTGACAAGAAGAGTTCGGTAAGCGAATGTCTCATTTCTTTGGTTTTCAAGTTTGCAGCTTATTTCTCGATAAGTATTTCTGGATAGGTAAATCTGGAAAACAGTATTGTTTGAAATAGTAATTTACGTTAAAAGTCCGGAAAATACTGTTTTTTTGGACGAGTCGACAAAATTCTAGGACGAGCCGTAGGCGAGTCCTGGAAGTCTGCGAGTCCAAAAAAACTGTTTTCGGACGTGTTGCGTACACTATTTTCAGCAACCGTGTAAAATAACAAATCAATGAGACACATTTCTTTATTATATTTCTTTGTACAACAAAATTTCGAACATTTTAATTCTTATTTGTATTAAATATTAAAATTCGAACAGAAGATAGGTACTAACAGAAACATTCTAATTCTTATTTATATTAAAATTCGAGCAATTGCTAATAGTAAAAGGATTTAATTTGTTTGAAATGCTTGGTATATTTAAATGCCTTTTGTAGTCAGAACAAGAAGGTAAAGTTTCCGTTTCATATTGATTGTTTTCATCTGATAATTTTTGAATGGTATTGGCAATTTTAATTTTGTTTGTTAGTGAATTGTCTATATATTCTTCAGCGACATTGGTAGACTTCCAGCCACCGTGTCTCTTCAAATTTGTGATGTTTCCACCATTATCAGCAAATATGGTCGCTGAAGTTCGACGCATGCTATGGCCTGTGTAATTTTTATGGATTGGGTAATTATAAAAATTCTGCAATTCTTAATCCGAGATTCCCAAAACCGTGGATACCAACGGGCTGAATCGAACATTTTCCTTTTTTGTAATTCACGAATAATCTGTTATGTGGAGTATGGGATGGCCGTAAAGATAAATATTGCCTATACAACAGCAGGTTTTCTTGCCCAATTACAACAAAAGTTCTCTCAATATGTGTTTTAGAATCTGGTATTTTCACAAACAACATGTCTTCTTTGTCGTTTATTAGATCAATTGACATTTTTGTTAGTTCTTCCCGTCTACAAGCACCGGCTAACCCAATAATTGTTGCTACCTGAAAATGAAGCGAATGAATATTTTGTTAAAATTACCTTTAGCATTAGATAGGTTTCATCTGCTTCTCTAATGAATTTGTTGATTTGCTCGCTGCTGAAGACTTCTGATTTCTTTGCTTTATAACCAACATTCTTCTTTTTAAGAAATGCGATTACCTTTGGGAAAGTGGCTATGTTTACATTTTTCTTCATTAAAATGATACTTTTCAACATATAGTACATGCTCCACAGGGTAGAGGATTTGACAGTTTTAGATTTTTGCGCCAAGTAAGCTAAAATTACATCCTCTGTAATAGTTTTGCATTTCTTCATATCCATCCATCTCGTGAACAAATCATAAACGTTTTCATACCTGGACTTTGATTTTTCAGGCAATAATTGTGCTGTAGCAGCAGCTGCTGCATTGGAAATTTCGTAAGGCACATTTTTAAACTTACTATCGCTGTTGCTTTCCATAGTTTATTGCGACAATTGCGACCAAAAACCATGCAAACTTTCGAAAATTAAAATGTCAACTAATTTCATTTCAGATAGCTGTCAGTCGTTATTTCGTTGCTATGGTAATGTTCAACTGCATTTATCAAAATCATACGTATCAAGATTTTCATATTCACAATGACAACAACGATGTGATTCTTCCCGGCCTAGTCCGGGAAGTACGTACTTCCCGGACTAGGCCGGAGAAATGCTACTTTCTCAAAGAAAAAGCGCTCGGGAAGTGGGTACTTCCCGGACGATTCTCGAAAAAAGATATTACGTTTGACATAAAAAACATAGCTTCTCTAAAAACTGTTACTTTTTAGATACATTTCTTATTCTGCTATAAGATTAAAGTAAAACAACTTTTCTAGCAAATATTTCCAAAAAAATTAATACTACTTAACATTTTAATGATTTACCATTATTTTTGCCGGTTATGTCTGCTACTTGAATTCGTCTCCCTGCACCTGCTTTAACAGGATAAGACAATTATAGTAACAGGAAAACACTCAGCAAATCTCCTCACACATCCACATAATACACCCGGCCCTGCGTCTCTTATCCGCCGTCGGTGGTCCAAAATGGCGCCAAGTAGATGTGATCCAGTTCGAAGATATGCCGCGAGATGGCCAGGAGATTTATAACGGGTCCTTTATGAGCTAGAGAGCGCGGTTCTTGCCCATATAGATCGTCGAAATGATTATCGTCCGAGAGTTCTCTGCTGCTGTCGGTGCCGGATGGTCCAATGTGCCAAGCGAATGCTCTACTGCTGGACTGGTCCCCTGCTTCTTGCATGCTTATTACATTTGCTGCGGTTACTCAAAGCCTATACTATCATCCTGCGGAGGTTTGCTCTATACGCTATCGCTGTTTGGTGCAGGAACGGATTCGTGCCCTCATGACACTCGTAAGCTGAATTTCCGATCGAGTCAAAAACGTATAGTATGGTTAATTGTTGTTGTTCTTACTTGGTGAAACCGTTTCGTGCAAAATACAGATGTAGAGACATCTTCTCTGGCTTCGCAAGTGCTTATTTTCTTTGCCACCGGCATTTGCAATATTTTGCAAAGAAGGAAACGAGCACTTGTGAAGCTAGAGATGAAGTCTCTACACCTGGTCATAAGCAAGTTATTGATGCCTGCTTTCTTAAAAAAAAAACGCACATATTTGCTATTAAAAACATTTTAATGAAAATTCAAAACAAATTCGCTAAAAAAGCGTTTTCCACGAAAATTAGAAGAAAAAAAAATCTAAAAACAAGCTAAATAAATTGTTTGCAAAAATCTACAAAAAAAAAAGTTTGCCATGAAACTTAAAAAATAATATTTTGACAAACAATGCCTAAAAACATTTTAAAAAATGTTAAGAAAATTCGCAAAAACAATTTTTCGGGACAAAAATTTATTAAAACATATTTTTCAATAATTTCAACAAAACGTCAGTAAACATCTTTTCACACAAAAATGTTAAACAAATTTTTCTTTTAAGAAAATTACATATCTACAATTTTTTCTCTCAAGAAAATAGGTTGAAATTTTTTTTAAAAGAAAATCTTTTAATAAAATAAATTAAAATTTACACAATTTGACCCAAACACAAACGTAGAGACTTTTTCTGCGAGTTCACAGAGAACATTTTCATTTAAGTGACGATGCCGTAAAAAACGAAACCAGTTGAAGAAAGGAAAGCAAGAGCTTGTGAAACCACAGTAAAAGTCATTACTTTTGTATTAGGCAACGAACGGTTTGACTAAACTGTGGCAACAATAAACAATCTGATATGTATTAAAATTCGATTAAAGTGCCAAAACGCCTGCTTTATCTTCCCGTTAGTTATTTTTTTTTACAGAAATTCGCTGAAAAGATTATTGGAATTGCATAATCTGATTAGATAACATTAAAGTTGTACCGAAAACTAAATAAAAAATTAAAAGAACTTAAGTCAATGAATCCCCGCCAGAAGAGGATTATTTGCCATATACTAGTCCCCTTTGCCATTCGGCAACAAAGAACATGCACATTGTGAGTATATTTGCCGACTATAATCAGATATGGTCATATATAAATTAAATATCAATTTGCTAAGGTCTTGAGTTATTTGCAACAAGTAATGTCTAAACGTAAATATTTTAATCAAATGAAGGAGGGTAACTGTTAAAACAGGATATTGTTAAAGATATGTCATGTAATATTTGCCACTCAGACCCACCAGTCTAGAAACTTTGTTTAAAAATCACAAATTTAGACTTTTCAATTCGTAACATTGACATTTTCAGAAGAAAAACTATACGTTTTTTGTAATTTTAGAAAAAAAGTTGTGTCTCGACTACTAAGGCCATTGATATATACAAAGTAAAGAGGAAAAATATTTCATATATAATACAGGTGCGATAATACATGTGTGGTTCATAATTAGTTTTTACGTGAATCTTAATTAAGAAAATTCTCTAATAGAGAGGTAACGATGGTTTTTCCAAAAAAATTATATATCAGCGCGAAATAGGGACCCTAGGACCCAAATCCAAGGTCCGCTTCGATTTTCACAGTTTATATATATATATATATATATATATATATATATATATATATATATATATATATATATATATATATAAACACTTTATTTGCTTGCTGTACTTTTGTGATTGTTTACTGGTTTGCGTGGACTGCAGTTTCGAACCGTCCCGGTTCATCATCAGCCAGTTACTGACTGTGATCGCTCTTGTGTGGCCTACGTCTGAGATTGTACGTGGCGTCTGCGTGTTGAGCTTCTATTGGTCGGCTTACTGTTCTCTGATTGGTTGTGCCTTCGGACTGTGTCGCGTGTATCGGTGTGTGTATCCTGCCTTGATCACTGTGGTTTGATAATTTGTCTATTTGTATGGCTTTTATTACCTTTTGTTTAAATGTTTGTACTTGGATTTGTTCTGGCATTAACTGTTTCTTATTCTTTGTTTGTTGAATGTAGTATTGTTCCCAGATTTCTATTTTTTTGTGGTCTTTAATGTGTTTCATTAGTTGTAATTGGGTGATATCTGGTTTTTGGTGTTTTGTGTTGTGAATGCGTGTCGCTACGTTTGATTTGTAGCTAGGTATGTGGATTTTATATGATGCTCTATATGTTCCTTGAATCTTGTTTCTATTGATTTTTTTGTCTTTCCTATATATTTTTTATTGCATCTGTTACATTCTATTTTATATATTCCGTTTAATTCATGTGGGATATATATATATATATATATATATATATATATATATATATATATATATATATATATATATATATATATATATATGCATGTATCCGAGCGACATTGCGCATATCTTCATTGTATAAAGATCGCGGAGGAGTTCGTAAATCAGCTATAACGGTCATTTTTTTCCTCCATAAATATTCAAAAATATTTTTGAAAACGCTGTATTTTTGTAAGTATTAAATTAACTGAAAGTAGACTTTACACGTGGCTAGAAGACTTGTAAATAAACCTATGTTGTGAATTTTAAGTAATTTGGTTCACAATATTTAGAGTTATTTCCAAATTAAAAATAAAATTTGAAAGACATGCACTGAAACGACTTAGTAGTGAAATCTCGGTCATAAATATCGCAAACGACAGACGACATTAAATTAAAAATTTGCCAAGTGATCGTTTTTTAACTGGGGGATTCAATCAATTTTTAAAATATACTATATTTGTAGCTTGATGAATGACCCAAAAGATGTTAGACTAAAATTGTAGCATAATATAGTGAAAATGTAAACAAAATCAAGTCGAGTCTCTATAAAAATGATTTTAAAACAGTTTGCATTTTTATCTTTAAACTGAGACATAAGACGTCATGCAAGTTCGAAACAAAAGGTGAATGTGTGTCAAGTGACAATTATATTAATTCTGTAATTAATTGTTACGTTTACTTTTAATATAATATAAAATATCCCGGGGCATAAAGCCGGCGTCAAGTCTCAGGTAAACAAAACGTTAGTTAACGTATCCCGAGATAGCTCAGTGGTAGCGTGCTTGTCTTCTACGCAGAAGGTTACGAAATCGATTCCCGCTCGATGAATGTACGGTTTTGGCTTTACCTGACATTTGGAGAAATAATAGTGTACAGATTTCATACGTTTTGAACAAGATCTCATTTTTGTTCAAAACACCCGAATAACTTTGTCACCTTTGAGTCTACAATTATAATTTTCAGCAGAAATTTTGTTATTGTTGATATTAAAAAAATCGGTTTGATTAGCTTGATTAAAATAAAATCGTTCAGGCGATTAATAAGGAAAAATAACTGCTACGTTTATAACTTGGAAGATACTTTACTTTTCTAAATCTGAATTAAGTTTCCATCTGGAAAGCTTTTGTAACTTTAATGAAATTTATAATACAAGTTTCTTTTAAATAGATTTGCACTACTTATAGATATAGCAAAATTTAATTTTCTAGCTTCATAGAAAATTGAGTTTTGGGCATTTTTCTCAAAAGGATATTTTTTGATAATAGAAAGATATCGATGGTAACATTTTTGAAATAATTATTTAATTGTGCGCGTGTTAGGACCTCTAACATCGATCTTCAAGGTCTGTGTAAGTTTAAAGTATTAATTTTGTTAATATGCTCTATAATAATAGTGTACAATTCTTATGAAAATTCACTACTATAACGCACTTACTGCGTCCCTAATTTTTTTAACTTGAGCCAATAAACTAAACAACAATACAACGTTTACACTTATATGTCTTCGTACAATTCACTAAACTTTAAGCATTCCATTATGTTTTCTCTGGCAGCTGTAACACTAGGGTTACTATGGATATATTTTCGCCTAAAAAGAACCTTGTTTATAGTCTATATTTAGTGCACTCTGTGACTTGCTGGAAAGGCTGAACTTTCAGGTATCACAAACTGGTGGAAATTGTTGTTCCAGTAATATCAGTCTTGCTTTCTTTCTCATAAGAGATACACCAGCCCTAGACCCATCACAATGAACAACCAAGTTATTCAAAGTAATGAGTCCTTTTCTCTTGTTGGCATTTCTGTGGATCGACATCTCAATTGGCATCAACATGTCACATCAATCGCAGAAGCGGCTGCTAAGAAATTAGGTTTCCTCTTCCGGGCTCGCAAATACTTTTCGCCAGCTAATCTCTATACCCTATATACTTCACAAATAAGGCCAAACCTCGAATACTGCTCCCACATCTGGGGTGCAGCTGCCGCTTCTACACTCGCTATCCTGGACTCCATTCAAAAGAGAGCTATACGTCTCATTCGTGACCCTACCCTCACCCACAGGCTGCCATCCCTTGCCCACCGACGTGCCGTTGGTGACCTCTCTCTCTCTCTCTCTCTCTCTCTCTCCTTTATAGATATCTGCACGGGCATTGCGCACAGGAGCTTTCTTCCATAGTTCCTCCACCTGCTGCCTCCAGCAGATCTACCAGGGGAACAGAGCGAATGCACCCTTTTATTGTCCAGGTCACCAGACATAGAACATCTTTTTATGCCCGCTCTTTTGTCCCGAGGACTTCCAAGTTGTAAAATTCCTTGCCGGCACATGTTTTTCCTTCTCCTCCGAACCTCCAAACCTTCAAGTCCAGAATTAACAAGTTGCCTCTTTCCTCCTTGTCAACACCCACGGTACGATAGTATTTAGGCTGTAAGCCCTAGTGGTGTGTTGTTGAAATTTAAAAAAAAGGTACTTATGTGTGTGATGTGTGTCCTATTCGGAGTCTTCTTAAGACGACCAGGGACCTACGACTTAGTATTGGTGGTTGGAGCTATAGAAGTAATTTTTCTCGATTTTCTGAAACTCTTGCCCCATGAAAAGCTAATCTTTGTCTGTCATGATTAGTAGAATTTGTTAACCACAAACAATATTTTGGCTTTGTGCCTTCCTTCTCTGACATCCAGTGGCACTACTTTTTTTTCATTAAATACTTATAAGTTTTTCTCTTTTAACTTAGAGATTTGAATTTTGGTATATATAACTTGTACTTTTTATAATGGAAACCTGCGTACCAAATTTGGTGGCCATAGCTTTGTTATTTTGGAGCTACGAAAGTCTTCCGATAGACAACCAAACCCGACCCATTTAGAAAAGAAAGGCATTTACCAAATTTCATTAAAATCGGCTCATTATTTTAATAAGCATATAAAAATTGAAACTGACATAATTTGCGCTCATTTTAAGATTTTTTTGAAGATTCAAAAGTCGAAATCTCCTCATTAACGATTTTTTCATACAAAAATTCGCTAAAAACAAAATATAGCTACAAGTTGTGTTCAGATGCCTGTCCATTAGCTGTCTGGAAATATTCAAGTTAATTTTCAAACTTATTTTGAATAGTGTCGACGGTGATTGAGCTTATTTTATTTTGAATTATTTCCTGCAAATGACGAAGATTGGTTGCGTAAACCTCGTTTTTCAAATAATCACATAAAGTCTACAGGGTTGAGGTCTGGTGAGCTCGCTGGCCATTAAGTGATACCTCGCCTGTCAATCCATCATTTAGTATTAGTATATTTATTAGTACATAATTTAAAATGTTTCACAAATAAGCTTAATGCTTGTGCTTGCAATAAACAAAATTTTGATTTGTGACTTGTCTAAAGACAACTGCAAAATTTTGCTGCTGTCACATTTTAAATTTTGTTCAATATTCAATAACTTTTAACTTCCTTTCTGCCACTAACAGTTGCACCACCACTCTAAATGTTCAGCTCTCATTTTACAATACCTTCTCCTTTTAAATCAGAAAATTCTTCCAAAATACGGATATCAATTACGACACAAAAATTTTGACATTTTGATTTGAAAAAACTTCATCTAGATAACGGCCGACATTAATCCCACAGCGTGGCATGGCTCAATCTTGCTTATACCAAAGTCGCTCGTCGCACCTATATGGATTTTACTGATGTGAAACAACCCAATTAGGAGAAGAACAAGCTAATCTCTTAGAAATTTGTAGTATAGCGCTTCCGTAAGATGTTATTTCCAAAAAAAGATCCTAAAATGTACCGACCTTCAAAAAAATCCGAACACCCAGTAAGCGTTGATCAATTGTAATAAAATTTATACAGTATATGGTATCCTGAGGAATGTCATCTACGGCTTGATGAATTCGGTGACGAAGGTCAACTAGGTTATTTGGTAGTTGTGGTAAATTACCCAGTTGATAGTAAATATTATCCCACACGTGTTCGACTGACGCCAAGTCTGGGGAAGGAGAAGGCCATGCAAACAGGGTCACGCTATTTATTGTAAGAACCTTATAGTAACCATTGCTTTATGAGGACGTGCGTTATGCTTAAAATTTCATTGCAATTGGTAGACTCTTATTGGGTGTTTTTTGGAAAGTCAATATATGAATCCCAACTATGCCGGCCCATCCCTCTACTTTTTGAGGGTATTGCGTGGGGAACTCTCATCCAATGAGGGTTCTCTTATAACCAATATCTACTTTTGTTTGGTTACCGTACCAAAAAATTATATTAATTTAAAGTTATTCGTTTTTAGATTTATTTGAAGAGTTAACAGATACCCAATAAAAAGTATTCTGATTAGAGGCTACTAACATTTTTAAGCCGGTCCTGGTCCTGTAACAGCTCCGCATCTCTTCTCTTTCCCGGGACTAAATGTGAATATGTATATTATTATTTTTATGTTCCTGCTTTATATTCAAAAAGTCATCTCGTGTGTTTCGTGATATTTTTGGGGCCATCCGTCATCTAAGAGATCATATTCAGAGATGGTTCCGCACGATTAGGACACATTGACGTGATTATTTTAAGGTAATTGTGTGGGCTCCCTTGATCGTATATCTGATTCGTATGGTTTGTATGACTATTATAAGTAACCGAATACTCAACACTAATGAGCGTCTCTTTTCTTTTTATGTCCATGCAAAATTATACTTTATTCTCGAAAGGAGCCGGGAATTATGAAAATATAAGTATATTTTTGTTTTTCTGTTCAAAGTAATTGGTAGAAGAGGAAACAATTTCTGTGCCAGGTGATTTAGCGGTTTAACTAGTGGCTGTTTTTTAAATTTAGCATCACACAGTAAAGGTGCTATCGTTTTTTCCCAACCAGGACTCTCTGCCTCCAGTAGTTTTTTCTCTCCGTTATAGCTTTCGCACTTTGTCAAATATTCCGGCCACATTTCTTTAGTTTGCCTCTATATGGCCCTTCAATAATTGTTGTTAAGAAGGCTTGTTACATACAGACTTGGATACTACTTCTCTGGCTTCACTGTTGGTTTTTGTAGGTGAAGGACGTAGCCAGCGCGTGAGCTAACTGGAGCAAGTGGCCCTTCGAATTCTGGAAGTTCTAGGATGTTCTTCAATGCTTCTGTGACTATAGTTTCGCTGCTTGACAGCATTTTCAGACAGATTAAAATTGAATTAGTACGAAATCATGACAACTACAAATAAATATCTGTTGCTATGTTATGATATGATGTTTTGATCAAAAATTTTTATCAAATTGAAAATAAAATGAAACACAGATGACAGATGAGGTTTTCAAAATGTCTATGTGATGTATGTCAATATTTAACATAAAAATAGAACTAGCCTATAATAATTATGATAACAGTTACAACAATAAAATAACTAAACAATAACAGTATAAAAGTCTCTATACAACGAAAATATCGACATACATCAACTCATCATTTTATTACAACTTTTTTGAAATAATAGTGAAATTTATTTTCTTTGACATATTTAATTAGAAAGAAGAATATCCAGGAAAGGGGAATTCATTAAATCAGTTTGCTCGTTTGAAACAAGGTAGTTATTGTCGTGTGTGTGCCTTTTGACTTCTAAAGCTTCAAAAAAGTCTACTTTACGTTTGTCATTATAAAAATGTTGTGATTGTATGCGGTTATTTATTGTAGGTCTATGTTCGGTATCAATAATATGTTTTGCAAATGTGGATTTGTCAGCCTGGTTATTTCTAAATGCAGAAATATGTTCTTTGTATCGGGTGTTAAAATTTCTAGAAGTTTGACCTATGTAAATTGCGTTACAATGTGTACAAGCTAATTTATAAATTCCAGCTTTTGTCAGGAAACAAGATTTTTCTTTCGCGTTAAATAACAAATCACGCGTCGTGTTGTAAGATTTAAAAGCTACCTTTGTATTTGTACAGGCATTTAAAATTTTTGAAATGTTTTCTGAAATGGTTCCAAAATAAGTTATCGAAACGTATCTGTTGTCTTCTTTGTCTCTAATATTTGGGTAAATTAAATTAATCGCTAATTTGTATTCTTTTCTCTCTATCATTTTATCTATTATTTTGACAAAGTAGCCATTATTAAATGCTGTTTGCTTAATTATTGAAATTTCTTTTTCAAAATTGTTTTGTGACATAGGTATTGAAAATGCACGATGTATCATAGAATGGTAGGCTGACAGCTTCTGTGAAAAAGAGTGACATGAATCGTATGGTATGGTTGTGTCAGTGTAAGTTGGTTTCCTATATATTGAAAAGTCAAATGAATTATTTTCTAACTTTCTAATTGTTAAGTCTAAAAAATTCATACAGCTGTTAGCTTCTTCTTCTAAAGTAAAGTTAATATTTGTGTGAAAGTTATTAATAAAATTTAAAAATTCATTTAATTCTGTATGACTACCTTGAAAACATGCTAAAATATCATCTACGTATCTCTACCAAAAGACAATATTATGTGAAAGTTCTGATGTTAAAATTTGGTTTTCTAAGTTTTCCATAAATATGTTGGCTAATAAAGGTGACAACGGACTACCCATAGGCAGACCTTCATTTTGCATATAAATTTTATTATTAAATTTAAAATAGTTTTGTTTTATACATTCATTAAAAAGATTCATTATTTCTTGTCTTTTTATGACATTTACGTTCTTTTCTATTAAAACGTTTTCTAATAGAGGTAAACATTCTTTAGGGGGTATTTTAGAATACATACTACAAACATCAAACGAGACTAATTTACTATTTGTGGGAATAATTAAGTTATTTAATTTTTGTGTAAGTTCATAAGAATTCTTAACTGAATAATTTGGAAAGTAATTGTATTCTTTAATAAGTGAAACCAGTTTGCTCGCTATCTTATGATTAGGTGTATTAACATAGCTAACTACTGGTCTCACCGGTATATTTGGCTTATGAATTTTCAGCGGGCCATATAATTTTGGTGGTTGCGGGCTTTTATATAAAAGATATTTCTTTTCTTGTTGACTAAACAGAGACACATTTTTCAGTTCATTTTTTAGTTTTGTCTGAAATGCGTTTGTTGGGTCTCTCCTAATTTCTGTTAAATTTTCTGTAGTAATAAAATCATTAATTTTAATGTTATATGCGTCCCTACTTATAGCTACAGTTGTATTTCCTTTATCAGCTTTAGTAAAAACTAGATCATTGTCTAATATTTTATGCTGAACAGATTTTAAAATTTAAGTTTCGTTAATTTGACGTTTGTCATATTTTGAAGTTAAATGTCTTAAAAATTAACATATTTTTAATTTTTCATATTGCCTTATAGATCTGGAAGCAATTTCGGATTCAGAAGCTAATATCTCTTTAATTTTGTTTGTAAATTTAAATTTTGTGCAGTATTTATATCCTTTATTTAGAAAAGAAATTTCTTCAGTTGTAAAAATTGTATCGCTTAGGTTTTCAAACCTTCTGTAAAACTTATGTGTTTGTGGGGGAGATCTTTCTCGATTATGTAAATGTTGCGTGCTTTCTAGGTTTTCTAATTTTGTTTGTCTGTGTTAAGCGTTTTTAAAATTTCAATTCACTAACTAAAATATGTATTTGGTCATCTAATATATCAAATTCTACTGGATGTAATTTATAAGCAAGTTCTGAATGGATTACCTTGATATAAAGAAGCAAACTATCACGAATTGAAAACCATTTCCTGGATTCTTCTTTCAGCCAGATGAAACTGGCCTTTCTAATAGCAATTTTTGATTGATTTGATGTTACAGTAGTTGTTATGATTACGTACTTCGGGATGACCTTCTTTCTTATGCACTCTTGGTTAAACTATGCATTCTGGGAAGCGTTCATCTGCTTGATTTTCAATTTTCTATACAAATGGGCAAGCTCTTCAATAGAAGACCTCTTCAATTCATTGATTGTTGTTGCCCTTACTTGGTGAAACTTGTCCATACTACATACAGACTTGGAGACTACTTCTCTGGCTTCACTGTTGGTTTTTGTAGGTGCATCAAAATACCAAAACTATAATCATCACAGTCTAAAGGCAACTTTTGATGTCGCAGCCACACATCTCTGTCTTCAGCAGCTCTTTTTATTTCATTGTAGCTTTCGCATCTCGTTAATTGTGCCAGGTTTCCAGAAGTTCTACTCTTGGTCTACCTCTGATTTTTTTCCAAGCATATGTCCTTCAAATAATGTTATCAGGACGTCGGTCTATTGCCGCGACTATGGCCAATCACCGAGTCGAGCAGGAAGCAGTTTCACCTCACTATCCTGGAAATTTTACCGAAGCCCTGCCTTTCTATAAGGAGGGTGGTTTGCTTTTGCGAATAACCATTCTTGCCTTGGCTTTCTGGTGTTTTATTTTATGCAGTTCACTGACGTGTTGTGCTTTTTAAGCCGAGAAAGATCATTCTTGCTGTCCTTGATTTTCGCCTTATTCGTTCCACCATGGTGCTGGTGGCTTGTCTTGAGTGATCCTCGTCTTTCCTATAGCTTTTTCTGCGGCTGCTGTCAAGCTTTTACAGAAATAGGTTACTGTCTCATCTGTGTATGTATGTACATATGTATTTTTTAACGTCGGTCTATTTCCGCGACTATGGACAATCACCTATCTGTAAGGAGGGTAGCGATCTTTAACGTACCCAACGTCGCACGGACAGGAGACGGACGGTTTTACGCCCCTTCCAAAATGCGGAACGTGCAGACATTTAACTTGCTCGAATACAATGCCATAACCTCGGTTGATGTTAATTGAAAAAGTGAAAGGAGACCCCTGAGATCGAACCCAGTACCCTTCGGTACAGAGGCACACGTTCTTACTACTGAACCACCGATGTTCTATCAGAAAGTTTATATGTCTCAGAATATATCCGACCAATGTTGCCCTCTTCCTCCAGATCTCTTTCAGCAAGCATCTTCCTTTTCTCACCTCTTATCTTCATCATTTTCGGCGCTACAGCCCCTGCGACGATATGGCCTGCTCAAGGACTTTATTCAATTCGTCCTTATCTAATGTCTTTCTCTTTCATCACCCGACACCGATGTTTCTTAGGTCTACTTCTACATCATTCAGGTATTGTACTCTGGAGTCTTCTTCTGCTTCTCTCTCCCAAAGAATTTCGAGACATAGTCACTCATGAAGGTTAAATTCATTTTCAGTACGTGTCCAATACATCTTAGTATTGCAAGCTTTATTAATTTCATAGAGGTCTTCGTATAGCGTCTAAAGCTCAGAACTGTACCTTATTTTCTAGAACCCATTCCGTTTGCAGCCGCAAAGGTTCTGCATGGGATCTTCCTTTCGTAACATGGCTGTTGTTCTTCACTATTTTTGCTAGGGTCAACGTTTTGTAACCATATAGTAGCACTAGGTGGAGGTGAACTTGGATAGCTTAATATCATTATGTCCTAATATAGTCCGTGACCTAAACAAACGCTTTATCTCAGGTGGTGCGTCGATTTGTGTATTTATAGTAGATCCGAGATAGACAAATTCATTTAATGCTTCTACCTCTGTCTCATAATTGATCTACAGTACTCTGTGCTCTGTTGGTCTCATAGTGTTCATGTATTTAGCACTGGTCTTTGACCACTTCATCTAGTGACACGTATGCCTTCCTGGCTGCTGCATCTGATCTTCCTACAGCAATTGTGTCATTATCAAAGGAAAGCCTCTGACTGATTTTTTTGTATATTGTATATTTTGTGTTTACCATTGCTGATTTAATAGCTTTTGAGCACTACGTTAAAAAGCGCATAGGACAAGCGTCTCGCTAAGGTTTTTTTGCGGCATGTGAGTTAATCTCGATGTTGGTATCTTGCGTCGAAGAGGTCAGCGTTAAGTCTAATCCTGGATCCTAGTTTCACGTTCTACCTTTATTATGGTATATTCGATAAGGTGGTTGGGAATCCCCAAATATTCTAATAATTTTATAATAAGTTTACACTTTTAGCAGAATCGTATGCTGCTTTAGAATCTAATATATATATATATATATATATATATATATATATATATATATATATATATATATATATATATATATATATATATATATATATATATATATATATACATATATATATATATATAAGTATATTTGTGTGTGTGTGTCTTTTGTTTCTTTAACGTCGGCCTATTTCCGCGACTATGGCCAATCACCGAAGCCAGTTTCACCTCACTATCCTGGAAATTTTGCCGAACCCCTGCCTTTCTGTAAGAAGGGTAGGGATCTTTAACGTGCCCAACATCGCATGAACACGAGACCGACGGCTTTACACCCCCACCGAAGGGCGGCACGTGCAGACATTCAACTTGCTCAAATACAATGCCAGAACCTCGGTTGATGTTAATTTTACAGTTTGTACTGAAAAAGTGAAAGGAGTACCCTGGGATCGAACCCAGTACCCTTCGGTTCAGAGGCACACGTTCTTGCCCCTGAACCACCGAGGCTCTTGGTATATATATATATATATATATATATATATATATATATATATATATATATATATATATATATATATATATATATATATATATATATATATATATATATATATATATATACGTATAAGTAGGTATAGATGGATAGCTGTGGCCCATCCTCCTCCTTACTTATGCGTATGTGCCAGTCGGCCATCAGCGTACACGTGTAACGTCCCTAAAACGAAACAAATATGGCAGCTGGATATAAAAAGAACTTTAATTTTAAAGGTGGAGCTGACCTGACCTGTCGAAATAACAAGGTCTGACATATTGATTTTGTAAAAAATTACGCTTAAAACTCTGGTGGTTCACGCATGCGCTCTCATTTTGTTTTGTTTTTCTAGTAAGATCCGAGTGTGAGGTGCCATAGTTTGTTACCTCCTTTAAAGAAAAACTTAGAAACCGTGGTATATGGTGATTGACCTCAGATGGATATAAATCTGCTCAATAGTGAGGTCACGATTGCCTATAACACTCTACCCTAAAATAGCTATCTATCAGATTATCATATTTATTAAGATTAGCAATACTTTTAGGAGGTTGACAGATCTGGATGTAGTTGGATACTCACGTTCCTTCTTTGTTTGTTTCGCACTGCTTGGAGTCCTATATTTATGGGCGCCCCAGACTAGTGCCAGGTAATATGGAAATTTAGATATCTAGATAATCGTTAGTAAGAATAAATTGTTTGCGCTGACGCCAAAAGAAAGGAGAAGTTAGGGAGGAATTTCTCTTCCACCAAACAGATATGTTAATGTAACAAAGTATATAAATTTATTCATACAAATTAAATTTGGAATAACAAACAAAGTGAAATAAAAATGGTTGGTGAATCTCAAATAAACATTAATTGCACACAAATAAAAATCAGATAAACAGCAAGAACTTCAAGGAAAAGAAATTATTAATTCACTTACATATGACAAAACCATAAGATAAAGATGGTTGCATGTTACTAAGATACTAATGTCAGCCACTAGAGCTTTATATGTAAAAAGAAATACTGCATTTTACAGCTAAAAAGCAAACACAAATTATTAGGTAAATCACTTGACGTTTGTCAATTAATTTTATTAATTTTTCAATAGCTTTAACTGGCCAGTTCTTTGAATGAGGCTCCATAAAAAATATTCCTACATGAAATTTCTACATTAATTATTGAAAATAAGAGATATTAAAAAGAATGTACAGGTTATATATTTTACAGACAAAATTTACTAATTACAATTTCAAGAACTATGTGTTTAAATTCACATACAAAATTCAACAGATTAAACAGGGAATTTACTGTTATTCTTAAAGCATCTCGCTGACAGTTTAAGTTCAAATTTGTTCACGTCATTTTGGAAAGTTCAAGTTATAAGGCTTCAGATATTAGATTGCTGCATAATAAATTGTGCCGGTTCAGAGAAAAAGAGCTACACAGACTCACCAAATGTTCCTGTATTGAGTTACCTGATGACCTTATGAATATGCCTTCCAAGTGGGATCAACTATGAGTGCCTGACACAGGTTCCAGACTCCAACAAGAGAGGAAAAGCTGGGGAAAAAGAGTAGTACTTCCAGTTAGCGGTTATTGGGCCGGTGTATTTATTGCTCCAATACTATAAGACCATTTGATACCTATGTCGATGTTCTGAATTCGCTTGACGGAAACTTTGCAAATCGCAATTAAAACGTGAATTGGCCCGAGTGAAATTCACTGCCAATTGACTTAAAGTTCGGTAATAATCAGGAACTGTGTCTGATTAAGGCAAGAAATCAACAGGTCGGAACAAAGAACCAGACTTAACTCGCGTTTTTTATGCTAAATACGATGTTTATTTAAACTCGAAAACCGCCTAAATGACTTTAAACAATTACTGACATTTTTTTTAGATGGTATAGATAACAGAAAGGGTTTTATCACCCATTTTTAAGATAAAAGTTTAACCACCGCGACTAAAAGATGTTCACACGGCAACGTTCCAGCTGAGACTCCCTCGAGTTCTGAAATTCCTAACTGCTGCACGCAAAAATTCTTACTGTGACCGTTGGTGGCTGTGCGCGAGCTCTTTCTAGCCTTCACTCTTCGAATGAGATAAAACGAGACCTCCAATCGGTGGCGAAGTCACGACATCTTCTATACACACCTCCACAATAATGGACTCATCCGTTCGTTTTGTAACCGATTTTCTATATTTCATCATAATTACGTCAGCTTCTGTTATTTACCTAGAATCTCAGGGCAATAGAGATATTCATTTTCCCCAACAAAAATGCAACGTTTTTCAATATTTAGCTTTCGACGTGTATTATAGGGAATTCAGTACGGTTCTTACGATACAGAATTTCTTCTCGAATTTTCATCAAAATTATTTTGAAACCTAAAACTTGAAATATTTATTATAGATAGGGTTTTTGGTATTATTTAGATACTTGGGGGCTTTCTAAGTGTATTTTGAACCAGTAATGATTCCAGATAAGAAGTGAATCGTTACAAGTTCTTGGCTAATTGAGTAGAGTTTAGAATAATAACGTAATTCAAGATGACGGATTTTGATTTAAAAATGCGCTGATCGGAGCTGATCTAACCTGTTGAAATGACAAAATAGTAAATTTACTTTGCAAAAAATGGCGTACATAACTATGGCGACTAGTGCATGCACAGTTCATATTTTATAACTTTATGTTAAAGTATTAACTGTAAGGTAACGTTGTTTGCAGTTCAATGACGTGTAAAGTCCAAAATGACGTATATAACTGTGGTGGTTTTAGAACGTGCTCTTCAGATTTTAGGGATTAGATTAAAGCAAACTTTTACGAAAGAAAACCCAAAATGTTCCTGAAAAAACACGCTTTATTCTTGTGCCATCATACAAGAAATGCGGTACTTTTTAGGAATTTAATTATGCAACATGACTCGTAATACTTTCTTCTTCTTCAAGTGCCGTCTCCTCTTAGAAGGTTAGCTATCATCATGGCTATTCTCACTTTAAATGCTGCAGCTCTGAACAACTCAACGGAACTACAGTTGTACCATTTTCTCAGATTATTCAGCCAGGAAATGCGTCTTCTTCCTCTGCTTCCCTTTCCCTGTATCTTTCCCTGCATAATATTCTGCAACAATACATATTTCTCTCCTCTCATCACGTGGCCCATATATTGCAGCTTCCTTATTTTAATTGTGTTCAATATTTCTTTTTCTTTTCTCATTCTTCCCAGTACCTGCTCATTTGTTACCATGTCTACCCAACTTATCCTCAAGATCCTTCTATATGACCACATCTCAAATGCCTCCAGTCGATCACTTATATCTTTCTTTAGCGTCCATGATTCCATCCCATATAGCAACACCGAGAAAACGTAGCATCTCAATATTCTGACTCTAAGTTGTAAGTTAAGATCTCTACTGCCTAACACGCTTCTCATTCTTTTAAATATGGTTCTGGCTTGTCCAATTCTTGATTTAATTTCTTCAGCGTACTCATTATTTTCATTGACAGTTGTTCCCAGGTACCTGTACTTACTGACTTTCTCTACTAGTTCTCCGTTGATCCATAGATTTTCCTGTTGCTGAACTGATTTTGTAATGGTCATAAATTTGGTCTTTTTGATATTTAAGGTAAGTCCGCTCTCCTCGCTACTCGTCACTACTTGATTTACTAAGCTCTGTAAAGCTTCTATTGTTTCGGCAATGAGTATGGTGTCGTCTGCATACCGGATAATTGTTAATTGGTATTCCATTGACCTTTACTCATATTGTTGTTTCTTCCAGCGCTCTCTGAATGATTTCTTCCGAGTAACGATTAAATAATAGCGGCGATAGTACACATCCTTGCCTTACACCACGTTGTATTTTTACTTCTTCTGAGAGTTCATTGTCCACCTTGATATTAGCCGTCTGGCTGTAGTATAAATTATTTATTATTCTAATATCTTTCATGTCTATATTTTTACTTTTAAGTAACTGAATGAGGTGGTTGTGGCGGACTCTATCAAATGCTTTGTTGTAGTCAAAGAAACAGACATACATCGGCTGATTGATGTCCATGCATCTTTGAGTCAACACATTGAAGGCAAACAAGGCTTCTCTTGTTCCCATTGCATTTCTGAAGCCAAATTGGGTTTCGCTAATATCTTGTTCTAATTTTCTAAAAATTCTCTGGTGAATTATCTTTAGGAATATTTTGAAAACATGACTCATTAGACTGATGGTTCGGTGGTCACTACATTCTTTTGCATTAACCTTTTTTGGTAATGTAATGAAGTTCGATCTAAGCCATTCGCGGGGAATGATTCATGTGTTGTATATTGTGTTAAATAGTTCCACCAATACTTTACACTATTTTTATTACGAAGTACCTACGCATGATGATATTTCATGTAATATGATGCATTGCTTATTAAGACATAATGTCACACACCTACATTTTATGATTCTATCCAAGAACCAAGATTGTTTATTATATACATTATGTGAATTTGTATTTCTCGGTGCAGGTATTTCTATGTAAGACGACCACGTACATATTAAAAACAGTTGGATTTTTTAAATAAAAACCGTAACCTTCGGGCCCGACTCTTTTATCAGATTACGTGACATGATTCAAGTGTTGAAAATGCTGTTATAGCTGATACATTTTTAAGTAGGATGTGCAGGGTTGAATAATAATCATTAAAAAGAGATAGATCTATAGATTCAATTACCTGACAAGCACGTTTTATAAATACGTTGATTGAATGATTGAATATGAGATTAGTGCTGATAAATTTGTGTAAACTGGGCCATTCTTAATTAGTTCATTGCTAATGTCTTAAAAACGACAAAAAGTCAGGATGTAGCAAGTTTTCTCCGAAAATTACAAAGGTATTTTAATGAAATTTGGTAGATATCTTGCGTTAGGAGAGACCTTACTACACACCAAAATTAAACTCGAAGTTTATAGAAAATTGAGTTATTCAAATTTGAAGCATTTAATATTTAACATGAAGTTTTTACCACAGAAATCGTAGAAACGACGAGACGATTTTCACGTCTCTAGTATCAGGATCACATGAGAGGAGAGGCAGTGGCAGTGTTTAAAACTAATGTTGTACATGCTAGTTTGTTATTCTGCAGATGATGTTTTCAATTTGTTTTCAATATATGGTGAATGTAACAGAATAGTTGAGACAACAGTTCGAACATTTAACAACAGATTCCTTTATTTGGCTCCAATGAATAGAACAACATTCAGCAGAATTAACAGTAAGTCGTCAAGTCATGGAATAATACTGACACGACGCGTTGTTAAACGTTTCAAAATTGAAGACAATGAAATGAATGAAATTATAGTTCTTGCATATTTTGAAGCATGTCTACAAAGTTCGTTAAGAAGTAGGTCTCAAGATTTGGGTTTATCTATCTGGGCAATACACAGAATATTGAGAAAGCACAATGTGCATAATTAGTGAATTTTTATTTTAAAAAAATCACTAATAGAGAGATATCGATGGTGAGATTTTGCAAAAATTCTTTCAAATGAGTGCGAATCAGGACCCCTAGAACCCATATCCGGGATCAGTTTCAATTTTTATATGTTTATATATATATATATATATATATATATATATATATATATATATATATATATATATATATATATATATATATATATATATATATATGAGACATGCTTGGTTCTCGGGTTAAACCGCGTCCAGAATTTATGGAAACTCGACGTTTCGGCTCCTGTTTTGGAGCCATTTTCAAGAGGTAAAGGAAATATGTAAGGACACTCTAAGGCCTCAATCTGCCTACTCCTTAGAGTGATGGACAAAGGTGGGTAAAGGAAATATGTAAGGGCACTCTAAGGCCTCAATCTGCCTACTCCTTAGAGTGGTGGACAAATGTGGGTAAAGGAAATATGTAAGGACACTCTAAGGCCTCAATCTGCCTACTCCTTAGAGTGATGGACAAAGGTGTGTAAAGGAAATATGTAAGGACACTCTAAGGCCTCAATCTGCCTACTCCTTAGAGTGGTGGACAAAGGTAGGTAAAGGAAATATGTAAGGACACTCTAAGGCCTCAATCTGCCTACTCCTTAGAGTGGTGGATAAAGGTAGGTTGGGTTGTTGTAGCTCGATTACGGGGCCTCAATCTGCCTACTCCCCAAATCTCGCTGGAGATCGTCTGTGAGGTCTCAGTGTGTTCAACCCTAGGCCTCAGAGAGATCTGGCAGTTCGTTGCAAGTCTTGTCTTATATAGGTCGTTTCGTCTACCTGTTGCGTCATCAGTGAAAGTAGTGGGGTCACCGTCAATTAAGTGGGGGGATAATGATGCAACAAAATTGTCTGTGGAATTCATTTCCCTTTTGTGTGTTTGCAAAGAAGATATAATAGGTTTCCAAGTAGTCGGAAGGCGAAGACCATCATCTCTCTTATTTAAACAATCGGGACGTTTTTCAATCTCGATTGCTTCGCGGATAATTCTCGTTTTGAAATTGTAAACCGGTGCTATTGTTTTGGCATTATGGAAGTCTATTTTGTGCCCTGTATGAATATGATGCATGGCCAGCGCCGATGAGGGGTCGGATTTTCTAACTGCGAGAGTGTGTTCGTATATTCTATTGTGGATGCGTCTGTTTGTTTGTCCTACGTAAGTTCGGGAACAGTCGGAACAAGGAATTTCGTAAACTCCGTGGGATTCGTTTGGAATCGTATCCTTGGGAGTTTTTATAAGATTTGAAAGTTTTTGGTCTGTTGTGAATACGGTTTTGATATTATGGGTTCTGAAAATTCGGCTGATTTTGTCGGTGACACCTTTAATGTATGGTAAAAACGCTGTGTGTTGTTGTGTGGACGCTGTTTGTTCTTGTTGTGGTGCAGTGGTTTGTTGTTGTGCGTTTCTAATGTTTCGTTGTATGTGATTGTTGTCGTATCCGTTTTCTAGCAATGTCTGTCTTAAAAAGTTTAATTCTGTCTGTTTGTTGTTGTTGTCCGTTAGTCTAAGGGATCGTGTTACTAATGTTCGAACCACGGAATTTAGTTGCGATGGGTGATGGTGAGATTGGGCGTTAAGATACCGATTAGTGTGGGTTGGTTTTCGGTAGACAGTGTAAGAAAATCCTCTGACTGGGTTTTTAGTGATGCGTACATCTAAGAAAGGCAAAGAAAAATTATTTTCCATTTCCATGGTGAACTGGATTTGGGGGTTGATGTTATTTAGGTAAGAAAGGAATTCGTCTAGAGATTCTTTGCCGTGTGGCCAGACAGCGAAAATGTCGTCAACGTATCTTAACCAACCCGTTGGTTTAAGTTGGGATGAATTGAGGGCTTGTGTCTCGAAGTTTTCCATGAAAATGTTGGCCAATGCAGGAGAGAGGGGTGAACCCATTGGAGCACCTCGAACTTGTTTGTAAAATTTGTTTTGAAAAAGGAAATAAGTGTTAGATGTGCAGTGTTCCACAAGAGCTAAGGTATCGTGGGAAATTTTGTGTTTATTTTTGAGAATGTCAAGGGTTTCAGATAGAGGTATATTGGTGAATAAGGAAACTATATCAAAGCTAACTAGGATGTCGTTTTGAGAAATGGTGTTGTTTTGAAGAAGGTCGATGAAATGGGTGGAGTTTTTGACATAGGATGTAGCGTTTTCTACTAATGGTTGGAGAGTTTTGGCTAGATGTTTTGCAAGTTTTTGTGTGAGTGAACGGTGGGCACTTACGATAGGGCGAAGGGGTATATCAGGCTTATGGATTTTTGGGAGACCATATTTTCTAGGGATGCGAGATGATTTTTCGCGGGGGATTAGTTCTTTTTTGAGGTCAGGATTGAGTTGGGAGTTGTTGATGATAGTTTTGGTTTTCTTTTCCAGATAAGTTGTAGGGTCGTTAGGGATTTGTTTGTAGTCTGTGTTGTTTAGTATATTGTCCATCTTTTGTATATAGTCTGTTTTGTCAAGTATAACCGTAGCGTTGCCTTTGTCTGCTGGTAGGATTATAATTTCTGTGTTTCGGTTTAGGTCTCTGATTGACTGTTGTTCGTGAGGAGAAAGGTTGGAAGGTGGAAGTTTGGCAGAACGTAATATTCTTGCAATGTCTTGTCTCGTAATTTCAGCTTCGTCAGTCGGTAAGTGTGTTATTGCATCTTCTGATTGAGAAATTATCTTTTCTATTGGAATGAATTTAGGGGTTGGTGCAAAATTAAAACCTTTGGATAGGACTTTGATGGCGACGTCACTTATGGTGGAATTTGAAAGGTTGTGAACTACTATAGGAGGATTGGCATTATGTGTGTGTTGTGTGAGATTTTTGTTGTCTAGAAGCTGCTGTAATTTTCTTTTTTGTACGTTCGTCTTTTGTTGTGTAACATGTTCTGATTTACTATGTGAGAGTCTGTCTAGAGTGTCCCAAAGTGTAGGGTGTATTTTGTATGTGTGTATTTTTATGTACGTGTCGTAAAGCAGTGTGTTGGTAGTGTTAAGGTGTCGTCTTGTCTCGTGAATGGAATTTCTAAGGAGAGCAAAGCCTGTTCGTTTTAAAATGTTGGAGACGTTATGTGATTTGGTGTGATGTTTAAGTTGAAAAGATTTTGGGACCACGTGATGATCACGGCAGGCTTTTAGAAAGGTGAGGTCACAAAGGAGACGGGATTTGCGGATAAGGAGTTTGGTGAAAATTTTGGTAGAAGATAAAAGTTCCTCCCCGTAGAGGCGAATTAAATGTTCAGAAAGATTTCCGCGGTCTTTAATGTGAGACATGTTTGGTTCTCGGGTTAAACCGCGTCCAGAATTTATGGAAACTCGACGTTTCGGCTCCTGTTTTGGAGCCATTTTCAAGAGGTAAAGGAAATATGTAAAGACACTCTAAGGCCTCAATCTGCCTACTCCTTAGAGTGATGGACAAAGGTGGGTAAAGGAAATATGTAAGGGCACTCTAAGGCCTCAATCTGCCTACTCCTTAGAGTGGTGGACAAATGTGGGTAAAGGAAATATGTAAGCACACTCTAAGGCCTCAATCTGCCTACTCCTTAGAGTGATGGACAAAGGTGTGTAAAGGAAATATGTAAGGACACTCTAAGGCCTCAATCTGCCTACTCCTTAGAGTGGTGGACAAAGGTAGGTAAAGGAAATATGTAAGGACACTCTAAGGCCTCAATCTGCCTACTCCTTAGAGTGGTGGATAAAGGTAGGTTGGGTTGTTGTAGCTCGATTACGGGGCCTCAATCTGCCTACTCCCCAAATCTCGCTGGAGATCGTCTGTGAGGTCTCAGTGTGTTCAACCCTAGGCCTCAGAGAGATCTGGCAGTTCGTTGCAAGTCTTGTCTTATATAGGTCGTTTCGTCTACCTGTTGCGTCATCAGTGAAAGTAGTGGGGTCACCGTCAATTAAGTGGGGGGATAATGATGCAACAAAATTGTCTGTGGAATTCATTTCCCTTTTGTGTGTTTGCAAAGAAGATATAATAGGTTTCCAAGTAGTCGGAAGGCGAAGACCATCATCTCTCTTATTTAAACAATCGGGACGTTTTTCAATCTCGATTGCTTCGCGGATAATTCTCGTTTTGAAATTGTAAACCGGTGCTATTGTTTTGGCATTATCGAAGTCTATTTTGTGCCCTGTATGAATATGATGCATGGCCAGCGCCGATGAAGGGTCGGATTTTCTAACTGCGAGGGTGTGTTCGTATATTCTATTGTGGATGCGTCTGTTTGTTTGTCCTACGTAAGTTCGGGAACAGTCGGAACAAGGAATTTCGTAAACTCTGTGGGATTCGTTTGGAATCGTATCCTTGGGAGTTTTTATAAGATTTGAAAGTTTTTGGTCTGTTGTGAATACGGTTTTGATATTATGGGTTCTGAAAATTCGGCTGATTTTGTCGGTGACACCTTTAATGTATGGTAAAAACGCTGTGTGTTGTTGTGTGGACGCTGTTTGTTCTTGTTGTGGTGTAGTGGTTTGTTGTTGTGCGTTTCTAATGTTTCGTTGTATGTGATTGTTGTCGTATCCGTTTTCTAGCAATGTCTGTCTTAAAAAGTTTAATTCTGTCTGTTTGTTGTTGTTGTCCGTTAGTCTAAGGGATCGTGTTACTAATGTTCGAACCACGGAATTTAGTTGCGATGGGTGATGGTGAGATTGGGCGTTAAGATACCGATTAGTGTGGGTTGGTTTTCGGTAGACAGTGTAAGAAAATCCTCTGACTGGGTTTTTAGTGATGCGTACATCTAAGAAAGGCAAAGAAAAATTATTTTCCATTTCCATGGTGAACCGGATTTGGGGGTTGATGTTATTTAAGTAAGAAAGGAATTCGTCTAGAGATTCTTTGCCGTGTGGCCAGACAGCGAAAATGTCGTCAACGTATCTTAACCAACCCGTTGGTTTAAGTTGGGATGAATTGAGGGCTTGTGTCTCGAAGTTTTCCATGAAAATGTTGGCCAATGCAATATAAGACAAGACTTGCAACGAACTGACAGATCTCTCTGAGGCCTAGGGTTGAACACACTGAGACCTCACAGACGATCTCCAGCGAGATTTGGGGAGTAGGCAGATTGAGGCCCCGTAATCGAGCTACAACAACCCAACCTACCTTTATCCACCACTCTAAGGAGTAGGCAGATTGAGGCCTTAGAGTGTCCTTACATATTTCCTTTACCTACCTTTGTCCATCACTCTAAGGAGTAGGCAGATTGAGGCCTTAGAGTGTCCTTACATATTTCCTTTACCCACATTTGTCCACCACTCTAAGGAGTAGGCAGATTGAGGCCTTAGAGTGCCCTTACATATTTCCTTTACCCACCTTTGTCCATCACTCTAAGGAGTAGGCAGATTGAGGCCTTAGAGTGTCCTTACATATTTCCTTTACCTCTTGAAAATGGCTCCAAAACAGGAGCCGAAACGTCGAGTTTCCATAAATTCTGGACGCGGTTTAACCCGAGAACCAAGCATGTCTCACATTAAAGACCGCGGAAATCTTTCTGAACATATATATATATATATATATATATATATATATATATATATATATATATATATATATATATATATATATATATATATATATATATATATATATATATATATATATATATATATGTATCCGTCTGATAACTCAAAAAATAGTTAACCGATTTCGATGAAACTTGGCAAATGCCTTTGTTTTATAAATGGCTTGGATGAGTTCGTTAGCCAGAAAAATCGGACGGGGTTTTCCGGGAAGATTTTGAGTTTTCTTTCAAAAAAAATTTTTTTCTCCGAAAGTAACAAAGCTGTTTCAATGAAATTTACTACATATGTTTCCTCAGGAGAGATCTTAGTACGCACCAAAATACAACTTTATAAGTTTAGAGAAAATTAAGTTATCCAAATTTTAAAATTTCTTTCGAAGAAAATTTTTTTCTCCGAAAATTACAAAGTTATTTTAATGAAATTTTGTGGATTTCTTGCCTTAGGAAATACCTTACTACGTATTAAAATTAAACTCTCTAAGTTTATAGAAAATTGAGTTATTTAAATTTGAAGCATTTAATAAAAATTCACTACCATAACGCATTTGCTGCGTCTCGAGTTTTTCTAGTGCTTTATATGTCATCTGATATTCATGCTCTATATTTGGAGTCCTTCCCGTTGAATATATGTACTTAATAAATAAATAAATTGTTTTCTGTGGAATCTACTAATATAATACCACCACACCTTTATTACAGGTAAAGTGCTGGAACGTATAGTTAGTTAACCCCATATGTCACCACTATAGTACTATAGTACTTATTGAAGACGCCCACTTATATGTATATAAACGAGATATGAAAACACGATGTTTCCATCTCATATAACATAATAACATTTGTCAACGTTGTTGTTTATGCAAATATTCTCATATTTATTGTGCTATACGATCACGTATATGCTTATTTTTATGAATGGAACCAGACGCACAGGTCACATCGACCTTACAATGAGGGGCTCGAAGGACCACTATCGTTCGTTGAGCTCCTGATAACAGATCTTCACGTTGCAGTGGTGTGAGAGCACCTAGAGAGATCATCTCTTCTTCCACAGAAAACGTGAAAAGTTCAAAGGACATAAAAAGTAATATTCGTGGGAGATGTCGTTCTGTGACCGAGTTGTGTTATGATTTTTGATTATTTTCACAACTTATTTACATATAAATCACTGGGAAGTTTTGTATATAAAATGTATGTGCGTTCATGCGGCTATTCTGGGTCACTTACACCGACGGTGAGGTCTGTGGGTGGATACAAGTCAACAGGTTAAACGTTACTTGATAAAAGAAACTATAAAATAAATTGTTTGCGTCGTTGCTGAATAATAACTAAAAAAAGTCTGGGGGCAGCAAGTGCTTTATGGTAATGAATTTTCATAGAAATTATGTTCACTTTTTATTATATATATATATATATATATATATATATATATATATATATATATATATATATATATATATATATATATATATATATATAATTATGGGATAGCCGTCAGTTTGCAAAATAAAAACTGTTTATTAAATTGCCCAGCTTTCGGAAAGATTGATTCCATTATTTTGCAACTATCGGCTGTTTCATAGTAAAAAAAAAAGATTCGAGCCTCAGCAAGCGCGTTATAGTAGTGAATTTTCATAAGAATTGTACACTATTGGTATACGGCATATAATTAAATCAATACTTTAAACTTACACACACCTTGAGGATAGATTTAAGAGGCCCTAGTACACGCACATTTGAAGAATTCTTTTGACAGTGTTACCTCTCTCTATTATCAAAAAAATCTTGTGTTATAACTCCTTTTGAGAAAAATACCCAAAGCTCAATTCTCTATGAAGCTAGAAAATTAAATTTTGCTATATCCATAGATAGTGTAAGTCTCTTTAAAAGAAACTTTTATTACAAATTTAAATAAAATTACAAAAGCTTTCCAAAAGGAAACTTAATTTAGATTTAGAAAAGTAAAGTATCTGCGAAATTATAAACGTAGCAGTTATTCTTCTTTATTGATTGCCTAAAAGATTTCGTTTTAGTCAAACTAATCAAACTGATTCTTCCAAGAGCTAAAAAAGCTTTTTAAAAACACATTCTCTTTAGTGAATTTTCTTAATAAAAATTCAATATCAGCAATAACAAAATATCTCCGAAAAATTATAACTTTAAACTTAAAGGTGACAAAGTTATACAGGAATTTTAAACAAAAATGAGATGTTGTCAAATGTGAAAATGAAACAAAGCAAAAATACATTCTTGTACCGGGAATCGATCTCGGAAGCTTCTGTGTAGAAGACAAGCAATGAACAATTTAAAACACAGGTTAACTAACGTTTTGTTTACATGGTACTTGACGCCGGCTTCATGCCCTGGGATATTTTATATTACATTAAAAGTAAACGTAACAATTAATTAGAGAATTAATAGAATTGTCACTTGAAACGCATTCAACGACTGTTTCGATCTTAGATGACGTCTTATGTTTAAGTTTAAAGATAAAGGAACAAACTGTTTTAAAATCATTTTTATAGACATGTCACTTGATTTTTTTTTTTTTTTTTTTTTTTAATGTCAACAACACACCACGAGGGCTTACAGCCTAAATACTATCGTACCGTGGGTGTTGACAAGGAGGAAAGAGGCAGCTTGTTAATTCTGGACTTGAAGGTTTGGAGGTTCGGAGGAGAAGGAAAAACATGTGCCGGCAAGGAATTCCACAACTTGGAAGTCCTCGGGACAAAAGAGCGGGCATAACAAGATGTTCTATGTCTGGTGACCTGGACATTAAAAGGGTGCATTCGCTCTGTTCCCCTGGTAGATCTGCTGGGGGCAGCAGGTGGGGGAACTATGGAGGAAAGCTCCTCTGAGCAGTGCCCGTGCAGATATCTATAAAAGAGAGAGAGGTCACCAACGGCACGTCGGTGGGCAAGGGATGGAAGCCTTTGGGTGAGGGTAGAGTCACCGATGAGACGTATAGCTCTCTTTTGAATGGAGTCCAGGATAGCGAGTGTAGAAGCGGCAGCTGCACCCCAGATGTGGGAGCAGTATTCGAGGTTTGGCCTTATTTGTGAAGTGTATAAGGTATAGAGATTAGTTGGTGAAAAGTATTTGCGAGCCCGGAAGAGGAAACCCAATTTCTTAGCAGCCGCTTCTGCAATTGATGTAACATGTTGGTGCCAATTAAGATTTCGATCCACAGAAATGCCAACAAGAGAAAAAGACTCATTACTTTGAATAACTTGGTTGTTCATTGTGATGGGTCTAGGGCTGCTGTATCTCTTGTGAGAAAGAAAGCAAGACTTAGTTTTGGTGGGGTTGAATTGTACAAGATTTCTACTTCCCCAGTCTGATATTTTTTGGAGGTCTACGGAGACAGAACCCTCCATGAGTCTGCGATCCTCATCTAATTGGGCTAAAGAGACAGGCTTAGAATATTGTATGTTTGAGTGGAGGGTGCTGTCGTCCGCGTAACTGTGAACTGGGTTGGATGTGCTAGAGAGGAGGTCATTGATGTGGAGAAGAAACAAAGTAGGGGCTAAAGCTGAACCTTGAGGAACTCCTGCATTAATTGGATACAGTTTAGAGGAATGGCCATCCACAACAACAGATATGCTCCTGTTGGAGAGGAAATTTGCTGTCCAGGTACAAAGTTTTGGTGGTAGGCCATAGGCCGGAAGTTTATTAAGCAGCGCTGCGTGCCAGACCTGGTCGAATGCTTTGGATATGTCTAGAGCAACAATCTGGGATTCACCGTGTTGTTCCATAGACTTGTTCCAAGAATGGGTGACAAAGGAAAGGAGGTCGGCAGTTGATCTGCGCTGACGGAATCCATACTGCCTGTCGTGGATTAGACTGTGTTTTTCAAGGAATTTTAGTAGTTCGGTGTTTATATACTTTTCCATCACTTTAGAGATGACTGAAAGGAGAGAAATAGGCCTGTAGTTGCTAGGAAGCGCTTTGGATCCTTTCTTGGGGATGGGTTGTACTCGAGCAGTTTTCCAGTTACTAGGGAATATGCCTTTATTGTAAGATATCTGAAACAGACGAGTCAGGACAGGAGCAAGTTCTGGTGCGCATTTTTTGAGAACAATTGCTGGGATCTCGTCAAGGCCAGAGGCTTTCCTGGTATTAAGAGAAGAGAGCATCTTTCGTACCTTTTTAGTTTTGAAAATGATGTCAGTCATTTTATGCGCGACATTGGGGACTGTTGGTGTTTGAACATTTGGAGGTGGGTTGAGAGTAGAATTTCCGGCGAACAACGAAGCAAAAAGTTCAGCCTTGCCCAGGGCGGTAGAAACAATTTCATCACCTGAGACAAGAGGTGGGAACGTGCTCTTGCAGAAATTATTCCCAATAGACTTAGCAAGAGTCCAGAAGGGTTTGCCGCCGTTGGAGCTTGAGAGGACTTTGTTTTTGATGTGGTTATTAAACGAGTTTTTTGCCTCAGAAAGAATGCGGACATAGCGGTTTCTTGCGTCGTTGTTTATATTTTGTTTATATTTCCACGATGCTGTGCTACACTTTCAGCCTAACACTGTAACGGGGACCGTTTATTAAGGTACAAATATAGTGTCTTGTAAAAATTGATTGAATCCCCAAGTTAAAAAACAACCACTTGGCAATTTTTTCATTTTATGTCGTCTGACTTTTGGGATATTTGTGGCCGAGATTTCAGGATTGTTGGTTCGGGTAGTATGTTTTATATATTGTTTGGTTACCGTTGACGTATGGTTTATGCCTGTTGTAGGAATGAATCTACGCATGGCAGTTACGTACTCTGTCTGCCAGGTATTTGACTTTAACAACCAAGTTCTTTAAATGCATGTCTTTTAGGTTTTATTTTTAATTTGGAAAAAACTGTAAATTTTGTGAACTAAATTATTTAAAATTTACAACATAGGTCTTAATACAATGAAGATATGTGCCAAGTTTCGTTCAAATTGACTCAGTTTTTTTAAGTTATCGCTCGGATACATACACAAACAAATATATATATATATATATATATATATATATATATATATATATATATATATATATATATATATATATATATATATATATATATATATATATATATATATATATATATATATATATATATATTGTAGCGTGCTGATGATCAACCAGAAAGGTTTAAAACTCCAGTCCACGTAAACAAATAAAATATCACAAAAAGCACAGCAAACAAATAAAGTGTATATTTAAAAGTGATTACAGTGTAGTCCAACATTCCAAAAGATATATATATATATATATATATATATATATATATATATATATATATATATATATATATATATATATATATATATATATACATCACACCGATAACTTAAAAAATAATGGTCTGATTTTGATATAATTTGGTGAGTACCTTCCTTTTGTAAGTGGCTTGGATAAGTTCCTTACCGAGCAAAATAGGCCAAGCCTTTCCTGGAAAATTTGCGTTTCCTTTAAAAAAATAACAAAGTAAGAGCAACCAAATTTTGTATGGGGGTTTATATCATTAAAAATAAATTACGTACCGAAATTTGTATCTGTAAGTTAAAAGACAAAAAAGTTATAGACATTTAAAAAAAATTGAGGTTTTCCTCAAAACGTCAAAGTCGCGATTTGAAATTGGCAACATTTAGGCACAGAACCTGAAAATAATACGGGTTAGGTAGGGAAAATGTCGCAAGTCGAGTGTTTTACAAACTCTGAGCCCTCAGCTTCAACCGCCATTGTCCTTCATCTAACTAGAACATTTCCAGAAAATTTATTTCAAATAGATTCTTTTTCTGATGCTTTCGCAGTAGTTTTAGTTATAGAGTTTATCGTTTAATGCTATATAATTTTTAGCGAGTTTTCGTACAAAATCAAGAAAATTCAATATATGTGTTGTTATACAAGATATGAAAAAATTCTATGCGTTAATTGTAGGGTGTCTTGAGCTAGATCTTAAGAAATCATTTCTACAGTCACAGGATGGCCAATAAGTCGTTGGTGATACAAATTTTCCCTTTTTTTTTTAATCGAACACGCCTTATTGCATTTTTGCATTTTCCATCGAAATATAATGCCTGTTTGTAAAAAAGAAATTCGGAACTCAGCAAGTGCGGTATGGTAGCGAATTTTCATTAAATGCTTCAAATTTGAATAGCTCAATTTGCTATTAACCTATCAGATTTGCTGGTTTCTTTTCGGAAAATCTTTTCTACATTTTTAAACAATAATGTTATTTTGATGAAATATTGTACATTGTTTCGCCTATACAGGTTATACTGGTAAGCAAATTTGATGCCTGCTTTGATTAAAAAAAGACATATTTGCTATTAAAAGCATTTTTATGAAAATTCCTTGCCATGACGCACTTGCTGCGTCGAGCTTTTTTTATGTATTATGCCCAGTACCTTTGTTAAGATTCATCAGTTTTGACGATTTAAATCGTCACTTTGACATTTTCAGAAGATGAAAATTCGCTACCATAACACAACTGGTGCGTCCAGACATTTTTTTCCAATCTTAATCACTGCATTTAAAATGTTATGATTTCCCAGACAAGGTCAACCTCCTGTTGGTCCTCCCTGGAATCAAACCCCGCATCTCTCGCTTTACAGGCTAACGGCTAGCAACTTGCACCACGAAACCTCCTATTAGTAAAAATACAATTTTTTTCTAACAGTAACTGCTTTATCATTTTTTCCCAATATTTGGCCAGTACTAATGAAGTTATCGCACTGATACATCTTCTAAAACATTCGAATTAAATTTCTACACATCATGGCCTGTCCATTCTTCATGTTAGCGTACACCATCATTGTCTCATTATCGTGTCGGCCATTCTTTATGGTCCCGGTTTTCCATTCTCTGAATGCGTAATTAGTGCTATGTCATTCCCACGGACCTGAAAAAAATCCACAGTGTTATTTATGATATGTACTTATCGTTTGATTTGATTCTCTACGTTAACATAACACAAATGCACCTAAAAATTCTTGTTAGAGGTAAACATATACTGGCGGGTTTACATGCGATCCGACAGCAAAACCGGTGCAAAAGATATTAAAAGTGAAACAAAAGCAAAGATCGGAAATACGGAAATAAGGTTTTAGAAATGATTTATTTCCAAATCTGAAATAAATTTTCCACATTTGATCACAATTCCTTTGTCACCCATTCTTGGAACAAGTCTATGGAACTACACGGTGAATCCCAGATTGTCGCTCTAGACATATCCAAAGCATTAGACCAGGTCTGGCACGCAGCGCTGCTTAATAAACTTCCGGCCTATGGCCTACCACCAAAACTCTGTACCTGGACAGCAAATTTCCTCTCCAACCGAAGCATTTCTGTTGTCGTTGATGGCCATTTCTCTAAACTGTATCCAATTAATGGAGGTATCCCTCAAAGTTTAGCTTTAGCCCCTACTTTGTTTCTTCTCCACATCAATAACCTCTCTCTAGCACATCCAACCCAATTCACAGTTACGCGGACGACAGCACCCTCCACTCAAATATACAATATTCTAAGCCTGTCTTTTTAGCCCAATTAGATGAGGATGCAGACTCATGGAGGGTTTTGTCTCTGTGGATCTCCAAAAAATATTGGACTGGGGAAGTAGAAATTTTGTACAACTCAACTTCACCAAATCTCAGAGTCTTGTCTCCTATCTCATAGATACACCAGCCAGAGACCCATCACAATAAACAACCAAGTTATTCAAAGTAATGAGTCCTTTTTACTTGTTGGCATTTCGGTGGATCGAAATCTCAATTGGCACCAACATGTCACATCATTTGCAGAAGCGGCTGCCAAGAAATTAGGTTTCCCCTTCCGGGCTCGCAAATACTTTTCACCAGCTAATCTCTATAGCTTATATACTTCACAAATAAGGCCAAACCTCGAATACTGCTCCCACATCTGGGGTGCCGCTGCCGATTCTACGCTGGCTATTCTGGACTCCATTCAGAAGATAGAGCAATGCACCCTTTTCCTGTCCAGGTCACCAGACATAGAACATCTTGTTATGCCCGCTCTCTTGTCCCGAGGACTTCCAAGTTGTGGAATTCCTTTCCGGAACATGTTTTTCCTTCTCCCCCGAACCTCCAAACCTTCAAGTCCAGAATTAACAAGTTGCGTCTTTCCTCTTTGTCGACACCCACGGTACGATAGTATTTAGGCTGTGAGCCCTCGTGGTGTGTTGTTGAAATTTAAAAAAATGGGTGTGACGACACAGAACACCAAGCCCTTCAAAAGTTAATGTTTGGGCAAGGAGTTTAGATACTACTATTGTTGGTCCCTTTTTCATAGACGGCAATTTGGACGCGCAGAAGCATTTAGACAAGCTAAGAAATCAAATAGTTCCTACAATAAGGAATGCTGTTGATAACAACTTGAACTTCATCTCAAGAATATTTTGCTTAGTAATATCTTTTACAGCTTTACTGAATTTGGCAGTCTCATAGTGGCCTGTCTCACGATACGTGTACCTCGGTGGTTCGGCGGCACGTGTGGTTCTGAACCGAGGGGTACCCGGTTAAATCCCATGATTCTCCTTCACTTCTTCAGTACATACTGTAACATTAACATCGACCGAGGTTGTAGCATTATATGAGCAAGTTGAATGTCTGCACGTTCGGCCCTTCGGAAAGGGTGTAAAGTAGTCGGTTCCGTGTCCATGCGATGTTGGGCACGTTAAATATCCCTACTCTCCTTATGGAAAGGCAGGGGTTCGGCAGAATTTCCAGGATAATGGGGTGAAACTGCTATCTGGCCTCCGTGATTGGCCATAGTCTCGGAAATAGAGCGACAATAAAGAAAAAAAATCCGGGCTTGCAGCTCTTAGGTTCTAGTTTTACGTTGTTGATTCTTTGCCGCGGTTTACCAAATACGTGTTTTCTTATATGTTTATTAGTGTGTTAGTTTTGTTACAGTTGGGTATGTTTTATTAAAATTTGTAAACTTCTCTAACGTGTCATGAATATACTTGTACATTTATAACTAAATAATAAATGAAAAAAAATATGTAGAAAAATAGTATATGGAATATAATGGTAGCACTCAATAACTTATTTGTTATCAGAATCAGGTCTTTTAAATTCTGTAGATTAAAACTGGAAGAAAATAAATAGAAAATATAAGATACCTATAAAAAGCAAAGCCTCCCCACATGGAATCTCTATTGCAGATCGTTTCACTACCGATGAATCACTGCTTATTATTTGGAACCAGACTATAGTGACATAAAAAAATCAGATAATGCGTGATGACCTTTAACAAATATACGTTAAATTTATTGTAATAACAAATACACATATATAAACGTGGAGTGTCTGTATAACGCGGCCGCGGCATATCGGCTATTGAATATATAACCAATATGTATGATCGCGTGATCAGTACGGGTACTATCGATCATATTATCTAATTGGTCGGTGGGTTGCCGACAAAAGGTACCGGCAAATGAACAAAAGAAGATTCGCACCCGCACATTACTCCTGCATTCCACCATAAGTTCCCCACGTCTTTTGGTCATAGCCGCCTTTATGTGCTCATACGTATATACACATTAATTCCTGGTGTGTGTGATGGGGTCACATGAGGCTGTGGATTTCGCTGATTAGTGCTTATAAGTACACTAATTTTAAAAATTTTCTTGATGTTACGTTTAACTAGTATTTGAAATCTACATTTATACAGATATTAAGCCCTTACTGCATGATTTTGTATTTTTGCCCAGAAAAAAATTGAGGTACAGGGAATAAAGTATAAACAACAGGAAAAATATTGGAAAAAAATTAGTTTGCAATCTGAAGGACATAAAACAGCATATATATATATATATATATATATATATATATATATATATATATATATATATATATATATATATATATATATATGGATATAGATATATATATATATATATATATATATATATATATATATATATATATATATATATATATATATATATAAAAAGGCTGTCCCACGTAAAGCGTGCATTAGAAGTTTTTGAATTAATATTGGGATTTGGAATCTGAAAATTTGGAAATGAATGTATCACCATCCGCTCATTATAACTAAAATATTTTGGTGACTGTATCACTTCCGGTTGTACCAGAAGTTTCCAACAACTTTCTTAATTTTAATCTATTACCCTACATATTATTGCATATTCGGAATGAGCATGTAATTCTGAGCAAAATAATATGCCACATGCCCATACTGGTGTCAGCCGTTCTCAAGAATTTCGATTTTCTATTATTTTTCCGTCATAAAGTTGCAAATCTTTGAAATGGCAATTCTCGGGCATCAAGTATGCCATGATTCTGAAACTTAGCACACCTATAGTCTTAATGGTCGAAATTCTTCCGATTGCGAAAAAAATTACAAAGTAGAAACAGGGTGTTGCTTAACGAAGTTCAAATATCGATAATTTCAAACTCGAAAAAGTATTTGTTTCCAAATGGAACACCCTGTATATTTTCATGGCATATCATTCGGAATAATATTTTGCTTTTATCTGTATCAGCATTCCCTATACCTATGTCGGGTGATTCCCGAGTTATGATGCGAATTATGTGAATTTTGTATTATCCGAGATAATACTTTTTCTTTTCTTTGTATTGATAATAATAATAATTATTATTATTTTTATAATCAAAACAGTAATAATAAGAATGATAATACTAATAACTCGTAACTATACAACGGTATCGGGGGATGTTAATAGATACCACTAGTAAGCTTTGGGTATAGGGCAAAGAGAACCCAGAATTTTTCATGTAGGTATTCCATTCATATTCTGGACTAGAAGAATGAAAACCTGTATTAGGTTTTATTATATTAATGTCGCTCTTTAGATTAATTGAATAACTCTGAAGAAGTATTTTTTCCAATTAATTTTTTCATTTCTGGGTGTACGAATACGTTTTAACCTCATAGCCTTTAAAAAGAAGACATTCCGTTTCGACTTGCACTGTTTTAGAAATTATAAATCCTCTACTCAATCCAATATAGTGAGGGATGTTTATGAATCGCCCTGAAACTTAATTACTTAAAATGAAAACAAGTTATAGAACCATGTATCAGTACGAAAATATATCAGTGAGTTTAATACAGAAATTAATCAACGAAACAGTGATAGAATTAATTTTTAAAATGCGTATGAGTTTTAATACAAAATATGATCTATATGACCACCATTGACTTTAAGACACTTCAATAATCTTCTTTGCAATCCAGAATTAGTGGCCCTTCGAATCATTTCTGGAGCGAGATCATTAAAAGCTTGTCGCACTTTAGCCTCCAGTTCTTTTCGGGAGGTCATTTGGCTGGAATAAACTTCATTTTTAATGTGACCCCATAAGAAGAAGTCAGGTGGAGTCAGGTCCTATGACCTGGCAGGCCAAAGCTATGGACCGCCGGGTCCAATCCAACGATCCTCAAACATTCTTGTCAACTCCTGGTGTACAGCTGCCGTAGAATGTGCTGAAGCGCCATCTAACTAGTACCAGAATTCTGCATCAGGCAAACCAGTCAAGATACCAGCAACAACTTCACGAAGTATTCTACGATAACTTTCTGAGGTCAACATTTCCTCGTAGATATGAAAAAAAAAAACTCTTCCATTTTCAATAACAGCGAAAACATTGAAACTGAATTCATACTGGAAATGCGCTTCACGCATAAAGTGAGGATTTTCATCTGCCCAGAAATAACATCGCTTCCGATTGATGATACCTTTTATTGTGAATTTTGATTCATCCGTCCATAAAATCCTATCTAACATATCTGGGTCTTCCTGGATCCGTACCATCAACCATTCACAAAATGTAGCTCTTCTAATGTGGTCACCCTCCCGTAATCCATGCACTGTCCTTTGGGCATATGCATGCCATTCATACTTAGAAAGAATTATTTGAATTAATTTTCGAGTTAGTCTTAAATCTTCTACTGCCTGCCTGATGGAAGCATGTGGATAGGCCGTGAAATAACCCAACACATTTATTTCATTTGTTTCATTGCCCGTAATGTTACTGGAACGATTTCTATTTAAATTACCATTCCAGTTATTCCGAAAATTTGACTCCATTCTGGAGAACTTTGTCCTATGCATAGGTGACAAATATGGAAATCTCTCATTGAACAAGCGGCACGTTCTACTCACGATTGTCCTGCATTCTCCGTGAATGTAAAATAAATTTAAAATGTTGTCAGCAGAATATTCTTCAACAATATTTTCCAGTGTGTAGCTCACAATACTTTCAAAGAAATAGATCACTCTATTGCGATGACAATTAACGAGACTAATAATACATCTCTTTGACATAAGTTTTCATTTTATGTCCAAAGCCTACTCTCCGACTAGGTAGATTCCCAATTTTGTAGTATATTCCTGTTTTATTCATATTCCTTCTTATAACTCAGAAATAATTCAAGATATGTATAGGGAATATACAGATCGAAACAGAATATCATTCCGAAGGATATGCGATGAAAATATACAGGATGTTCCATTTGGAATCATCGATATTTGATCTTCGTTAAAGAACATCCTGTATTATTTTTGTATTTTTTCTCGCAATAAGAAGAATTCTGACCACTAGGACTATAGTTGTGCCAAGTTTCAGAACAATGACGTACTTGATGCCTGAGAATTGCCATTTCAACGATTTGCAATTTTATGACGGAAAAACAATAGAAAATCGAATATCTTCAGAACGGCTGACACCAGTGGCATCTCATTTTCCTCAGAATTGCATGATCATTTCGAATGTGCAATAATATGTAGGGTATTCTATTAAAATTAAGAAAGTTGTTGGCAACTTCCGGTATTGTATTTTAGTTATAATGAGCGGATCGTGATACATGCAATTGCAAATTTTCAGATTCCATATCCTAGTACTAATGCACACCTTACGTGTGACAGCCTGTACTGTAAAATCATATTTTCATTATATTTTTCATCCTCTGATGACGCTAACTTTGTAGGTTAAATGATCCTCAGGTCTTTATAAAGGTGTGTTGTGGTGATTTGGGTTCTCCAAGTGTACTTACAGAAAATGAGTTGAGGGTCTTTTGTAGCTATGAGAATACTCTCAATAACATCACGCGATACTATATAAAATTATGGAAAGCTTCACGACATAAACAGAGTTATTGAATATACCAATATATACCAATCCACAGGGCATAGCAGTCCGAAATTTCATTACGTAACTCAATTTGGTAAATAGTTTTTCAGGGGCCGTTTATTCAATATACTTGTGTTAAAATAAATTAGATCGGGGAATAGTTTTACCATCGATTATGTCCAATAGCGTGTGTTGCCAATGCCGATATTGGCGGCTGGAAGCACCACACATTCAATTGTTAGTAACACGATACTGATCCACTTAGTGTTAATCTAAACAAGATACATTGCTAAAAAGATACCAAATATAAAAAAAATCGTACTACCTGCGTTTTTACCAAAGCTTAGTCTGAAAGTAAATTTTAGCGAATTTTCTTAAAAAGATTTACCATTGAGGAGAACCCGACTTTGAATTCTGAAAAAAAAAATTCAAATGAGCGCGAACTGGGCCATGTAGAATCCATATCCAGGGTCAGTCACAATTTTTATATGTTTATATATATATATGTATATATATATATATATATATATATATATATATATATATATATATATATATATATATATATATATAATATGTATATATCACGCCGATAACACAAAAAATAATAGGCGGATTTTGGTCAAATTTGGTACCTTTCTTTTGCATGTGGCTTGGATACGTTCGTAAGCCAGGAAAATCGGTCTACTTTTTCCGGAAAATTTTGCGTTTCCTTTCCGAAAATAACAATGGTAGGGCAACCAGATTTGAAACGCGGGTTTATATAATAAAAAGTAAGCTATGTAGAAAAATATAGATCTGTAAGTTTGAAATACATAAAGTTATAGGCATTTGAAAAAAAATTGGGGTTTTTCTTTGAAAACGTCAAAGTCGTGATTTTAAACGTTAAAATTGGCAACATTTAGGCAAAGAACCTGAAACGAATACGGATTTTGTAGAAAAAGTGTAGCAGGAAGAGTGTTTTACAAACACTTAAGATTTAGCATCACCCGTCATTGTCCTTCATTTTACTAAAATATTTCCAGAAAATTAATTGTTTGCTGTTTACAACTTTTGCTGTATACTCGTGTAACAATTTTGAAATCTTTAGCCGTTTTAAAGATAATTAAGGGAATCGCTTTAAGCATAACAACCTTAACACCCCGTATCTCAGTGTCACGACCTTAACATGAAAAATATTATACGAACTACCCCCACAATTTATTCAGGGGCAACTCACACCCAATTTAAAAAAAATATATAACCAGGACACCCTGTATAGGGCAATAAGTGCAATGTTTGTAACGAAAGCCGCATTGATCAGGGATGCGGAGTTTATATTTTCCAACAACCTCTCTTAGACGCTTCTCAAATAGTTTTTCGTATCTTTTAGAGAAAACCGAAAGCGGACGTATTGGACTATAGTTAGAAAACACTTCCGGATTTACACTCTTAAATGTTGCAGTCACAACAGATACCTTTATTTTTTCTGTGAAAAAAACCGAACTCAAAAGGCAAACTTACGAAATAAGCAAGAGGCTGTGAAATGGAGTTAGAAATACGCTGAAGCAACGAGCAATCATAACGATAAGAATTCTTGACAGAAAACTCCCGTATTGTAGCTGAAACCGCTTTCGGAGTCACAGGATACAGAAAAAGAGAATGCTCATTCAAAGGAATATGAGTCGATAAATTTATATTTATTGTGGTGTATTTTTTTTATATTTCAACAACACACCACGAGGGGTTACAGCCTAAATACTATCGTACCGTGGGTGTCGACAAGAAGGAAAGAGGCAACTTGTTAATTCTGGACTTGAAGGTTTGGAGGTTTGGAGGTTTGGAGGTTAGGAGGAGAAGGAAAAACATGTGCCGGCAAAGAAATCCACAACTTGGAAGTCCTCGGGACAAAAGAGCGGGCATAACGAGATGTTCTATGTCTGGTGACCTGGACAGTAAAAAGGTGAATTCGCTCTGTTCCCCTGGTGGATCTGTTGGGGGCAGCAGGTGGAGGAACTATGGAAGAAAGCTCCTCTGAGCAGTGCCCGTGCAGATATCTATAAAAGAGAGAGAGGTCACCAACGGCACGTCGGTGGGCAAGGGATGGCAGCGTTCGGGTGAGAGTAAGGTCACCGAGGAGACCTATAGCTCTCTTCTGAATGGAGTCCAGGATAGCGAGTGTAGAAGCGGCAGCGGCACCCCAGATCTTGAAGCAGTATTCGAGGTTTGGCCTTATTTGTGAAGTATATAAGGTATAGAGATTAGCTGGTGAAAATTATTTGCGATCCCGGAAGAGGAAACCTAATTTCTTAGCAGCCGCTTCTGCAATTAATGCGACATGTTGGTGCCAATTGAGATTTCGATCCACAGAAATGCCAATAAGTGAAAAAGACTCATTAGTTTGATTAACTTGGTTGTTCATTGTGATGGGTCTAGGGCTGGAGTATATCTTATGAGTTAGAAATCAAGAATGAGATTTGGTGGAGTTGAATTGTACAAGATTTCTACTTCCCAAGTCTAATATATATTTTTTAGATTCACAGAGACAAAACCCCCCTGAGTCTGCGCTCCTCACCTAATTGGGCTAAAAAGACAGGCTTAGAATATTGTATATTTGAGTGGAGGGTGCTATCGTCCGCGTAACTGTGAACTGGGATGGATCTGCTAGAGAGGAGGTCATTGATGTGAAGAAGAAACAAAGTAGAGGCTAAAGCTGAACTTCGAGGGACTCCTGCATTAATTGGATACGGTTTAGAGGAATGGCCATCCAGGGATGTTTATGAATCGCCCTGAAACTTAATTACTTAAAATGAAAACAAGTTATAGAACCATTTATCAGTACGAAAATATATCAGTGAGTTTAATACAGAAATTAATCAACGAAACAGTGATAGAATTAATTTTTAAAATGCGTATGAGTTTTAATACAAAATATGATCTATATGACCACCATTGACTTTAAGACACTTCAATAATCTTCTTTGCAATCCAGAATTAGTGGCCCTTCGAATCATTTCTGGAGCGAGATCATTAAAAGCTTGTCGCACTTTAGCCTCCAGTTCTTTTCGGGAGGTCATTTGGCTGGAATAAACTTCATTTTTAATGTGACCCCATAAGAAGAAGTCAGGTGGAGTCAGGTCCTGTGACCTGGCAGGCCAAAGCTATGGACCGCCGGGTCCAATCCAACGATCCTCAAACATTCTTGTCAACTCCTGGTGTACAGCTGCCGTAGAATGTGCTGAAGCGCCATCTAACTAGTACCAGAATTCTGCATCAGGCAAACCAGTCAAGATACCAGCAACAACTTCACGAAGTATTCTACGATAACTTTCTGAGGTCAACATTTCCTCGTAGATATGAAAAAAAAAACTCTTCCATTTTCAATAACAGCGAAAACATTGAAACTGAATTCATACTGGAAATGCGCTTCACGCAACAAGTGAGGATTTTCATCTGCCCAGAAATGACATCGCTTCCGTCCATAAAATCCTATCTAACATATCTGGGTCTTCCTGGATCCGTACCATCAACCATTCACAAAATGTAGCTCTTCTAATGTGGTCACCCTCCCGTAATCCATGCACTGTCCTTTGGGCATATGCATGCCATTCATACTTAGAAAGAATTATTTGAATTAATTTTCGAGTTAGTCTTAAATCTTCTACTGCCTGCCTGATGGAAGCATGTGGATAGGCCGTGAAATAACCCAACACATTTATTTCATTTGTTTCATTGCCCGTAATGTTACTGGAACGATTTCTATTTAAATTACCATTCCAGTTATTCCGAAAATTTGACTCCATTCTGGAGAACTTTGTCCTATGCATAGGTGACAAATATGGAAATCTCTCATTGAACAAGCGGCACGTTCTACTCACGATTGTCCTGCATTCTCCGTGAATGTAAAATAAATTTAAAATGTTGTCAGCAGAATATTCTTCAACAATATTTTCCAGTGTGTAGCTCACAATACTTTCAAAGAAATAGATCACTCTATTGCGATGACAATTAACGAGACTAATAATACATCTCTTTGACATAAGTTTTCATTTTATGTCCAAAGCCTACTCTCCGACTAGGTAGATTCCCAATTTTGTAGTATATTCCTGTTTTATTCATATTCCTTCTTATAACTCAGAAATAATTCAAGATATGTATAGGGAATATACAGATCGAAACAGAATATCATTCCGAAGGATATGCGATGAAAATATACAGGATGTTCCATTTGGAATCATCGATATTTGATCTTCGTTAAAGAACATCCTGTATTATTTTTGTATTTTTTCTCGCAATAAGAAGAATTCTGACCACTAGGACTATATTTGTGCCAAGTTTCAGAACAATGACGTACTTGATGCCTGAGAATTGCCATTTCAACGATTTGCAATTTTATGACGGAAAAACAATAGAAAATCGAATATCTTCAGAACGGCTGACACCAGTGGCATCTCATTTTCCTCAGAATTGCATGATCATTTCGAATGTGCAATAATATGTAGGGTATTCTATTAAAATTAAGAAAGTTGTTGGCAACTTCCGGTATTGTATTTTAGTTATAATGAGCGGATCGTGATACATGCAATTGCAAATTTTCAGATTCCATATCCTAGTACTAATGCACACCTTACGTGTGACAGCCTGTACTGTAAAATCATATTTTCATTATATTTTTCATCCTCTGATGACGCTAACTTTGTAGGTTAAATGATCCTCAGGTCTTTATAAAGGTGTGTTGTGGTGATTTGGGTTCTCCAAGTGTACTTACAGAAAATGAGTTGAGGGTCTTTTGTAGCTATGAGAATACTCTCAATAACATCACGCGATACTATATAAAATTATGGAAAGCTTCACGACATAAACAGAGTTATTGAATATACCAATATATACCAATCCACAGGGCATAGCAGTCCGAAATTTCATTACGTAACTCAATTTGGTAAATAGTTTTTCAGGGGCCGTTTATTCAATATACTTGTGTTAAAATAAATTAGATCGGGGAATAGTTTTACCATCGATTATGTCCAATAGCGTGTGTTGCCAATGCCGATATTGGCGGCTGGAAGCACCACACATTCAATTGTTAGTAACACGATACTGATCCACTTAGTGTTAATCTAAACAAGATACATTGCTAAAAAGATACCAAATATAAAAAAAATCGTACTACCTGCGTTTTTACCAAAGCTTAGTCTGAAAGTAAATTTTAGCGAATTTTCTTAAAAAGATTTACCATTGAGGAGAACCCGACTTTGAATTCTGAAAAAAAAAATTCAAATGAGCGCGAACTGGGCCATGTAGAATCCATATCCAGGGTCAGTCACAATTTTTATATGTTTATATATATATGTATATATATATATATATATATATATATATATATATATATATATATATATATATATGTATATATATATATATATATATATATATATATATATATATATATATATATATATATATATATATAATATGTATATATCACGCCGATAACACAAAAAATAATAGGCGGATTTTGGTCAAATTTGGTACCTTTCTTTTGCATGTGGCTTGGATACGTTCGTAAGCCAGGAAAATCGGTCTACTTTTTCCGGAAAATTTTGCGTTTCCTTTCCGAAAATAACAATGGTAGGGCAACCAGATTTGAAACGCGGGTTTATATAATAAAAAGTAAGCTATGTAGAAAAATATAGATCTGTAAGTTTGAAATACATAAAGTTATAGGCATTTGAAAAAAAATTGGGGTTTTTCTTTGAAAACGTCAAAGTCGTGATTTTAAACGTTAAAATTGGCAACATTTAGGCAAAGAACCTGAAACGAATACGGATTTTGTAGAAAAAGTGTAGCAGGAAGAGTGTTTTACAAACACTTAAGATTTAGCATCACCCGTCATTGTCCTTCATTTTACTAAAATATTTCCAGAAAATTAATTGTTTGCTGTTTACAACTTTTGCTGTATACTCGTGTAACAATTTTGAAATCTTTAGCCGTTTTAAAGATAATTAAGGGAATCGCTTTAAGCATAACAACCTTAACACCCCGTATCTCAGTGTCACGACCTTAACATGAAAAATATTATACGAACTACCCCCACAATTTATTCAGGGGCAACTCACACCCAATTTAAAAAAAATATATAACCAGGACACCCTGTATAGGGCAATAAGTGCAATGTTTGTAACGAAAGCCGCATTGATCAGGGATGCGGAGTTTATATTTTCCAACAACCTCTCTTAGACGCTTCTCAAATAGTTTTTCGTATCTTTTAGAGAAAACCGAAAGCGGACGTATTGGACTATGGTTAGAAAACACTTCCGGATTTACACTCTTAAATGTTGCAGTCACAACAGATACCTTTATTTTTTCTGTGAAAAAAACCGAACTCAAAAGGCAAACTTACGAAATAAGCAAGAGGCTGTGAAATGGAGTTAGAAATACGCTGAAGCAACGAGCAATCATAACGATAAGAATTCTTGACAGAAAACTCCCGTATTGTAGCTGAAACCGCTTTCGGAGTCACAGGATACAGAAAAAGAGAATGCTCATTCAAAGGAATATGAGTCGATAAATTTATATTTATTGTGGTGTATTTTTTTTATATTTCAACAACACACCACGAGGGGTTACAGCCTAAATACTATCGTACCGTGGGTGTCGACAAGAAGGAAAGAGGCAACTTGTTAATTCTGGACTTGAAGGTTTGGAGGTTTGGAGGTTTGGAGGTTAGGAGGAGAAGGAAAAACATGTGCCGGCAAAGAAATCCACAACTTGGAAGTCCTCGGGACAAAAGAGCGGGCATAACGAGATGTTCTATGTCTGGTGACCTGGACAGTAAAAAGGTGAATTCGCTCTGTTCCCCTGGTGGATCTGTTGGGGGCAGCAGGTGGAGGAACTATGGAAGAAAGCTCCTCTGAGCAGTGCCCGTGCAGATATCTATAAAAGAGAGAGAGGTCACCAACGGCACGTCGGTGGGCAAGGGATGGCAGCGTTCGGGTGAGAGTAAGGTCACCGAGGAGACCTATAGCTCTCTTCTGAATGGAGTCCAGGATAGCGAGTGTAGAAGCGGCAGCGGCACCCCAGATCTTGAAGCAGTATTCGAGGTTTGGCCTTATTTGTGAAGTATATAAGGTATAGAGATTAGCTGGTGAAAATTATTTGCGATCCCGGAAGAGGAAACCTAATTTCTTAGCAGCCGCTTCTGCAATTAATGCGACATGTTGGTGCCAATTGAGATTTCGATCCACAGAAATGCCAATAAGTGAAAAAGACTCATTAGTTTGATTAACTTGGTTGTTCATTGTGATGGGTCTAGGGCTGGAGTATATCTTATGAGATAGAAATCAAGAATGAGATTTGGTGGAGTTGAATTGTACAAGATTTCTACTTCCCAAGTCTAATATATATTTTTTAGATTCACAGAGACAAAACCCCCCTGAGTCTGCGCTCCTCACCTAATTGGGCTAAAAAGACAGGCTTAGAATATTGTATATTTGAGTGGAGGGTGCTATCGTCCGCGTAACTGTGAACTGGGATGGATCTGCTAGAGAGGAGGTCATTGATGTGAAGAAGAAACAAAGTAGAGGCTAAAGCTGAACTTCGAGGGACTCCTGCATTAATTGGATACGGTTTAGAGGAATGGCCATCCACGACAACTCAAATGCTCCGGTTGGAGAGAAAATTTGCTGTCCAAGTAGAGAGTTGTGGTGGTAGGCCATACGCCGGAAGTTTATTAAGCAGCGCTGCGTGCAAGACCTAGTCTAATGCTTTGAATATGTCTAGAGCCACAATCTGGGATTCACCGTGTAGTTCCATAGATTTGTTCCTAGAATGGGTGACAAGGGAAAGGAGGTCGGGAGTTGATCTGCGCTGACGAAATTCATACTGCCTGTTGTGGATTAGACTGTGTTTTTCAAGAAATTTTAGTAATTCGGTGTTTATATACTTTTCCATCACTTTAGAGGCGACTGAAAGGAGAGAATTAGGCCTCTAGTTGCTAGGAAGCGCTTTGGATCCATTCTTGGGACGGGTTGTACTCGAGTTGTTTTCCAGTTACTAGGGAATATCCCTCTATTGTAAGATGTCTGAAACACACGAGTCAGGAGAGGAGCAAATTCTGGTGCGCATTTTTTGAGAACAATTGCTGGGATCTCGTCGAGGCCAGAGGCTTTCCTGGTGTTAAGAGAAGAGACCATCTTTCGTACCTTTTTAGTTTTTAAAATGATATCCGTCATTTTATGCGCGACATTGGGGACTGTTGGTGGTTGAACATTTAGAGGTGGGTTGAGAGTAGAATTGCCGGCGAACAACGAGGCAAAACGTTCAGCGTTGCCCAGGGTGGTAGAAACAATTTCATCCCCTAAAAAAAGAGGTGGGAACGTGGTCTTGCAGAAATTATTCCGAATAGATTTAGCAAGAGTCCAGAAGGGTTTGCTGCCGTTGAAGCTTGAGAGGACTTTGTTTTTGATGTGGTTATTAAACGAGTTTTTTTGCCTCAGAAAAAATGCGGACATAGCGGTTTACGTCGTTAAATGCTTGACGGTTTTCTTGACTGGGATTGTGTAGAAGCGTTTTGTGAGTTTGACCTTTTCAATTCTGGTCTTTTCACAGGATTTAGAGAACCAGGACTTTTGAGTGACTGAAGAGGTTTTCTGTGTACGTGGAATAAATAATTCCATGCCAGCTTGGATAATTTTGGTGATGTTTTGTGATATAACAGAGGGGTCAGGATGAGAGAATCAGACAGACACCTATGGAAATGAGGAAACGTAATCCCGCATTTCGTCCCAGTTCGCGGAGTTGTAGTGCCAAACGATACGTGGGTGTGTTGACTGTGTGACCTCGGGTTGCATTGCGCAGAAAGCAGTGACCACGCCGTGGTCTGAGCGACCAAATGGGTCGGTGACTAATGTCTTTAAGCATTCAGGTTTTGTAGCGAGAAGGAGATCTAAGGGATTTGAGCTGTGTGTTGGGATGCGAGGGAAGTAAGTAGGTTGCTGAATCATATTGGCTAGAGAATTTCTAACTGCAAAGGCCTCCGCTGCTTGCCATTGTGGATCGGTCTTTGAAGATCCCAGCCATTCATTATTATGGACATTGAACTCACCAAGAATAGTGACCTCGCAGGAAGGATATTCAGAAATCAGATGGTAAGTTTTTTCAAAAAGGTAGTGAAGAGCTGGACAAATTTGTTTTCCAAAGGTGACCGGTAAATGCAACAGATGAATTTAGTTGCAGCCCTGAGAGACAGTTTCGTGTAAAGTATGTCTTTTCTTCCAGCTTCTAAATTGGGGAGTCTGGTGCAGGGTAGATTGCTATGGACATATGCGCACATACCTACATGCAATCTAAAGGAAGTAAGGAGCTCATACTCTGGGAAATTAAGGTGATTAGTGGCTGTTTTGGCACTGATTTGGGTCTGAGCGACCAAGGGAGGGCGGTGACTGATGTCTGATACAATTCAGGTTTTGTAGAAAGAAGGAGATCCAAGGGATTTGAGCTGTGTGTTGGGATGCGAGGAAAGTAAGTAGGTTGCTGAACCATATTGGCTAAAGAATTTCTGACTGCAAAGGCATCCGCTGCTCGCCCTTGTGGATCGGTTTTTGAAGATCCAATTACCAATTAACTTGTCGACAGAGTGGACGAAGTCAATCGTGGCTAATGTTATCAGTTTTTCACAAGCAAGAGCTAGTTTAAGTTTTTGGGGTCATAGATTAATACGGTTTTCCCTAAATAAAGAAATATACAATAGAACACTGGAATGTGTTAAGAACGTAACTGAGTATAATGGTTACTACAGTCTGCTCAGTGGAAAAATTAGTAGCACATAAAACAGAAACAATTTTGGAGAATCTAACTTTCAGAAAAGGGAAAACAGAATATACATTCGTATGTTTATCGTTTGAATCGCGAATCACGAGATGTTATAATAGCATTTTTAAGCAAGCCAATTTTCAGCTAACATTTTTTACCAGAAAATACATTAAAAATTTTGTTAGGTAGCCCAAAGGGTAGAGGTGAAGCCACAGAAATGTCGGGACTCGATGAAATAGGTTGTAGGGATTGTGAAGTTAAACATGTTGGGCAAATTAAAATATCTAGTGAAACTAGATTTAAGAAACATTTAGCTCAACTGAAATATGACACTATTGATAAATCATGTAATGCTCAGCATATTTGGGATAATAATCACCATATAGATTTAAAAAACCTCACGCCAACCAAAAATGTATCTAAATCGCGAAAGTTAAGTGCATACGAAATTCGTGTTCGACGAGTCGCGTTCATTTGAGGTTTGTGACCTTCTAGTCCGAATCTAGGTTTAGCTCTAGGCGGTTATGTGGAATCCAGGGAAATTGCCTTGAAGTACATGGAGTCTTTGGTTAAGCCGGAAGTACAATGTACTTCGTTATTCTAAATAGAACCATTTTTAGATTCTGCAATATTATTATCTTGAGGTCCTCTACATGTGCCTGCTTTTTGTTCCTCCTTAGATGAAAAAAAGTAGTAGTAGTATCTAAAATGATAATAAAAAATGGCTACCATAACAACTCACTCTGTCACAGATGACAAGAACGGAATTGTGGGAACAGAAACTGAGAAACGCAGAAAAATATATTTTAAACAAGGTTCAAGCAATAAAACGTAAGGATTAGTTTTAATATATATATATATAAAAAATCTGACCTAATAAAACTCTTTTAGAGAGAAGCAATTGACTTGAACCGTGTCTGCTGACACAGCAGCAGACAGTTTGCTGCTGGAACTCGCCATGTGAAATAAAAACCACACGTAAATATGTCCGATGATCCGCCCAGTTCCAGGTGAATGTCAAATTATTGTCCATTACCTCTGCTCTGATATGTCCGAGAGCATTAGTTTGATAAAAATAAAAGAAAAACAATGGTAACATCAGGGAGAGTTCCAGTTTTGTTTTTAACGTCAAAGCGTTGAATATCATTGTTCCCGCTCCTTTTTCGTGTCTCTTTAGTTCTGTTTTGAATCTTTACTTTATAGCAGAGACATAATTTGAATGAATTGGCTTTTCATTTTATACAGGGCTGCACTTGAAGTGAGTAATCTTTATTGATTCATGTAGTTTTGAACTGTAAAGAGCAATGGTTTTAGTGAATTTTCAATTTTCTTTAAAAAATTCACTAATGAGGAGATCGCGACTTTTGAATTTTGAAAAAATGTCTTCAAATGATTAGGCCACCTAGAACACATATCCGGGATCAGTTTCAATTTTTATAACTTTTATATGACTATATATATATATATATATATATATATATATATATATATATATATATATATATATATATATATATATATATATATATTACACTGATAACTCAAAAAATAATGGGCAGATTTTGTTAAAATTTTCCCAGTACCTTCTTTCTGCAAGTGCCTTGGATAAGTTAGTTTTCCAGGAAAATCGGCCTAGGTTTTCCCGGATAATTTTGTGTTTTTTCTTTCTGAAAAAAATTATATCTACGGAAATAACAAAGTAAGCAACCAAATTTGGTACGCGTTTGTGTTATAAGCAGTGAACCATGTACCAAAATGTAGGTCTGTAAGTTTAAAGCAAAAAAGTTATGGACATTTAAAGAAAAAAAAGGGGGTTTTCCTACACTGTCTACCGAAAACCAACCCACACTAATCGTTATCTTAACGCCCAATCTCACCATCACCCATCGCAACTGAATTACGTGGTTCGAACACTAGTAACACGATCCCTTAGACTAACGGACAACAACAACAAACAGACATAATTAAACTTTTTAAGACAGACATTGCTAGAAAACGGATACGACAACAATCACATACTACGAAACATTAGAAACGCACAACAACAAACCACCACACCACAACAAGAACAAACAGAGTCCACACAACAACACACAGCGTTTTTACCATACATTAAAGGTGTCACCGACAAAATCAGAATTTTTAGAACCCATAGTATCAATCCGTATTCACAACAGAGAAAAAACTGTCAAATCTGATAAAAACTCCCAAGGATACGATTCCAAACGAATCCCACGGAGTTTACAAAATTCTTTGTTCCGACTGTTCCCGAACTTATGTAGGACAAACAAATAGACGCATCCACAATAGAATATATGAACACACCCTCGCAGTTAGAAAATCCGACCCCTCATCGGCGCTGGCCATGCATCAGGGCACAAAATAGACTTCGGTAATGCCAAAACAAAAGCACCGGTTTACAACTTCAAAACGAGAATTATCCGCGAAGCAATCGAGATTGAAAAACGTCCCGATTGTTTAATTAAGAGAGATGATGGTCTTCGCCTTCTTGGAAACCTATTATATCTTCTTTACAAACACACAAAAAGAAAATAAATTCCACAGACAATTTTATTTCCCCATTATCTGCCTCAACAAAATCCGGTGCAACAAACTGCCAGATCCCTCTGAGCCCTAGAGTTGAACACACTGAGACCTCACAGACGATCTCCGGCGAGATTTGGGGAGTAGGCAGATTGAGGCCCCGTAATCGAGCTACAACAACCCAACCAACCTTTGTCCACCGCTCCAAGGAGTAGGCAGATTGAGGCCTTAGAGTGTCCTTAGATATTTCCTTTACCCACCTTTGTCCACCACTCTAAGGAGTAGGCAGATTGAGGCCTTAGAGTGTCCTTACATATTTCCTTTACCCACCTTTGTCCACCACTCTAAGGAGTAGGCAGATTGAGGCCTTTGAGTGTCCTTACATATTTCCTTTACCCACCTTTGTCCACCACTCAAAGGAGTAGGCAGATTGAGGCCTTAGAGTGTCCTTACATATTTCCTTTACCCACCTTTGTCCACCACTCTAAGAAGTAGGTAGATTGAGGCCTTAGAGTGTCCTTACATATTTCCTTTACCCACCTTTGTCCACCACTTTAAGGAGTAGGCAGATTAGACCTTAGAGTGTCCTTACATACTTCATTTACCTCTTGAAAATGGCTCCAAAACAGGAGCCGAAACGTCGAGTTTTCATAAATTCTGGACGCGGTTCAGCCCGACAACCTATTATGAGATTCCAGCGCACTACACACAGGGTACTTTTCGAAATCTCTTTAGTTTTTTTTTAAGTGGTATGAGACAAGCAAGGAAATTATTACGCAAAAAACTATCACAAGCTTAAGAAACACTATTTCATTGTTAAAATATTTAATTTTTGTTTTTGTATTTGTATTTTTTTTTCTTCTCCTCTACATTCATTCCCGTCAACTCGTTTAGTATATTATGTAATTTTTTAAAAAAAATTTTTCTCTTATAAATATGTCTTAGATAATATAGAATTTACATTATCGGGACATAAATAAACAATGTGTACACACAAACCTGGACGGGTTTACAATGCACGCATTAAAAACATTTTGTAGTATATCAATTTTAAATTTAAATTAGAATAAGACCTAAATTAGATTCTAACAATTTATTATAATTATTTTTTGATTAGATTTAAGTAATATTATCGAGTTTTGAATTATTCTGTAATTGTTGAAATGAACAATAAACATATTATTATATGTATATAAAAAAAGCCTGGGCGCAGTAAGTGCGTTATGGTAGTGAATTTTCATAAAAATGTTTTTAATAGCAAAAATGTGTGTGTTTTTTTTAAGAAAGCAGGTATCAAATTTGGTTACCAGTATAACCTATATAGTAAAAAGGATGTGCCATGTTTGATCAAAATAACTTTATTGTTTGAAAATGTACAAAAATTTCCGAAAGTCAAAGTTTCTTAGTCAACCTTATAGGTTAATAGCAAATTGAGCTATTCAAATATGAAGCATTTGATCAAAATTGGCTACCATAACGCACTTGGTGCGTCCAGAATTTCTTTTCTTACAAATATGCATTATATTTAGATGGAAAATGCAAAAATGCAATAACATAAGACATGTTTGATTAAAAAAAAAAGAAAATTTGTATCACCAACGACTTATGGGCCATCCTGTGATTGTAGAAATATGTAGCTCAAGACACCCTATAATTAATGTATACAATTTTTTTCATATCTTGTATAATAACGGATATATTAAGCTTTGTTGATTTTTTACGAAAATTCTACAAAAATTATATACCATTACACGATAAACTCTGTAGCTAAGGCTACTGCCAAGCATCAAAGAAAGGGTCTAATTGAAATGAATTTTCTGGAAATATTTTAGTAAAATGAAGGACAATGACGGTTGAAACTAGGACTGCAGGGTGTGTAAAACATTCGTCTTGAGACATTTTCTTTCCATAACCCGTATTAGATTCAAGTTCTTTGCCTAAATGTTGCCAATTTGGACGCTTTACATCGCAACTTTGACGTTTTGATGAAAACCCCAACTAATTTTTATTTAAATGCCTATAACTTTTTTGTCTTTTAACCTACAGAGCTAAATTTTGGTAAGTAACTTACATATAATGATATAAACCCGCGTACCAGATTTGGTTGCCCTTACTTTGTTAATTCGGGAGATATAATTTTTTTCGAAAGAAAACACAAACTTTTCTAGGAAATCCTGGGCAGATTTTCCTGGTTAACGAAGTTATCCAAGCCATTTGCAAAAGGAAGGTACACACCAAATTTAATCAAAATCGGCCCCTTATTTTTTGAGTTATCGGTGTGATACATACATATATATATATATATATATATATATATATATATATATATATATATATATATATATATATATATATATATATATATATATATATATATGTATATATATATATATATATATATATATATATATATATAGTAGTATAGTATGTTTTATTGATTCGAATTTTACAGTATGTTCCACAAATAAGCATAAGCTTGTTAACACAAGTTAACACAATTTCATTTCATGTTCTAAACTAAACTATCAAAATATTTTTATAAAATGTCACTTTAAAAATTTTGTTCAACGTATGTTTCTTCCTTCTGCAATTCTATCAATAACACTCCTGCAGCTGCCACTAGTATTCCACTACCATTATAAGAGAACTCATTCCAATATATATATATATATATATATATATATATATATATATATATATATATATATATATATATATATATATATATATATATATAAGTTGAAACTGACCCCAGATATATGTTCTGGGGGCCTAATTAGCACTCATTTGAAGAAAATTTTTCAAAATTTAAAAGTCGGGATCTTCTTATTAGTGAATTTTTTTTAAAGAAAATTCACTAAAATGAAATTTATTCTGAGAGTTGAGTTATAGAGGCCCCACTTCGTGCTCGTTTGGAAGATATGTTTTAAAAGTCTTAGGTCCGACTGCACACCTTCGTCTTAATTCTAGACGTTAACAAAGTGACTCTTAAGGAAAACTTAATATTTGGTCATATTACAGCACATATTGTTAAGGAATGCTTAGCTCAGGCGCATTTAAATCTGACAACACAATATTTTAAGAAAGGAAAAATACTTCTTTTAGTTTCACTCAAAGTCCTGTCCTGCAAATAATAAAACATAAAATTATAAATACGTATAATACTGGGGCCCACGAGAAGAATTTATACGTGGTAAAAGAGGCACTGATTTATACGACGAGACCTGGACCTCCTACTCAGCAAACACTGCCGGTACTTTTTCATACCCACAAAGACAGAAACCCTCTCTCTTTCTCTCTTATCCTCTTTTCCCAAACTCTTCTCTCTTATCACCGCTCTCTTTCTCTCTCTCCCCCTTATCCGCACAAATAAACTAATAAAAAAATCCCATATAAAAATATTAGAACGATAAATAAAATAAGTGCAAGAAGCGAGCGAGCGGCTCGGCTCTTTCACTACAGACGGGATCGAGGCGGCTCTTTAACTTAATGAACAGTTGAACAGAAGTAGCTCACTGCGGCAATGAGTTATTTATTTCATATGGTTTGTTTTCTTTAGACTACGCCAACTCGCCGGTTTTGTCTTTTACTCTTGCCTGCTCTCTATGTTTGTGTCTCTGTGTGTTTGTGTGTGAATATAATGGAGAATTTCGGCATTATATGCACTAGATGAAATTCGATCTTGATTACTTGCATATTGTATGCAATTTGCACACGGAAAAACCAAGCGGCTTCGCTTTTGCACAACGTTAAATCGCGCTGCTATTCATAGCAGTTTCTATCTTCCATTGAATGGGTTTGTTTGCCGAGATTGAAGCTTTACATACATACAAAATAAATTCGATGTTTTAATAATTTAATTAAGGTACTTAATCAAAGGCTTCGTCCAGACAGCAAAAATTTATTGATGAGGAGCCCTACGCATTTCGGTTATCAAACAGCCCCCTGAGGATGGCTATTTGATAGCTGAAACGCGTAGGGCTCCTTATCAATAAATTTTTTCTGTCTGGATGAAGCCTTTCATTAAGTACCTTAATTATGTCTATCCCAGACCATGTGACGTTCAGGAATGAAATTTTAATAATTTAATATTTTTTATTCCAAAGGACACAAATTCGCTTATTTTTGCAGGTAGGTTCTTATCTAGAAGGGTTTACTGATTGTTAGTTAGTTTTGATCGTTTGCATTAAGAAACAAACTACTGAAAAAGTGTAGCAATGAATAATAAGTTATAAGAAAAGCCAGTGTGTTAGCTGCTTACAAGAAATACAGGAGGCTCCAGATTATAGCCTTAAGGTACGCGCCAATTCTAAATATTTTATCAGATTGAAATTTAACTAAGTGGCAGGGTTGAAATTCGGTTTACAATCACAAATAGAAGATGAAGTAGAAGTCATTGCTAGTATTAAAACATACATTTAAAAATTACTTGAATCGTCAAAAAACTTAGGATAAAATTTCAAAAAATTTGAAAGGGAATAAGTCCACTAAAATCAAAATTTTAATCAAATGAAAATTGTTAAAGGATTGCGTGAGAAATATTGTTTTATTTCAAAGTAGCTAAACGTAATATGGTTGTGAGATTGGACAAAAACGATTACATTAGAAACAGGGCCATATAAAAAAAAGCCTGGACGCAGCAAGTGCTTTATGGTAGTGAATTTTCATAGAAATGATCTGGCACAAAATATTTTATTATAACTTTTTTTTCTTGTAACATAGAAATCTAAATTTTTGTGTATAGTTTCCTTTTGTATCCTAAACCTACCTACCAAATTTGGTTATCATAGATTTTTTATTTTTTTAAGATAAAATTTTTTTTTCAAATGAAAACTCAAAATTTTTCCGGAAAACCTCGTCCGATTTTTCTGATTAACGAACTTATCGAAGGCATTTACAAAAGAAAGGTACATGCCAAATTTTATTAAAATCGGCTTATTACTTTTTGAGATAAGAATTTTTTTCGAATGAAAACTCAAAATTTTTCCGGAAAACCTCGTCCGATTTTCCTGACTAACAAACTTGTCACAGCGATTTACAAAAAGAAAGTACATGCCAAATTTTATTAAAATCGGCTTATTACTTTTTGAGATAAGAATTTTTTTCGAATGAAAACTCAAAATTTTCCCGGAAAACCTCGTCTGATTTTCCCGACTAACGAACTTATCCAAGCCATTTACAAAACAAAGGTACATGCCAAATTTTATCAAAATCGGCCCATTATTTTTTGAGTTATCGGTGTGATATATATATATATATATATATATATATATATATATATATATATATATATATATATATATATATATATATATATATATATATATATATATATATATATATATATATATATATATATATATATATATATATATATATATATATATATATATATATATATATATATATATATATATATATATATATATATATATATATATATATATATATATATATATATAAACATATAAAAATTGAAACTGACCCCGGATATGGGTTCTAGGGGTCCCAGTTCGCGCTCATTTGCAAAAATTTTTTCAAAATTCAAAAGTCGGGATCTCCCCATTAGTCAATTTTTTCTACGAAAATTCACTAAAACGTCTGGACACAGCAAGTGAATTTTCATTAAAATGTTTTTAATAGCAAATGCGAGCAGGCATCAATCTGATTACCGGTATAGCCTATGTAGTAGAAACAATGTACTATATTTTATCAAAACTACTTATTGTTTGAAAATGTACAAAAATTTTCCGAAAATAAACTTAAATGTTGGTTTCCTAACCAACCAAACTTACGTTAATAGAAAATTGAGTTATTGAAATTTAAAGGAGGTAATGAAAATTCGCTACCAAAACACACTTACTGCGCCCAGATTTTTTTCTTACAAACGTGCATCATATCTCGATAAGAAATGCAAAATTACATTAACGAATTTGTTCTACGAAAATAAGCTAAAAATTATAGACCGTTGAACCATAAACTTGACTAAACCTACGGCGAAAGCATCAACTTAACTAAACCGATAGCCAAAGCATCAGAGAAAGGGTCTATTTGAAATGAATTTTCTGTAAACATTTTAGTAAAATGAAGGGCAATGACGATTGAATCTGAAACTTAAGGGTTCGCAGAACACTCTTCTTGCAACATTTTCTTTTCACAATCCGTATTTGTTTCACGTTCTTTGCCTAAACATTGACAATTTTGACGTTTCAAATTGCGAGTTTGACGTTTTTAGGAAAACTCCAAATGTTATTTCTTTAACTGCCCCTAACTTTTTTAGTACATGGGTCACTCTTTATAATACAAACACGCGTATCAAATTTGGTTGCCCTTACTTTGTTACTTCCGGAGATATAATTTTTTTTTAGCAAGGAAACACAATTTTTTAGGGAAAACTTGGGCCGATTTTCCTGGTTAATGAACTTATCCAAGCCACTTGCAAAAGGAAAGTACTTACCAAATTTGATCAAGATCGGCTTATTATTTTTTGAGTTATCGGTGTGATACAAATATCTATATATATATATATATATATATATATATATATATATATATATATATATATATATATATATATATATATATATATATATATATATACATATAAAAATTCAAAAGTCGAGATCTCCTCATTAGTGATTTTTTTTAAAGAAAATTCACTGAAACAAAAAGAACATTATCAAAATTTTTTTCTGATGCTAAAAATAGTTTGAAGATTTGCCACAATCTTATAACAAAAGACTGAGGAAGAAGGTTACCAGTTGCAAGTACAGAAGTCTCCAAAAAGTATTGTCTGCCAAAAATCCATAAACCCGGAAAATTAATGAAACTTATTGTTGCGGCTATAGATTCTCCGACATGCAAATTAGCGAAGTGGTTGACAAACGAGTTTAAAATCTTCCCCGTCAAATAAAACAGTTTTTCAGTTACAAATTCACTTGAATTTATTAATAGAATGAAAGATATTAAATTGATTGAAGGCGAGGTTTTTATTTCATTTAATGTAACCTCTTTTTTGCCTAGCGTCCAGACGAAAGAAACGCTAACATATTAAGACCAGTTCTTAAATGCAGAGGCCTGCACAATTGGTTAGTTAAAATAAATTATATGGCCTTGGAAACTTAAGTCCATTAGCCACATATATTTTTAATTCAATTTCGAAAATACCACCACATGGTCCTTTATTTTGATCTGTTTGATTGCAAATCAGAGAAAAGTGTAAGTTTTACACAGAAAACTGATATTCGATATACATCTTTTCTTTTATATATATATATATATATATATATATATATATATATATATATATATATATATATATATCACACAAAACAAATGACAAGATATTGCCTGTATAAATAGAGTTGGGACACCCGGTATATAACTACTGCCTCAGCTTAAAAATACGTTGTATAAAAAGCAACGCTTCTAGCAGAAAATGCGCTATTAAGTTTATAAGTTTATTTGCAATCTGACTAAATTACAATATCAAGGTTGGATATGCTAGGCCTATTGTATATGAACCGGAACTTGCTGGACAGGCTGGACATTCATTTTGATAGATGTATTAACACTCACACAGATACACGTAGAGACTAGACACATGTCCTAATAATGTCCTGATATTTGATGGACACAGAGGACCAGGATAACAATGGATGGACAATACTGTGCGTCCCAGGGCCGTGTGGTCATTCTCTTGTCTATTCGATTACGTATAAGCGACCATCTATTGTTTACCAACACTGGTCATGCGTCGTTAACCGTACACTAACGATCATACAGTTAACGTTCCTAATCATGTTTAGCGTTTGCTCGATGATCATTGACTGATGTGGTGTGCAATGGTCATAGTTACAAAATAAGAGAAATCTAATGGCCAGTCTATTTGTGCTCGATTGGCTCTTAGGCACACGTGTAGAGATTATAATAGAAGGTTCCTATTGTCTCCGGTAGTGATAGGGGCAAGTTCTGATTAGTTATTCAGAAAAATATAAAATTTCTATGGATAAAAACAAATCTGCACTAGGACCAAATTGTACCTGTGCTTTGACAAGAATAATATTTTATTTTACACTTCTCTATAGAATCCTGATGCAGGGAAAGGTATTTTTTAATATTATGACTTCATGAATATAAGTCTAGTGATGGGTCGTTATTTTTAACTGTCAGCTATTTTTAAACGGTTACCGAGCCGTAACGGTAACCACCAGTTATGGATTTATAAAAATAGCAGCTTAAAAAATAACGCTTTTTACACTAAACTAGATTTCGGAGTCGTGTCTGTTTCAGTTCTACTGCAACTAGTTCGGCTTCGATGAATAAACATTGGTTTTCATCGGCAACTGTTTATTTAACTATTTAACGGGATGAATAGCCTTGAGATTGGGAATGCTAAACACGTTATTTATACTGTGTGCTCGCTCTTGCTAACAGCTTTAGAAACGTAGGATTTTCGGTACAATAAAACGGTTTAATTTTAATTTTAACTTTAACCGGTTGTTGATGGGGATACGGCATACGGACACTACTACACAGAGTTATCCTGTTAAACTGAGAAGGTGTTATTTTTGAAACAGTTGAGTTTCCCACTAGTATGTAAAGCCAAATATTTAATAATAAAAAATGTTGGGTGAAAAGATGAATTTCTGTAAAAACGTGTTATTACTTTCACTATAGAGATAGACAACGCAAAATAGGGTTATTTCACGTGAAATTAAAGTACTTATTTATTTAAATTTATATACATTACCTAAGAAAACAGTTAAAACGTCATTTTCGTTTGTCTGATAATAGTTATCAAATTGATAAAAAAATATAATGATACAACATTTTTTAATATCTATAGGTATACATTTCAATATAAAAATTAAATGAATATATATATATATATATATATATATATATATATATATATATATATATATATATATATATATATATATATATATATATATATATATATATATATACAGGGTGATTCTTTGGCGAAAAATAAGGGGTGTCTTTTTATTAAGTTTTTCTTGAAACCCCTTCTCCTCCAAGTTACAGCCCTTTGAAATTTTTGAAACTAATTTTAAAACAACGAATATTAAAATAAGTAAATAAACAATTAATACTATATATCTTCCAATTTTTTTAAAACTCAAACTCAATTTTTTATACTGTTTCTTTACCGAAATTTTATTAGCTGCATTATGTTATGGAGTTTTTAGAATCACTCCCTGTGTAGCAATAAAAGTTCTAACGTCTAACGTCCCAAGGCGTGATAAATAATGATATTTATTGATTGTTGCTGTGGCATTGACATTTACGTAAAGACCCCTTATAAAATAAATTTGTTAGAAATGACTAGTTTATAATTCCTAAAACATCTAAGTAAATTCTTATATAAGACTCCTTTCTGATTTCTAAAAGTTTCACTTCAGAGTGGCAAAAGATTTACGACACGCTTATTATAATTTCTTAACCCTTTGTTTCCTTTTCATATCGACAAAATTTGAGATTTATACACTACGTGAAATAACGGGGTAAAAATACAATGCATTTATACTAGTGTGCTCGCTCTCGCTCACAGCTTTGGGAATGTAGGATACTATCGATCGACTATCCAGTTTAAAATAACTGAGCCGTTATTTTCAACGGTTATTATTAAATAACGTTAACGGCTTCAACTATTAACAGAAAATAACTGTTTTTCCCATCACTATATAAATCAGATAATTATATAGTGAGCGGCATAATTATGGAATATATTTATTTATATTTGTATAATATGTCACAGTGATAACTTGCCATTTTAGGTCCTAAAATGTTTGAAAATATTGTTAAACTAAAGTTGAAAAAACTATTTTGGAGTGTTAAATGGTTGAGAAGTTCAAACGAGGTAGAGGAAATATTGCTGATAACTGAAGATTGGTTGAATAAATTGTAAATTTGTAAATTTGAAATATCCAAATTTTATAGCAAGAAATGCAAGTTTTAACAGGATATCTTTTGTTATTATTTAAAGAAAAACTGTTGGTTCAACATTAATTGTCATTGGCACCTACAATATTTAATAAATTGTAAAACAAATATTTGGTAAACCTTGTTTCTAATTAACAGTAACTATAAAGGAAGTAATAAATATCAACAAAAAAATTCGGAACGCAGCATGTGCGTTATAGTAGCGAATTTTCATAAGAATTGTACACTATTATTATACGGCATAATGGTAAAGTTAATACTTTAAACTTACACGGACCTTGAGGATCGATTTTAGAGGTCCTAGTACATGCACATTTGAATAATTCTTTCGAAAGTCTTACCATCAATATCTCTCTATTGTCAAAAAAATCTGGCGTTCTAACTCCTTTTGAGAAAAACTAAATTCAGTGACGCTGAATTTTCTGCCTGCGGGAGCGTTTCAAACTTGCTGGATGTATTAACTTTCAGATATTTATTTTCTCAAGTTAAACAATCGAGTTTTGTGAGAATCGTGGTCAGGTGCGGTCGTATAGTTTAGCGATCTCGGTAAAGTTATCAACAGTGAGTGCGATAATAATATTTTAAGTGATAAATATTTTCACGGAGAATATTTAGAGAGGTAAATATCAATATTTACTTGTAAATATATTTGTAAATAAACATTCTATTATAGTAGCTTAAATAGTTACATACTTATCACCGCATAATGGAATATGATTTATTAAAATTATGGCAGGCAACAGTCATATGGATACATCCGATCCACTAATTCAGATAAATTATCAGTCAGCAAGAGATATTAAATCTATAGTCAGCAATACCAGCGGCGTAGGAATGATGAGTGTAGACACAAATACCAGCAACCAAATAAATAATGACAAAAATGAATGGCAGCAGGCTCAGTCAAGATATAAAAGAAAAAGAATACAAAGACAAGGAAGTCGGTCATCAGATAAATCTCCAGATTTAGTTAGCAATAGATTTGCACCCCACGCTGATAGCGATCTGAGAGATGCGCAGCCAGTAGTAGAAAGCATTCCCAAACCACCCCAAATATATACAAGGCGTCATCAAATACCCAGAGATGATTCGTTCACTACAAAATATTGTAGAGGAAGAGCAATACACAACTAAAGCTCTTCGGGATAATACTATAAACCTTAACGCTAACACCCCAGATACTTACCGAAAACTTGTAAGATACATGAAGGAGAATAATATTATTAACCACACATATCAAATGAAAGAAGAAAAGCCATACAGAGTAGTGGTACAGCACCTTCATCATACTGTACCCCTAAAAGATATACAAGAAGAGCTAGAAAATAATGGACACAAAGTCAGAAACCTGATTAATGTTAGACACAGAGTCACCAAAGAACCGTTGCCCCTTTTCTTTGTTGACCTTGAACCAGCTCCCAATAACAAAGATGTATATAATCTAAGATACCTTAATAATAAGTCAATAGTAATCCAACCACCAAGAAAAAACAAAGTCATAGTCCAATGTACCAGATGCCAGATGTACAACCACACCAAGAAATATTGCAATAGACCATATGCCTGCGTTAGGTGTGGAGGAAGTCATGATTCCAAAGTATGCAACAAAACAAGAGACACGCCAGCTAAGTGCTTTTTGTGTAATGGTCCTCATCCATCCAATTATAAAGGTTGCCAAGTTTATAAAGAACTCCAAGCCAAAAATAAACCAGATCTACGACAGCAACCCTCGCGACATCAGCAAAATTCGTTTCATACCTCAGTACATGACAATAGCCAGCGAAATCACCTTAGTCAGACTAAAGCTCCCGAAAGGTCAGAGATCAATCATTCTTATGCACAAGCGCTCCGTCATGATGAGCACAACAGAAAACAAAGTCCTGGTTTACAAGGCTATAATCAAGCCAATCTGGACCTATGGTCTAGAATTATGGCGTTCCTCCAAAGTATCCAACACTAACCTAGTTCAACGCTTTCAGTCCAAAGCCCTCCGCATCCTAACAGATGCTCCTTGGTATGTAAGCAACCATACCCTTCACAGAGATCTAAATATACCCTTCGTATCAGAAGAAATCACCAGAAGAGCAAATAAACACCTTCAAAAACTGGAAGCACATCCAAATGATGCCGTTAGACCGTTGCTTGAAAACCAAACAAGACGACTGAATAGAAAGTGGCCATCAGATCTATGGAGTGAGGTATGAAATAAAATCACAATTGCCGAATTGCACCAATGGGTGTAATTCCTTCATGTCAATTTCTCGTCAGCAGATTTACTTATAGAACTCAATGTATATACATATTAGTTAATGTATATAATATATTAGGTGGTTCTGATTGTAAATATTAGTGAACAATATGAAAAAAAAGTTAAACAATCTCTATTAAGCACTTGTGATATATTAAAAATTGCGTATAATAAGATACAAAACATAAGAAAAATTCCGCAAAGTCTCTATTGAAAACGTTATGTAAGTCGATTATTAATAAATCATTTTCCAAGCATTTTTAGGATCACTATACTGGACACACTTTTTGATTTTAAGCTAGAATCGTGTATACCTAAATCTATCTTTCTTTTCAACTGGTTTTTCTTTTTTAGTTCAATTGTTTGGCTTCCTGCAGGAGAAAAACAAACATCCAGATGTTTTCCACTCGGAATCAAATTGGACTCTCGCTTCGCAGAATGGGACAATCGTAATATTTCTTGGAATTTCTAACGTTCCTGAAGAGAGGGCAATAAATATACTTTGGAACTGAAATTTTTATTTATATTTTCTCTTTTTTCCCTTTTCGCCATACATGAGTTATATCCCCCAGAAAGAAATATAACATGGAACTGTAAAAGTCAGAGTCAAATAGTGTTGAACATCTTTCTTTTCTTATTCCTCCTTCTCTTTTATTATTTTTCTTTATATAACTTCGTGTGGTATATATCAAAGTGTCTTGCACAGCTCTTGAACAAATAAGGAAGAATCATTTCGGTGACGGTCGTTTTTCCAACACGTTTAACCGTAAATAACAGATACGACACATTAAGAAGAACGACGGAATATAAGACTAAAGTTTTAAAAAATTTGTAGGAGCCTCGGTGGTCCAGGGGTAAGAACGTGTGCCTCTGAACCGAAGGGTACTGGGTTCCATTCCCAGCGTTTCCCTTTCACGTTTTCAGTACAAACTGTAATAAATTAACATCAACCGAGGATCTGACATTGTATTTAAGCAAGTTGAATGTCTGCACGTTCTGGTTTTCGGAGGGGGCGTAAAGCCGTCGGTCCCGTGTCCATGCGTTGTTAGGCACGTTAAATATCACTACGCTCCTTACAGAAAGGCCGGAGTGCGGACAATTTTCCAGGATAGTGAGGTGAAACTGCTCCCTGGCGTCGGTGACTAGCTATAGTCGCGGAAATAGACCAACGTTAAAGTAAAAAAAAATGAATAAAAATTTTGTTAAGATAATGTCAAATGCATATGTATAGACTTCTTCTCTTCTCACAATAGCTAATTTTATTTCCCTCAACTGGTTTCGCTCTTACACGGGTGTTCAGAAACAATAGCTTGCCTAAGATTTCTAAAAAGCATTGAATTATGTATATAAACAACCGAAAATAATTAATAATATCACCAGAGTAAGGCAAGGTCGATGACAATGCAGTTCCGACGTTGTGTCGTTATGAATATGCTGTTGTTGTTGCTCGGATTATGGCTGTGGCTTTTTGCGATTAGTTCATTTTTCCAATTTAGAATATGCTGAATATGCAAATTTTGATAAACCATTGTATTTGTGTTTATTTTAATCTGCAAGTGTCAAGAGTAGTGTTATTTATTGAAGCATCTCAATATTTAGCAACTAAGTCATAACATAGTCAGGAGCAATTATATTTATTTATTTATATATAAGTATAATAAGATCTGACCTAAAAAAAGAGAGAGAGAGATAGAGAGAGAGAGAGAGGAAGGAGAGTATATAGACTATTGTTATTAAGTTTACTATTAGCATTCAAAAAAAGGATTGTTTGCTCACAAGCATGTAATTGAATTTTTAAATACAGCGTGTTTATAATCTTTTCAGTGTTGCCTACATGACTCATAGTTCCATGAACAACGGGATCGTCATATAAACGCATCCATGGCAGGTATATAAAAATCTGTTGCTATTTTAGGGTACTTTAATTAAAAAGTACTTAAATAATAAATAAAATAAACATGACAGATGCCTTTCTTAAGATGGCTGTGTGATGTATATCAATACCTAAAATGAAAATAAAGTCAACTTAAAACGGTAATAACCATAACAGCAACTATAATAAAAAAATAACTATATTACGAAAATATTGACATACATCAACTTACTACATTACTACAAATATTAGAATATTACTACATTACTACATATGGAGAACCCAAATCACTACAACACATTTTTTTAAAGACCTGACAATCGTTTCACTAACAAAGTTAGCGTCATCAGAGGATGAAAAATTATTGCCTCTTAATGCATGGAAGGTATCTCCCGGATTCCACAAAGATATCTAGGGTGGTAACTAAGTTATTATGAAAATAATAATTATTTCCTCAAACTTTACCGGATGAAACTGGTGATCTATAGTTAGTTGCCACAACAACAACGTATTGACCTGTCTACCACCAACACACCCAGATTTCTCTTGCTTTGTGGTCACCAGAGTAGTGATTTAAAGCATTGCAAAGATTGCGTGGACCATGCTTGTTAAAGTGTGGGAATCGCCAGTTTATTTTCTTTGGCATCTGGGGTTATCATTAATTCTCTCTCTTCTGGCTCTAATATGTCATCTCCGGTTCCTGTTTTACCTTTCAATTGATTCTCTGTTTTCTGTTAATTTGCAAATTTCAATTTAGAGAGCCAATAACTCTGCTATTTTGTCTGGAGCACCCAGCAGTTCGAAAGCTAAAGCGTTAAAAATATACATTTGTGAAGTTCTTAAAAAGTTACCTCAGCTACCACCCACTAAAATTTTCGCATCATTTTAGAAACAGCCTGTATAACTTTAAAAAAATATGGTTTGAGCAGTTTTATTTACTTAACCGTACCCATCAACACCGCTTAAACGTACTAGACGCCTGAATTCTTCTTTCTCTCCCAGTGTGTGAGGCTGTGTGAGTGATATAGTAGGATAGTAGCGCTACCCGGCGCCGTGCAGAATGACGTTCTCTCCTCTCTCTATGCCCATCTCGCTCGCTCTCTTCACATTTCCCATACATGTTCTGGTGAGAGAGCTAAACTTGTTGGAGGGAGTGTGGGAGGCGGGTGGCGGCGGAGGGGTAGGGAGAGAGGGCGTCAGCGGCAGGCGCCTGCCGTCGCGTCAACAGCCGACGCCGCTGCAAAGCGCTGCTGCCTGCCAGAGAGCAAAAACTGCCAGCTCCACCGACACCACCACAGAATAAGAGAAAAGACGCTAGTGCTCTTGCTTTCTAGCTTATTCTATCTGTTTCAGTGTTGCCGATTGTGAATATTTGGTATACCAGATATTGCACCAAATTTATTTGCTTTTTATTTCATGTATTACGAGGAGGTAATGAACAGTACCTAGTCAACAATAGAGAACGCAATACTTTTTAAAATAATACCCCCCCCCCACACTTAAGCCTTACACATTTATTAGAACGCCCGTAAAGCCAAATTAACCATTTAAAAAATTTCCTTATCCCGGCATCTTCAAACCAATTTTTAACGACACAACATGTCAATTCGTTGTTGAAAATCGTTTACCTTTAAGATTTGTTTGACTTTCGGGAATAAATAATAGTCTGATGGTGCTAAATCCGGATAGTAGGGCGTTAACGAGTTCAAAACCAATTTATTCATTGTTTGTAGTAGGGAAATCAACGACTTCTGAGCAGCGTCGTTGGCATACAAGTAGAGCATGCATTAAGTCAGCTTTTCGCGGCGTTTTCCACGATTTTAATGTTATTTGGTTAGCAACTCACTATATAGTAAGCTCCAGTTACAGTTCCGCTGAGTTCAAAAAAATTTTATCAGAATTAGCTCATCTTTGTCCCAGAAAAACTGAAGCAAGAACCTTGCAAGCTGACTTTTGAACATGGAATTTCTTGGGCGATGGAGAACCAGAATGCCTTCAGTTTTTCGATTGCACTTCAGTCTCTAAATCATAGTGATGGACCAATGTTTCGTACATAGTGACAAGGCGACCCACAAATTTTGAGGAATATTCGCTGGCACATTTCTTTTGGCATTCTCAAATGGGCGCGCTTCTATTTTTTTTAAAATAAAAATGTAGCTTTTTCTTAGATACGCCCTTCCTAAAAATTCACAGTTTTGTCACGATTCAACTTTTGGATGTCAAACTCTGACACCTTGTTTATAAAATACCATGGTTATTACCATAGCAACTAAATTAAATTTTGCCTACTGGAAAGTTTCCAGGCTCTAGATATCAACATAATAATAATAATAATAATAATAATAATAATAATAATAATAATAATAATAATAATAATAATAATAATAATAATAATAATAATAATAATAATAATAATAATAATAATAATAATAATAATAATAATAATAATAATAATAATAATAATAATAATAATAATAATAATAATAATAATAATAATAATAATAATAATAATAATAATAGTAATAATAGAGAAAATAACTGCACAAGAATGTTTGGACACCTTAAAACAGAATCTTTCTGTATACGCAGAACGCTTGTGGAGATATAAAACGAGCAACAAATGGAAGTGCCCCAATACAACGTTTGAGCTCTCTGTAAGGAGTTTCTACCTTCAGCTTAATTCAGCTACGAATGCAGCCACCGATACTTTTCCAAATAAGGAACAAATTGATGAGTTCTGGAAAAGTCAACTAGCCACACCAGCCTGCTGCAATATTGGCGCCAGTTGGGTTAATAAAGAACACCGAGCTTGACAGAGTTCTAAACAGATGCATCATGAGCCGTTTACCATAGATAAAGTCTCCGAGGTTATTAAGAGCTTCATAACTGGAAGGCACCCGTGCCTGATGGCGTCCAAAAATTTTGGCTGAAGAAATCTAAATCTAAATCACCATCTATTGGCCGTGTTAATAAATGATGTTATATTTGGTGACCCCAAGAAGATGCGATTCTTTTTCACATAGGGAGATACGTATCTTCTGTTAAAGAACTAGCAGTGTTCTGCAGACCCCGGCAGATACTGACCAATAACTTCTCTTCCGACACTATATAAGTTGACCACATCCTGTCTTGAGAAACTCATATCTGCGCACTGAGAACGATGCAATATAATTGCGAGCCACCAAAAAGGGTTTACCAAAGATCTATGGGATGTAAAGAACAGCTAATAATTAATTCGATTATGGGCAGTCAAGCTTACAATGGGCTAAGAAATCTCTTTGCTGCCTACGTGGATTACAAAAAGGAATTTGATTCAGTTCCACACGAATGACTTATGTGTGCTGAAGATCTATAAGATCGATACCTATATCCTGACGTTCATTGCACACACGAAGTCTGGTTGAAGAATAAAAATTCAGTTGCGGGTACAAACCAGTGATATCATCGTAACCAGCACGATACCAAATAGAAGAGGTATATTTCAAGGCGACTCGTTAAGCTCATTGTGGATCTGCCTCGTATTGAACCATTATCAAACCGCCTGAACTGTACCAGATATGGCTTCGGTAAAAAGTCGATGGCCGGGAGCAAATGAGCACCCATATACACCCATCTGCTGTATATTGGTGATCTCAAACTGATGGCCTCGACAAAGAACCACCTGGAATAACTCTTTAAAATTGTGGAAGAGTTTTCCAGAGATATAGGCATGCAGTTTGGGCTTGACAAATGTGTCACCTTATGTGTGGTAGGAGAGAAGTTACAACCAAGAGTATATGAAATGCACAATCGCTAGGAAAATGCCTCGATGTATGTAGAAGAGTGTTATAAATACCTGGGAATACAGCAAGCGATAAAAACAAACCACTTAGTAGTGGAGGACGATCTGACAAATGAGTTTACGAAACGAGTAAAGCAGGCGGCACAAGTACATCTCAATAGCAAGAACCCGACTAAAGCTGTTAATACATATTCATTTTCTGCACTTGGCTATTTACTTGGGTTTGTAAACTGGAGCAAAACGGACATCGAAAATATACAACGGAAGGTGCGAACACTTTTAACAAAATCCAAAAAGCATCACCCCTGCAGTGCGATCGAGCGAGTTACCGTATCTAGACACCAAAGTGGAAGAGGAGTGTTGTATATTGGTAAACAGTTAGACCAGCAGATATTAAATCTATGTACATATTTCCATCAGCGGGTTACTTCTAAACTACACCGTGCCATATGCGAGGCAGATGATTTAATACCATTACAATTAAAACAAAGTGACATACAAAGTCACCATCGGACTGATCAGGACCAGCTGCAATCTTGGATGCAGAAGCGTCTCCTTGGACGACATCTGAATGAGACCTCCCAGGCACATGTCGACAGAAGCAGAAAGGCACGGGTTCGGCAAAATAGTGAGGTGAAACTGCTCCCTGGCGTCGGTGATTGGCCATAGTCGCTGAAATAGGCCGACGTTAAAGAAGCAAAACATACACACACTATTAGTAAGGTATATTATTAAAACTAATTCTTTAAATTTAAATGGATCTTGGAGATTGGTTTTAGAGGTCCCAGTAAGCAATTACTTGAAGAGATTTCTATTTTCTATGGAGCTATAAAATTAAAATTTCGTACATATATGTAAATACTGCAAGGCGATTTAATTTCCAAAATCTAATTAGTGACGCGCATGAATGGATTAACGAGATTCCCACCGTCCCTACCCACTATCTAGCGAAACCACTGCCCAGGGAACGGGCTTGGAAAAATTAGCAAAATTGTCTTACAAACTTCATTAGTTACAAAAGTTTTCCAGAAAGAAATTAATTATTTACAAACAGCATGTACGTGCCAAATTATCAATATGGCAGGTATTTTTCCTTATTAATTGCGTGGATGGTTTTGTTTTAGCCAACCCAATTGAACTAGTTTTTGAAAACAAAACAACCAAAAAGGTATTTTAGATAGGTTTTACTATGGCTTAAGATTGAAGATTATAGGTTAATGGGAAATTGAGTTATCAGATTTGAAATCTTTTTACGAAAATTCTCTACCACAGCGTACTTGCTGCACCCAGACCCTCTTTATCGCTTAGTAGCTGTTGCTGTATACATACTTTTTTAAATGATAAAATATCGTAGCTCTCTATGTGAGACTGACAAACAAGGGAACCTCAAATTCATTTAAAAAAATATTTTAAACAAATTAAATGAGGTAACAATTTGAACATAAATTGAAAATCTTGGGTCACGGCTTTGTAACGGGAGTTCTCCTCCCCTTCTACATACCTACAACCACCCTCAGTGCATACGCAAGAACAATATAAACAAGTAAAATTTCTTCGGAACAGCCTCCAAGAAAGTTGAGAGCCCTGCGGTGAATAAGGGTTCTGGGCAAAGTAAACAGGATTTTAAGGAAGTATAGCTGAAAAATGGGTAAAAGGTAGCTTATAGAGGTCCAACTAAGCTGTTTTTTTTTCGAACTTTCGCTCACCTTTCCTTTTTATCTTCCTTACTGTCGAGCACCCCTATTCACCCCTGGTCCTGTAACTTTCTTACGGGCCGTTTGCAAGACATGTTTCTTGTGGTATGTGCATCCAGAAGTGTTCTAAGCATGTTTATGAATTTTTTTCTTAAAGTCTCCCATGTGCTAAACTGCAAAATACCGAAAATTTAATTTTTATGTTCAAAAGGAATGTACCTACTAAATTATATACGTGGCAGGCATTTTTTCTTATTAATCGCTTGGATGCCCCATTTTAGTCAACGCAATCGAACCAGTTTCTGCAAACCAAATAAGAAAAAAGGTTTTTAAAAGAAATTTGTAGTTATTTTTCAAATCTAGTACACACGCTGCCTTTATATGGGTTTTATTATGTATCAAAACATAAGATTCTAGTTTAATAGAAAATTGAGTTATCACTATTTGAAATATTTTTACCAAAGTCGCTGCCATGACGCACTTGCTGCATCTAAATTCTTTTTAATACTTATTTACTATTACTGTATTCATACTTTTTGAAAATGAAATAAATATAAACAGTACAAAATTTTGAAATAATAATTTTAATAATTTACATTGTACGTCTGATTATATATGTAATTTAAACTGCTTATGATATTATGTAGTTTCATTTACTTCAAATGTTCCATAAAGAGTAAAAGCTAAGAGCAAAGAAACCATAAATACCTAGGTACCCTAGGTATTATACTTATATTAGTTTGAGGTAGGTATATTCCTTCTTGAAATAATTTTGTTTCAGTACCTACATGTATTGATTAAGAACCTGAATCTGATGTACACAATCACTTTCTTATTTGCTTGATTGGATGTTAGAATCATAATATACTACAGTCACAGTCGACGCCCGAAGGCATTTGTTAAAGTTATGTTAAAAATAAAAGTTGGGTTATTATTATAGGTAGTTGTTTTATATTCTGAGATTCTAAGATATTAGAGGAGTCGAATTCGAGGTTGTGCACAGAACGTACACGTTTCTCTAATAACACCTGTCAGCTAACAGATGACAAATAGTGGTGCTGTCAGAATAAACTAGAGCGATGCAGATGGCTTTTAATAAATGCCGTGAAAATAGGAAGCTTAATATTTATATGTATAATATAAATATAATGTAATAAAACCTAGTTCTAGATTGTTTTAAACAAATTGAATCACTTTCATTAAAATTTTTATTTATTTACATTTTTCTGATATCTACAGATTTAGATGAGAGTTGTCGTAAATGGCAACCCCGCGGATTGTTTATTGTGACATATTTTTGGAGACTGTCCGTTTAAAACTTAATTTGAAGATTTTGTTTGCGATGGCAGCGGAGCCCTGATTTATCTGTCTGACCTTGTCTAACATTATAGGCATCCTGTTTGAGGTAATTAGAGGTCATATAGTAGATTATTGATTTTTTATTTAGTTATAACTCAAGATCTACTGAACCAATTGAGTTCAAATTTGGTAGTACAATGTGTACGTTCTTAAGTTTTAGTTTAATATTTCTAGTAATTTAAAAGATATTGCGTTTTCAAACAGTTTTTTTCATTTTTTTCAATAAGTTTTTGACTGTCAAAACTGTCTAACGAACTCATCAAAGCTATTAACAAAATGAAGGGATTTGCCAAATTTGGTTTCAATTGGTGAAGTATTCTTTTAAATTGTCGGTTGGATATATATATATATATATATATATATATATATATATATATATATATATATATATATATATATATATATATATATATATTTGTGTGTGTGTGTGTGTGTGTGTGTGTGTGTGTGTGTGTGTGTGTGTGTGTGTGTGTGTGTGTGTGTGTGTGTGTGTGTGTGTGTGTGTGTGTGTGTGTGTGTGTGTGTGTGTGTGTGTGTGTGTGTGTGTGTGTGTGTGTGTGTGTGTGTGTGTGTGTGTGTGTGTGTGTGTGTGTGTGTGTGTGTGTGTGTGTGTGTGTGTGTGTGTGTGTGTGTGTGTGTGTGTGTGTGTGTGTGTGTGTGTGTGTGTGTGTGTGTGTGTGTGTGTGTGTGTGTGTGTGTGTGTGTGTGTGTGTGTGTGTGTGTGTGTGTGTGTGTGTGTGTGTGTGTGTGTGTGTGTGTGTGTGTGTGTGTGTGTGTGTGTGTGTGTGTGTGTGTGTGTGTGTGTGTGTGTGTGTGTGTGTGTGTGTGTGTGTGTGTGTGTGTGTGTGTGTGTGTGTGTGTGTGTGTGTGTGTGTGTGTGTGTGTGTGTGTGTGTGTGTGTGTGTGTGTGTGTGTGTGTGTGTGTGTGTGTGTGTGTGTGTGTGTGTGTGTGTGTGTGTGTGTGTGTGTGTGTGTGTGTGTGTGTGTGTGTGTGTGTGTGTGTGTGTGTGTGTGTGTGTGTGTGTGTGTGTGTGTGTGTGTGTGTGTGTGTGTGTGTGTGTGTGTGTGTGTGTGTGTGTGTGTGTGTGTGTGTGTGTGTGTGTGTGTGTGTGTGTGTGTGTGTGTGTGTGTGTGTGTGTGTGTGTGTGTGTGTGTGTGTGTGTGTGTGTGTGTGTGTGTGTGTGTGTGTGTGTGTGTGTGTGTGTGTGTGTGTGTGTGTGTGTGTGTGTGTGTGTGTGTGTGTGTGTGTGTGTGTGTGTGTGTGTGTGTGTGTGTGTGTGTGTGTGTGTGTGTGTGTGTGTGTGTGTGTGTGTGTGTGTGTGTGTGTGTGTGTGTGTGTGTGTGTGTGTGTGTGTGTGTGTGTGTGTGTGTGTGTGTGTGTGTGTGTGTGTGTGTGTGTGTGTGTGTGTGTGTGTGTGTGTGTGTGTGTGTGTGTGTGTGTGTGTGTGTGTGTGTGTGTGTGTGTGTGTGTGTGTGTGTGTGTGTGTGTGTGTGTGTGTGTGTGTGTGTGTGTGTGTGTGTGTGTGTGTGTGTGTGTGTGTGTGTGTGTGTGTGTGTGTGTGTGTGTGTGTGTGTGTGTGTGTGTGTGTGTGTGTGTGTGTGTGTGTGTGTGTGTGTGTGTGTGTGTGTGTGTGTGTGTGTGTGTGTGTGTGTGTGTGTGTGTGTGTGTGTGTGTGTGTGTGTGTGTGTGTGTGTGTGTGTGTGTGTGTGTGTGTGTGTGTGTGTGTGTGTGTGTGTGTGTGTGTGTGTGTGTGTGTGTGTGTGTGTGTGTGTGTGTGTGTGTGTGTGTGTGTGTGTGTGTGTGTGTGTGTGTGTGTGTGTGTGTGTGTGTGTGTGTGTGATTATTATTATTATTATTATTATTATTATTATTATTATTATTATTATTATTATTATTATTATTATTATTATTATCTTTATTAAAACTATGAAATAATATACTTGTCAAATATACATTAAAAATAATTAACAACAATAAACTAAACAAAAAACTATTACATACACACATATACAGACAAAAAAATTACACATGTAACATTTTATGTCCAAGAAAAGGAAAAGCACAAACCGTCCAATATTTTAGTCTTCTTCGTAGTACTATAAAACAGAAAACAGTACTTCTTGATTTTGAGTCACCACACAAAGCACTTCGTTGACGCACCAGATGGATTTGAATTGTTCGATTTGCTTCTTACCTAAGTACCATGAGAACTCTGTTGTCAGCCTGCATTTGATTCTATTCTGGAATACTGTTATGTAGGGAGGTGGCTCTTTTGCGTCTTTGAAAAGGTCGGTTATTACTCGGTAGATCGTTGACTTTGCGATGTTAATTATAAAACTGGCCAAGTTGTTCTTAACCGATTTTCCTGGATACCCACAATATAGATCTTTGGTTTGAATTTCTTGGCGTTCCAAAAGATTTTTTAACAGTATTTTAACTCTGCACCAAAGGTCTTTTGTTCTTTGACAAGACATGATTATATGCCATGCTGTTCCTATAATACCTGGGCAGAATGGACAGTTTTTCGAGTCCAGTACTCCGATCTTGCTGAGAAAAATTGGATCAGCTAGGCGATTTTTTGCTAACCTCCATGATACATCAGAATCATGTCCTAAAGTTAACGGGCTAAAGTAAGAAGACCATATAACTTGGTCATCCGTCCATGCGCCACACATTAGTTTCTCGATACCAAAGTAATTTGCTGTAAGTATGTGTTGAATCTGTTTCCTAGTTTCCTTGTTAAATGAAATGTGTTTATCCGAAGAAACCAGAAGGCTTAACTTTAGCTCGTAACTATAATTGTGTATGTTTTTGCGATAGGTCTCGAAAAATACTTTGATTCGATTATAATGGGTTAGCAAATTGTTTTTAATAACATTTGAATTAGTATCCAACTTTTCTTTCAAGGAATCGTTTGAAATCCACCTATCGTCTTCCATAAAATCTGACACCGTTTTAAAACCAACGTCTTCCCAAATTTCACTAAACAGAGGTGGTATTGTTTTTTTTAACAATTTGGTGTCCCTAAGAGGCATAGTCTTTATATCTTGAAGTGACTGTGGAAAATTATTTACAGTGACTTTTGATTTTTGAACAACCTTGTGCAATCCGTTGATGAAATAAGTGTTTTTGTTCGTTGCACACTTAGAAAAGTTATTACAAAAAAACATTTGCCACGAAACGCCATACCCTGTGAATTCTTTTATAAAGTGCTCCATAACAATTTTCCATTTTTGTGATTCTGAAGTCGTTATCATTTTATTTACAGTGTACAATCTAAATGCATCAATCTTTGACTGCAGATGCACAACACCTAAACCCCCATCGGAAACCGGCACACAAAGATCTTTTACGCCTGTCCAATGTTTTCTTGTCCATATAAAATTTGTAAACATTTTTTGAAAGGATTCAACCTGAGTCTTTGCGAATGAAAAGATGTGGAAAAAATGCCAAAGCTTAGGGGCTACAAATTGGTTTATGATTGTTTTTCTTCCAACAAGGGATATGGATGGAAGTTTTTGTCTCCACTTAAAGAGGCATTGTTCTATTTTTTCCATAATGGTCTTTGATGCACTCTCAGAATCTCTTGCTGGATCGTTGGAAAAGGTCAATCCAAGAACTTGTGTGTGTGTGTGTGTGTGTGTGTGTGTGTGTGTGTGTGTGTGTGTGTGTGTGTGTGTGTGTGTGTGTGTGTGTGTGTGTGTGTGTGTGTGTGTGTGTGTGTGTGTGTGTGTGTGTGTGTGTGTGTGTGTGTGTGTGTGTGTGTGTGTGTGTGTGTGTGTGTGTGTGTGTGTGTGTGTGTGTGTGTGTGTGTGTGTGTGTGTGTGTGTGTGTGTGTGTGTGTGTGTGTGTGTGTGTGTGTGTGTGTGTGTGTGTGTGTGTGTGTGTGTGTGTGTGTGTGTGTGTGTGTGTGTGTGTGTGTGTGTGTGTGTGTGTGTGTGTGTGTGTGTGTGTGTGTGTGTGTGTGTGTGTGTGTGTGTGTGTGTGTGTGTGTGTGTGTGTGTGTGTGTGTGTGTGTGTGTGTGTGTGTGTGTGTGTGTGTGTGTGTGTGTGTGTGTGTGTGTGTGTGTGTGTGTGTGTGTGTGTGTGTGTGTGTGTGTGTGTGTGTGTGTGTGTGTGTGTGTGTGTGTGTGTGTGTGTGTGTGTGTGTGTGTGTGTGTGTGTGTGTGTGTGTGTGTGTGTGTGTGTGTGTGTGTGTGTGTGTGTGTGTGTGTGTGTGTGTGTGTGTGTGTGTGTGTGTGTGTGTGTGTGTGTGTGTGTGTGTGTGTGTGTGTGTGTGTGTGTGTGTGTGTGTGTGTGTGTGTGTGTGTGTGTGTGTGTGTGTGTGTGTGTGTGTGTGTGTGTGTGTGTGTGTGTGTGTGTGTGTGTGTGTGTGTGTGTGTGTGTGTGTGTGTGTGTGTGTGTGTGTGTGTGTGTGTGTGTGTGTGTGTGTGTGTGTGTGTGTGTGTGTGTGTGTGTGTGTGTGTGTGTGTGTGTGTGTGTGTGTGTGTGTGTGTGTGTGTGTGTGTGTGTGTGTGTGTGTGTGTGTGTGTGTGTGTGTGTGTGTGTGTGTGTGTGTGTGTGTGTGTGTGTGTGTGTGTGTGTGTGTGTGTGTGTGTGTGTGTGTGTGTGTGTGTGTGTGTGTGTGTGTGTGTGTGTGTGTGTGTGTGTGTGTGTGTGTGTGTGTGTGTGTGTGTGTGTGTGTGTGTGTGTGTGTGTGTGTGTGTGTGTGTGTGTGTGTGTGTGTGTGTGTGTGTGTGTGTGTGTGTGTGTGTGTGTGTGTGTGTGTGTGTGTGTGTGTGTGTGTGTGTGTGTGTGTGTGTGTGTGTGTGTGTGTGTGTGTGTGTGTGTGTGTGTGTGTGTGTGTGTGTGTGTGTGTGTGTGTGTGTGTGTGTGTGTGTGTGTGTGTGTGTGTGTGTGTGTGTGTGTGTGTGTGTGTGTGTGTGTGTGTGTGTGTGTGTGTGTGTGTGTGTGTGTGTGTGTGTGTGTGTGTGTGTGTGTGTGTGTGTGTGTGTGTGTGTGTGTGTGTGTGTGTGTGTGTGTGTGTGTGTGTGTGTGTGTGTGTGTGTGTGTGTGTGTGTGTGTGTGTGTGTGTGTGTGTGTGTGTGTGTGTGTGTGTGTGTGTGTGTGTGTGTGTGTGTGTGTGTGTGTGTGTGTGTGTGTGTGTGTGTGTGTGTTTTATTATTATTATTATTATTATTATTATTATTATTATTATTATTATTATTATTATTATTATTATTATTATTATTATTATTATTATTATTATTATTATCTTTATTAAAACTATGAAATAATATACTTGTCAAATATACATTAAAAATAATTAACAACAATAAACTAAACAAAAAACTATTACATACACACATATACAGACAAAAAAATTACACATGTAACATTTTATGTCCAAGAAAAGGAAAAGCACAAACCGTCCAATATTTTAGTCTTCTTCGTAGTACTATAAAACAGAAAACAGTACTTCTTGATTTTGAGTCACCACACAAAGCACTTCGTTGACGCACCAGATGGATTTGAATTGTTCGATTTGCTTCTTACCTAAGTACCATGAGAACTCTGTTGTCAGCCTGCATTTGATTCTATTCTGGAATACTGTTATGTAGGGAGGTGGCTCTTTTGCGTCTTTGAAAAGGTCGGTTATTACTCGGTAGATCGTTGACTTTGCGATGTTAATTATAAAATTGGCCAAGTTGTTCTTAACCGATTTTCCTGGATACCCACAATATAGATCTTTGGTTTGAATTTCTTGGCGTTCCAAAAGATTTTTTAACAGTATTTTAACTCTGCACCAAAGGTCTTTTGTTCTTTGACAAGACATGATTATATGCCATGCTGTTCCTATAATACCTGGGCAGAATGGACAGTTTTTCGAGTCCAGTACTCCGATCTTGCTGAGAAAAATTGGATCAGCTAGGCGATTTTTTGCTAACCTCCATGATACATCAGAATCATGTCCTAAAGTTAACGGGCTAAAGTAAGAAGACCATATAACTTGGTCATCCGTCCATGCGCCACACATTAGTTTCTCGATACCAAAGTAATTTGCTGTAAGTATGTGTTGAATCTGTTTCCTAGTTTCCTTGTTAAATGAAATGTGTTTATCCGAAGAAACCAGAAGGCTTAACTTTAGCTCGTAACTATAATTGTGTATGTTTTTGCGATAGGTCTCGAAAAATACTTTGATTCGTTTATAATGGGTTAGCAAATTGTTTTTAATAACATTTGAATTAGTATCCAACTTTTCTTTCAAGGAATCGTTTGAAATCCACCTATCGTCTTCCATAAAATCTGACACCGTTTTAAAACCAACGTCTTCCCAAATTTCACTAAACAGAGGTGGTATTGTTTTTTTTAACAATTTGGTGTCCCTAAGAGGCATAGTCTTTATATCTTGAAGTGACTGTGGAAAATTATTTACAGTGACTTTTGATTTTTGAACAACCTTGTGCAATCCGTTGATGAAATAAGTGTTTTTGTTCGTTGCACACTTAGAAAAGTTATTACAAAAAAACATTTGCCACGAAACGCCATACCCTGTGAATTCTTTTATAAAGTGCTCCATAACAATTTTCCATTTTTGTGATTCTGAAGTCGTTATCATTTTATTTACAGTGTACAATCTAAATGCATCAATCTTTGACTGCAGATGCACAACACCTAAACCCCCATCGGAAACCGGCACACAAAGATCTTTTACGCCTGTCCAATGTTTTCTTGTCCATATAAAATTTGTAAACATTTTTTGAAAGGATTCAACCTGAGTCTTTGCGAATGAAAAGATGTGGAAAAAATGCCAAAGCTTAGGGGCTACAAATTGGTTTATGATTGTTTTTCTTCCAACAAGGGATATGGATGGAAGTTTTTGTCTCCACTTAAAGAGGCATTGTTCTATTTTTTCCATAATGGTCTTTGATGCACTCTCAGAATCTCTTGCTGGATCGTTGGAAAAGGTCAATCCAAGAACTTGTGTGTGTGTGTGTGTGTGTGTGTGTGTGTGTGTGTGTGTGTGTGTGTGTGTGTGTGTGTGTGTGTGTGTGTGTGTGTGTGTGTGTGTGTGTGTGTGTGTGTGTGTGTGTGTGTGTGTGTGTGTGTGTGTGTGTGTGTGTGTGTGTGTGTGTGTGTGTGTGTGTGTGTGTGTGTGTGTGTGTGTGTGTGTGTGTGTGTGTGTGTGTGTGTGTGTGTGTGTGTGTGTGTGTGTGTGTGTGTGTGTGTGTGTGTGTGTGTGTGTGTGTGTGTGTGTGTGTGTGTGTGTGTGTGTGTGTGTGTGTGTGTGTGTGTGTGTGTGTGTGTGTGTGTGTGTGTGTGTGTGTGTGTGTGTGTGTGTGTGTGTGTGTGTGTGTGTGTGTGTGTGTGTGTGTGTGTGTGTGTGTGTGTGTGTGTGTGTGTGTGTGTGTGTGTGTGTGTGTGTGTGTGTGTGTGTGTGTGTGTGTGTGTGTGTGTGTGTGTGTGTGTGTGTGTGTGTGTGTGTGTGTGTGTGTGTGTGTGTGTGTGTGTGTGTGTGTGTGTGTGTGTGTGTGTGTGTGTGTGTGTGTGTGTGTGTGTGTGTGTGTGTGTGTGTGTGTGTGTGTGTGTGTGTGTGTGTGTGTGTGTGTGTGTGTGTGTGTGTGTGTGTGTGTGTGTGTGTGTGTGTGTGTGTGTGTGTGTGTGTGTGTGTGTGTGTGTGTGTGTGTGTGTGTGTGTGTGTGTGTGTGTGTGTGTGTGTGTGTGTGTGTGTGTGTGTGTGTGTGTGTGTGTGTGTGTGTGTGTGTGTGTGTGTGTGTGTGTGTGTGTGTGTGTGTGTGTGTGTGTGTGTGTGTGTGTGTGTGTGTGTGTGTGTGTGTGTGTGTGTGTGTGTGTGTGTGTGTGTGTGTGTGTGTGTGTGTGTGTGTGTGTGTGTGTGTGTGTGTGTGTGTGTGTGTGTGTGTGTGTGTGTGTGTGTGTGTGTGTGTGTGTGTGTGTGTGTGTGTGTGTGTGTGTGTGTGTGTGTGTGTGTGTGTGTGTGTGTGTGTGTGTGTGTGTGTGTGTGTGTGTGTGTGTGTGTGTGTGTGTGTGTGTGTGTGTGTGTGTGTGTGTGTGTGTGTGTGTGTGTGTGTGTGTGTGTGTGTGTGTGTGTGTGTGTGTGTGTGTGTGTGTGTGTGTGTGTGTGTGTGTGTGTGTGTGTGTGTGTGTGTGTGTGTGTGTGTGTGTGTGTGTGTGTGTGTGTGTGTGTGTGTGTGTGTGTGTGTGTGTGTGTGTGTGTGTGTGTGTGTGTGTGTGTGTGTGTGTGTGTGTGTGTGTGTGTGTGTGTGTGTGTGTGTGTGTGTGTGTGTGTGTGTGTGTGTGTGTGTGTGTGTGTGTGTGTGTGTGTGTGTGTGTGTGTGTGTGTGTGTGTGTGTGTGTGTGTGTGTGTGTGTGTGTGTGTGTGTGTGTGTGTGTGTGTGTGTGTGTGTGTGTGTGTGTGTGTGTGTGTGTGTGTGTGTGTGTGTGTGTGTGTGTGTGTGTGTGTGTGTGTGTGTGTGTGTGTGTGTGTGTGTGTGTGTGTGTGTGTGTGTGTGTGTGTGTGTGTGTGTGTGTGTGTGTGTGTGTGTGTGTGTGTGTGTGTGTGTGTGTGTGTGTGTGTGTGTGTGTGTGTGTGTGTGTGTGTGTGTGTGTGTGTGTGTGTGTGTGTGTGTGTGTGTGTGTGTGTGTGTGTGTGTGTGTGTGTGTGTGTGTGTGTGTGTGTGTGTGTGTGTGTGTGTGTGTGTGTGTGTGTGTGTGTGTGTGTGTGTGTGTGTGTGTGTGTGTGTGTGTGTGTGTGTGTGTGTGTGTGTGTGTGTGTGTGTGTGTGTGTGTGTGTGTGTGTGTGTGTGTGTGTGTGTGTGTGTGTGTGTGTGTGTGTGTGTGTGTGTGTGTGTGTGTGTGTGTGTGTGTGTGTGTGTGTGTGTGTGTGTGTGTGTGTGTGTGTGTGTGTGTGTGTGTGTGTGTGTGTGTGTGTGTGTGTGTGTGTGTGTGTGTGTGTGTGTGTGTGTGTGTGTGTGTGTGTGTGTGTGTGTGTGTGTGTGTGTGTGTGTGTGTGTGTGTATAACCTTTCTAACTGACCTCGGATTCGGATTCTAGGGGCCCAAATTCGCGCATATTTGAAGAAAATTTCCCAAAATCCCACCATCGATACCTCTCTATAAGTGAATCTTCTTAATGAAAATTCACTAAAAGCAATAAAAATATGTCATTGTAAAATAAGGCATTAACAGGTCACTTTCTTTATAACCAGAAGTGTAGCCGTAGAGAAAATATTTTTATTTCAAAGAATAACATTTATTGTTTAGCTTAATATTTAAAATTTTAAAATAATTCCTTGTAAGTACGCCAGAGAAAAATGATTTATAATGTTCTGGTTAAGTCCGACATGGTGTATATTTTATTAACTTCACTTGAATGCTAAACGCTTTAAAGCAAAAAAAAAAATGCGTTTATGAAACAATTTCCTTGAGAAAGAAAACATTGAAGAAGACTGACAACATTGGCAACTGTATTTACCTCTGTGTATTATATGATATGTTTCTTGTCTCCCTTTATCTCATTTATCCTTTCGATGTACGGGAGGTGACACTGCCTCCCAGATTCGTCGGTGGTTTTGTAAAGGAGATACATTTCTCTGAGATGTTTTCCGAGATGATAGTTCCTTGGAGGAGGCTATAGCTTCTCGTGGTCCATGGACCGTGTCACTTCTATTTTCTCTATCGCTTTGCAAAGTTGCTGAATTGCTGGCACTAATTTGCCGCCAGTTTTCTGAGCTATATAGTAAAAGTTGATGTACTTTTATGCTTTAGTTTCGTTTAGTTGGTAGGATAAAACACAGTTTTCGTTCAGTTTATCCTTGGATTTTATTTTAATTGTGTCAACCGAAGTATTGGACATCTTGCATAATTTTTACCAATAAACGTATTATTATTATTATTATTATTATTATTATTATTATTATTATTATTATTATTATTATTATTATTATTATTATTATTATTATTATTATTATTATTATTATTATTATTATTATTATTATTATCAACTTTAGCCTGAAGGGCTTTCACACTCCCTCAAAGCGGAACATTCGCTCATCCCAGGTATCTCAGATACCACAGGGAATGAGCTCAGATGGAGCCCTTTCCAAGTTATTGGGCTCTGAACGACAACGCGACACATCCTTATTTCCGAAGAATCACTGTACGGTGTGGGAAGTTGCAAGTAGTACCACCTTCTGCCCAACCTTATAGAGACGCTCTCCAAGACTCAGTGTCTTAACGTTCTCTCAAAGATTCGTAGGAACCACACCAATTGACGACATGATTATTGGAATCACTCGGACACTATCTGTCCTCCACTGTATCTTTACTTGCATCTCGAGGTCTATGTACTTAATAATCTTCTCGTTGTATTTTATCTATAGATTATTAGTATTTGGAATGGCCACATCAATCAGCGCCACTTGGTTACAGGACATCCACTATTATTATACCTGGCCTGTTGTGGACAACGCATTGATCTGTGAGCACGGTCCGATCCCAGTACAACCTGTATCCTGAGTTCTCTAAAACAGGCTCAGGAGTGTATCTATAATAGGGCACCTTACTAATATTTAAAAGTCCCAGTTTCAGAGCCAGTTCTTGATGAATTATTTTGGCAACTGCGTCGTGCCTCTCTTCATACTCTGTTGCAGCAAACGTCTGACATCCTCCTGTGACGTGCTGGATAGTCTCTGATCACTGACACCCGAATCTACATTTGTCACCTTGGACCAAATTATCTCCAACTATATACTTCAGGTAGTTTCTTGATGGAATGACCTGATCTTGTATGGCCAGCAAAAACCCCTTTGTCACTGGAAACATCTGTCCAGACACCAACCAGTTGTTCAACGCCAGTTTGTCGACATGTGCCTGGAAGGTCTCATTCAGTTGTCGCCCATGGAGATGCTGCTGCATCCAAGATTGCAGCTTGTCCTAATCAGTGCGATGGTGACTTTGTATTTCACTTTTTTTTTAACCGCCGAGGTGCTGAATCGTCTGCCTCGCATATGGCAGGGGGTAATTCAGAAGTAAGCGCCTGCTGATGGAAATATGTACGCAGGTTCACTATCTCCTGGTCCAACTGTTTACCAATATTCAACACTTCTCTTCCACCTTGTTGTCTACGTAGGGTTACTCCATCGATAGCACTACTGGGATGATGCTTTTTTGGATTTGGTTACGAGTGCTTGCACCTTCCGTTGTAGATTTTTGATGTCCGTTTTACTCCAGTTCACAATACCAAATGAGTAGCTAAGTGCAGAACATGCATATTACGTATTAATAGCTTTAGTCAGGTTCTTGCTGTTAAGGCATGATCGCACCACCTGCTTTACTCGTTTCGTAAACTTCTTTGTCAGATCGTTCTTCATTACCGAGTGGTAATGAAGAAGGTATTTATAACACTCCTCCACATCCATCGAGGCAATGTGCTGATCGTTTTGCATTTCATATACACGTGGTGGTATTTTCCCGCTGACTACATCTCTGGAAAACTCTTCCACGATTTTAAGGAGTTATTTCAGGTGGTTCTCTGTGGAGGCTATTAGCTTAAGATCACCCATATACAGCAGATGATTGAGCCTCATTTGCTCCTTGCCATTGCTTTTTATACCGAAGTCATATATGGTAGAGTTCAGACGGTTTGATAGTGGATTCAATGCGAGGTAGAACCACAATGGGCTTAGCGAGTCGCCTTGAAATATACCTCTTCTAATTGGTATCATGCTGGTTAGGATGATATCACTGGTTTGTACCCGCAACTGAATTTTTATTCTTCAGGTAGACATCGTGTGTTCAAGGAACCTCAGGATATGAGTATCGATCTTATAGATCTTCAGCACACTTATAAGTCACTCGTGTGGAACGAACAAATGCCTTTTTGTAATCCACGTAGGCAGCAAAGAGATTTCTTTGTCTATTGTAAGCTTGACTGCCTACAATCCAATCAATTATTAGCATTTCTTCTCAGTTCTTCGCGGAGTTGTAGTACCAAATGATACGCGGATGTGATGATTGTGTGACCTCGGGTTGCATTGCGCAGGAAGCAGTGACCACGTCGTGCTCTGAGCGACCAAGGGGGACGGTGACTGATGTATTATAGCATTCAGGTTTTGTAGTGAGAAGGAGATCCAAGGGATTTGAGCTGTGTGTGGGGATGCGAGGGAAGTAAGTAGGTTGCTGAACTATATTGGCTAGAGAATTTCTGACTGCAAAGGCCTCCGCTGCTCGCCATTGTGGATCGGTCTTTGAAGATCCTAGCCATTCTTTATTATGGACATTGAAGTCACCAAGAATAGTGACCTCGCAGGAAGGATATTAAGAAATCAGATGGTCAGTTTTTTTAGAAAGGTAGTGAAGAGCTGGACAAACTTGTTGTCAGAAGGTGACGGTAAATGCAACAGATGAATTTAGTTGCAGCCCTGAGAGAGAGTTTCGTCCAAAGTATGTATTTTCTTCCAGCTTCTAAACTGGGGAGTCTGGTGCAGGGTAGATTGCTACGGACGTATGCGCACATACCTACATGCAATCTAAAGGAAGTAAGGAGTTCATACCCCGGGAAATTAAGGTGATTAGTGTCTGTTTTGGTACTGATTTGGGTTTCGGTGAGGAAGAGGAGTTGGGGCCTATTATCCTGGTGGAAATGGTGGACGGAGTTCAGGTTAGAATTTAGGCTACATATATTCAAGAAGGATATGTTAAATCTTGATGCCGGCGCCCACCGCACAACCCTCTCCCGGAGATCCGAATGTAGGGGTTTTTATCTCCGGAATCTTTTATACAAGGAGGAACCATAATAATTTTTGTTGATAAGGGAAACCGACTTATACACCAGAACTGGAAACGTCCGTTGGGACTTCATCGGTCCCTTGATGTAAGGGGTGGTACCTCCTCGGGCGTGAAAAAATCCTTTACTATCACGTAAAGGAAAAGTCCTCTACCACCTACCCCCGATTAGTCGCCTCTTACGACAGGCAGGAGTTACCTTGGGCCTATTCTTTTAGTTAGTTCCCGAACCCACATGAGACTTGGTTGCATTAGCTCTGTTATTTCTGAAGATATAAAATTTCCTGAAAGAACACCCAAAAATTCCCCAGAGAAATTGTTCAGATTTTCCCAGCCATTTACTAAAGGAACATGCGTTCATTTCCATTAAAATTCGCTAAAAAGCTGGCTGCCGGAAAGCAGGTAACAGTAACATCAAGCTAAATAAGTTGTAATTTCCTATATTGTTATTTTTCTTTTTTTGAAGCAACCTCTTTTCAAGCAGAAATTATATTTTACTATATCACTGCTAAAATCTCCACATATAAAGAACAGTTTCACCTGTTCATCTAAAATTAATCATTTGTCACTTTCATCATCTGCCATCCGGATCTAAATCTATCTTCAAATAAATGAAGTCTCTGTGTGCAGTGCCAAATTTTCCACATGTTCGCGCACACATATCTCTATAAGTCATCACCTTAACGTGCATTTCCCCTCTGTACCACCAGACATGATGTAAAGGAGAGAATAACGTTGCAATTGTACATAGAACATTTATGTCTGCTGCGATTTAACGAAACATATATCAAACCTAGTGATAAATGACGCATGATATGTGTTTGTGTGTGGTGATATGGATTATATGGGAGACTAAAGCTGCGTATACAACAAGAAAACGTACAGACCGAACATGTTTTTGACAAAAATTCTCTGACATTAAATATGAAACATTTTCTTACTGATAGTAAAATGTAGACCCAGATAATATCTTTCGACAGGCTGTGCTTTTTATTCCCAAGACGGTAGATACCAAAAAATTAAATAAAATAATATAGCATTTATTTACACTGCGGAGGCATATGCCTTGTATGAAGCACTTCAATGGTCAACTGAAAACAAAATTAAACATACGCTAATTTTATCAGATTCCAAATCAGTTCTGCTTTCACTTAAAAATTACACCAAACATGGCAAAAATCCAGTAATATGTGACATTATCAGTCTGTATCAGTTGATAGAGGATGGTGGTAATCGAGTCATATTTATGTGGATAAAAGGGCACACGGGACTAGCAAGCAACGAAATAGCTGACAAACTAGCTAAAGAATCTATTGAAAGTCCAAACAAAATAATAAACTGGATTACTGCTGACGATGTAAATCAAAAAACTAAATTTGAAATAAGGGAAACGTGGGAAAGTGTTTGGCATGAGTTTGTCAACAAAACAACTAACCGATATACACTTATTCATCCAATGTTGCCTAAAAAAATTCCACACATTAACAAATTTATTATGCCAAGGTACTATACTACTGTAATTACCAGAATGAAGCTGAATCACGGCCGCTTTCCACAACACCTACATAAAATAGGCATTAGTAACAATCCTTATTGTACATGTGACAACAGTTACCTAGGAACTTTAGAACACCTCATGTTTCAGTGCAGTTTGTATAACCCGATACGTAAACAACTCTGGAAAGAACTCAAAGATGCAGGAGTAGAGTTTCCTGTGAACTTAGCCACACTTATTTGTACAAATAGCCTGAAAATCTATAATATACTTATAAAATTCATTCGGCATACAAAAATCAAAATTTAGTTTTGCTATTTCTCTATATGTGTATTTTAGTATTAGCCTTAGTTAATAATAATATTAATATAAATTTAGTTTTCCCACTGTCTCACCTATTGTTTTTTATCCCATGTCATTAGCTGTCCAGTGTTGTTTGTTAAAAAAAATGCCCTGAAGGTCACCTGGGCGAGAAGCGAGTATCCTTTGTTTCTATCCTTAATAATAAGTAAGAACACAAACATTTATATTTTGACAAAATTGACATGTTAGAAGATAAATATTGCTTTTGCTATATCTATTTAGAAATAATCATACTCTGTAAGAGCTTACACATAAAGGTACGTCTATCGCTTTACCCCTCCCTATTGCTGTAAGTATTGATATCCATGCTGCAAATTATAAATATATTTGAAGGAGAATCGCTTTTTATAACAATGTGTAGATATAACAATGGTACAAATTTACTGCAGAGTTTTGTGGCCAATGGACGTAATGTCCGAAGCCAATTCATTCCACACACACACACATAATATCTTTCGTAAAAATTAAAAAGGTCTGGACGTAGCATGTGCTTTATGGTATCGAATTTCCATAAGAACGAATTTCCATAAAGAAATGTAGTTTAACAAGTTATAAACGTTGAAAGAAATAACAATGAAGAGCTTGTGGTGTAAAAGTAAATAGATATATGAAGAATAGCATGCATTTCATGATATGCCACAAATTCTTATTAAATAAGTCAGTTTGAAGTTATATCTAGTATTTCTGAATAATACAGAAGCAATATATCCGTGGATTATACCCTATATTACACCTTAGCTTCTACAACGTACGTACGTACTCACAGACTCATCCATAATAGGCTCTCAGCAAGGTAAGGGCACCAGTGGTGGTCACCTTAAGTTGTAATGTTGCAGATAATTTGTCGTAAAAGTATATAATAATATTAATAATGATAACAATAATAATAATAAACAACAAATCATAGACGCCATATTAATGGACCATGTAAAGAAAACAAAAGGCTCTTTGCACACTGCATATGTAGACTATCAGAAAAAGCGTTTAAAAGCATCTCTCACTCTTGGCTGCCGAAGGTTCTGGAGCTTTACAAGATGGACCATCATATCTGCGAGTTCCGAAGATGTGAGGCGTGGCTGACAACTGTAGTGAATAACTTGCAAGAAGATCATTTTGATGTGGAAACCATCAACATCATAAGAGGGATATTTCAGGGAGACTCGCTTACCCCTCTCTGGTTCCGTTTATTACTCCGCCCATTTATTTACAAAAATGCTTAACAATCAAAACAAGGGGTTTGCCTTGCCCCATAATAATTGCCAGATCAGGATGATTTGAAGCTCTGTCTTCAAAATCAAAGTCATCTAAATGATCTCCTTGCCTGTGTAGACTGCTTTAGCAGTGATATTCAAATGAAGCATGGGTGAGAAAAAAATGCAAAATTAACAGCATGGAGAAAGGCAAGTGGACGAGACATAAGGGATATAAAAGTTATAGGAATCAGGGAATCATAGAGCGAATGGAAGAGGAAGGCAAATATAAATATCTGTGGTACCTTCAAGCTAGGGATATAAACCGTCATATGGCAAAATAAGCGACTAAAGAGACCTATCTTAAGAGAATTCGCTCCACTCTCAGTACTAAACCATCGGCGAGAAACATGGCCAAAATAGTCAACACCTTTGCAACATCTGCCATAACATACAGCTTTGGTAGCATAAAATGGACAAACACTGAAGTAAAGCCTAACATAAAGTCAAGAGAGGAATTTAAAAACCACAGGGCTCATCATCCCAGATCATCTCTTGAAGGATTCCAGCTCCCGCGGAAATCCGGAGGCAGGGGAATTCCAGATGTGAGTGCTATACAACATAAGTCACTGGAAAACCTAAAAAAATATTTTTATGGAAAGGCAGAAGCCAGCGGTCTAAATATAGGTGTTACCAAAGCTGATAAGAGAGTTACACCATTATGACTAAATATATATATATATATATATATATATATATATATATATATATATATATATATATATATATATATATATATATATATATATATATATATATATATGGTGGCGCATTGAAAATGTAACAGACCGATTTGCGTCCAGAGAATTTTTTTTAAGAAACTCTGAAACACGTCAAATTTAATATTGAGGGGGGACATGTTTTGATATAAAACTCAACTTTGTGACATCAATCCCATAAGAGTTGTGATAACAACCCTTATATTTTAAATAGGGAACATGGGTTAAGTGTTTTTTTTTTTCTGAATTCAGCACACTAATTTTTTTGGAAGTTATCAACTTGTTTAAAAATTATTCACAGTTGAAGATGCAAAAACGCATTTCACTCATTCCGATAAGAAATGCGCTGATAGTCAATGTTTTGTTGGTTTGTAAACAAAAAATTGACTATCAGAACATTTCTTATCGGAATGAGAGAAATGCGGTTTATTATTTCAGTTTATCGGTCGGTTTGATACTTGATAGTACTACCGAAAATTAATTTCACGATGGTGTATTCTGTAGAAGAAAGAGTTGAAATAATTACTCTTTTTTAAAAAAACGATGACTGTGCCAACCGTACCGCAAATTTGTTTAATGAACGACATCCGAACAGACATGTTAACAGAAAATACATTTTGGAGTTAGTTGCAAAGTTTCGACAAAGTGGTTCAGTAGCCAACAAAAAACGGGATCCTGAACGTGAATTTCCTGTTAGAAATGAGACTACTGAGATTGAAGTTTTAGGACAAATTACTGCAGACCCAACTTTGAGCACGACAAAATTTACCACTGTTTCAAACATCAAAAGAAGAAGTATTCAGCGAATATTGAAGCATCATAAATTTCATCCGCATAAAATTCATCTTGTACAACAACTGAATGAAGAAGATTTTTATCGGCGGCTGGAGTTTTGTGAAGTTATGACTGCACGAATAGCTGATAAAGGGAACTTTCTGTTCAATATCTGTTTTTCAGACGAGTGTACGTTTTTAATAAACTCTACAATCAACCGTCATAATTGTCGTTATTGGACAGTTAATTATACAAGAAATGTTCACGAAGTCCACACTCAAACTCCACAGAAATTGAATGTCTGGACTGGCATTTTTGGAGACCGTTTAATCGGACTAATTTTTCTTGATGGCAATTTGAGTGGCGAAACGTATTTGGAGCTACTAGAAGATATCGTTTACCCTCAACTAATTGACATTGTTGAAAATGATGATCGCTATCAAAAAAATCAGTTAGTGTTTCAACAAGATGGAGCTCCTCCGCATTTTTCACAACATGTTAGGGAGTTTTTGAACAGAGAGTTTCCAGAGCAATAGATTGGGCGTAGAGGTGCTATTGAGTGGCCCCCTAGATCACCGGATTTAACTCCTTTAGACTTCTTTCTATAGGGCCATTTAAAGAGTAGACTTTTCGCAACAGAACCGGAGTCTGGAAGAATTACGACGACGCATTGTTGAAGAATGCCGTCTAATAACTCCACAAATGCTCCAGAATGTCAGAGCTCGTTTTGAACAAAATTTGTACTTTCGTATGGAAGCTGGTGGTCAACAATTTGCACACTTACTTGACTGAATAAACATTTTTGAACGATTGGTTTTGTTTTTTTAGTTATTTTTAACGAAAAATGACTAATTTGTGCATTTCTTATCACAAGAATGAAATACGTTCTTGCAACTCCAACTGCGAATAATTGTTAAACGAGTTGATAAAACTTAAAAAAAAAATAGTGTGCTGAATTCAGAAAAGAAAGAGCTTTCAAATGATGTAACACTTTGCTATCACCACCCTTAAGGGGTTGATGTGACAAAGTTGAGTTTTATGTCAAAACATATCCCCCTCAACATTAAAATTGACGTGTTTCAGCGTTTTTAAAAAATTTTCTCTGGACGCAAATCGGTCTGTTTCGTTTTCAATGCGCCAGCCTGTATATATATATATATATATATATATATATATATATATATATATATATATATATATATATATATATATATATATATATATATATATATATATATATATATATATATATATAAATGTATAAAAATTGAAACTCACCCCGAATATGGGTTTTAGAGGGCCTAGTTCGCGCTTATTTGAAAAAAATTTTCCAAATCAAAGTCGGGATGGCGCCATTAGTGATTTTTTAAAAGAAAATTCACTAATATTAAATATTCCCGAATTAAAAATTGTATATCTGTTAGGTAATTTTTTTTAAGTTTCATACTTAAAAAAACCATCTGTCAGACGTTATAAAACTGTGTTCGACCCCTTTTCGGAATAACTATTACGCGGTTTTAAAGAAAAACCTCAACTTCACGTATATGCCTACGAACAATAGGATTTTAGTACCGTGACTGCACACAGCAAGCGTATAATTTAGTTATGTTCGCGTGTTTCATTTTTCTGTGCCTCGAGTTCTTTAATAACAGCACATCGACGGTAGCTCCACAAGAACGACTCGCACTCGAGCATTTGCCTCCCCGTTCACCACCAACGAAATAACACCTTAATAACATCATTTATCTGGGACAAAATTGTCTACGAAATCGCTCATATGCTGCTGTTCCAAACGTCGATCCATTGTGGTACAAGGATGGCACATATAATTTTTAATTGTGTAAATTCATTAGAATGGAGGGTTCTGTCTCCGTGGATCTCCAAAAAATATTAGACTGGGGAAGTAGAAATCTTGTACAATTCAACTCCCCCAAATCTCAGTCTTGCTTTCTTTCTCATAAGAGATACACCAGCCCTAGACCCATCACAATGAACAACCAAGTTATTCAAAGTAATGAGTCCTTTTCTCTTGTTGACATTTGTGTGGATCGAAATCTTAATTGGGCCCAACATGTCACATCAATTGCAGAAGCGGCTGCTAAGAAATTAGGTTTCCTCTTCCGGGCTCGCAAATACTTTTCACCAGCTAATCTCTATACCTTATATACTTCAGAAATAAGGCCAAACCGCAAATACTGCTCCCACATCTGGGGTGCAGCTGCCGCTTCTACACTTGTTATCCTGGACTCCATTCAAAAGAGAGCTATACGTCTCATCGGTGACCCTACCCTCACCCAAAGGCTGCCATTCCTTGCCCACCGACGTGCCGTTGGTGACCTCTCTCTATTTTATAGATATCTGCACGGGCACTGCTTAGATGAGCTTTCCTCCATAGTTCCCCCACCTGCTGCCCCCAACAGATCTACCAGGGAAACAGAGCGAATGCACCCTTTTACTGTCCAGGTCACCAGACATAGAACATCTTGTTATGCCCGCTCTTTTCTCCCGAGGACTTTCAAGTTGTGGAATTCCTTGCCGGCACATGTTTTTCCTTCTCCTCCGAACATCCAAACCTTCAAGTCCAGAATTAACAAGTTGCCTCTTTCCTCCTTGTCAACACCCACGGTACGATAGTATTTAGGCTGTAAGCCCTCGTGGTGTGTTGTTGAAAAAAAAAGAACATTATTTTTCGCAAATTTCGATAAAAAAAGTGGCCAACAAAACTTCAAGAAAATTAAAAACATTTTTTTCTCTTAAGAAAAATCACTTTAAGTTTTTATCTAAGACAATTTGCGGTAATACTGCATATTAGGGGCCAATTTAAAAAAAATCATAATCATGTTCAAAATCACCAGTATGCATAAGCCAAAAGAAAAATATTTTGGAAACAACCACCCGAAAAGTTACGGGACCTGTAGTGAAGAATCGTGCTCTGGGAAATAGAAATAACGAAAGAACAGCGACTAAAACAGCATAGTTGGACTTCTATGAGCAGCCATTTTCACATTTTGCATTAACATTTTCTCTTAATAACGCCCTTCCCCCTCCAGCACGCCTATTTGTTCCAGGTCCCCCAGCTTGTTTAGGGGTTGAAGGGACAACTTTTTCTTGTCGTTTATGCACAAAACACCCTACCAAGCAGTCCGGAACCACCTGACCTGATCTGACGGACCAAAAAATGTTGGAGACCAACGAAGAAAGCACAAAATAATGTGTTTTACAAAAAAAGCAAGCTTAAGCACACTTGGAGAACCCAAATCACTACAACACATTAAAAAAAACCTAACGATCGTTCAACTAACCAAGTTAACGTCATCAGAGGGTGAATAATTATACATATCTTATATCCACAATTCTATTTATATTCTTCTGTAGGTAGTCGGTCACTAACGATTAAGGGAGGTTCAACGACACCAAAAATTAACATATTTCGTTTGGCGAAAATATCTGTATTCTTTTATTATCTAACGGACGTGCTTCTAACGGTATTTATTTGGTAAAGTAATCTATCATACACATAGGCGGAACGAGATGCATACACTTTTTATTATTACTATATTTAGCAATATATATATATATATATATATATATATATATATATATATATATATATATATATATACTTCCGGAGGCGTTTAGCTGTTCTGGTTGTCTAACGTTTTTTATTAATTTTAGATTCTCCTTATTAACTTGGTGACTATTATTCCAAATATATGGGGCGACGGAAGATCTATCTATAGTACCGTATTTCAATTTTGCTTAATGTTCTTTGAATCTAATTCCAATAGATCTTTTAGTGTGTCCGACGTCTTTAACATCACAATTTTTACAACTTTCCGACATTTTGGCCGTGATATCCTTGTTCTTTGGGTCGCCTAGCGAATTTTGTTAAGTATTTTTTGTCGAATCAATTTTCATTAAAAAAAATCACAAATAGAGAGGTAACGATGGTGAGACTTTCGCAAAATTTTTTGAAACGAGCGCGAATTAAGGACCCTTAAACCCATATCCAACGTCCGTTTGAATTTATATATATATATATATATATATATATATATATATATATATATATATATATATATATATATATATATATATATATATATATATATATATATATATATATATATATATATATATATATATATATATATATATATATATATATATATATATATATATATATATATATATATATATATATATATATATACAAATATTTTTGAATACGCTCTATTTTTGAAAGTTTTAAAGTAACTGGAATGAGACATTAGATGTAGCTAGAAATGAGGTAAATAAACTTCTTTTGTGGATTTTAAGTAATTTGGTTCACAAAATTTTGAGTTTTTCCCAAATAAAAAATAAAATCTGAAAAACATCAATTTAAACAACTTAAGTGGTATGATGCCAGACAAAGACAGAGTAGTCACCTGCCACGCGTAGATTAGCACATATACCACAGGCATATATCATAGTGCAGCGAGAACCAAACAAAATAACCCACGTAAGGCGGAATCGCCACAGCATCCTATGTGCAACGAACGTTCACACCCGAACTGTGGCGATCCTACACTAATAACCGCCTTCGGATATATTCGGATACGAGATTCATAAAATGTTCAAAAATATCCAGTCTAAAAGCCAGAGGGGAAAATAAGGAAGATTGCAGTTTATATCAGCCGCTGGAAGTAAAAACCAGATGGGATAATGTGTTTTGTTTATTTATTATGATTTGACAGTTCTGTTTTGAGATTAAGTAAATTATTGTATATGGTTTTAAAATTGGAAACTAAAGAATAATAACATGCTTTATTTATGTATAATGGTTTGAAAGTTCTGTTTTGAGGTTAAGTACTGAAATAGGTATAACAACTGGTATATTGTGATTCTAACATTGGAAACCAAAGAATAATAACGTGGTTTGCTTATTTATCATAATATGACAGTTCTGCTTTAAGGTAAAATAGTAAATGATTGTATAACATGTTTCTAAAATTGGAAACCAAAGAAAAATTACGTGTTTTGTTTATTTATCATGATTTGACTGTTCTGTTTTAAGACTGTATAATATGTTTCTAGCATCGGAAATGAAAGAATAAGAATATTAACGTTAATGTCGATTAATTTTTCAAGTATGTAAGTTATTTAAATAATGAGTTGCCTTTTTGACTTTTAGGAATTTAGCATACGAATATCTTGTTGGTTTTGACTTGCTGTAGTTACAAATCCATTAAAATGAATCGCAGAAGAAATCAGGGTATAGTTCGCCATAATGGATTCTTATAAAAATGAGGCTCACAGAAAATAACATATCCAAGTTAGATAAAGCAACCATTTCAGTGGATTTTTTTTTCTGTTAATATTACCATATTTTTATTAAGAAAATTCACTAATAAATTTTGTTTCAAAAAATTTTTTGTTGTCGGCAAAACTGGTTCGATTAGGTTGAGAAACATCAAAATTTTAATTTACCTAGAATTTTAGCGAATTTTTTTGTTTTTACTTAATTTTATGTCCAGTAAATACAAAAGAAAAGAGCCTTGGTGGTTCAGTGGTAAGTACGTGTGCCTCTGAATCGAAGGGTACCGGGTTCGATCCCAGCGCTCTCCTTTCACTTTTTCATTACGTACTGTAACATTAACATCAACCGAGCTTCTGGCATTTATTTGAGCAAGTTGAATGTCTGCACGTTCCGCCCTTCTGAGTGAGCGTAAAGCCGTCGGTCCCGTGTCCATGCGATGTTGGCCATGTTAAAGATCCCCACCCTTCTTACAGAAAGGCAGAGGCTCGGAAAAATGTCCAGGATAGTGAGGTGAAACTGCTCCCTGGTATCGGTGGTTGGCCATAATCGCGGAAATAGACCGACGTTAAAGAAAAAAAATATAAAAGAATTTTCAAATGTGTTTTTTGTGTTATCGAATTGACTAGAGAGGGGATAAAACCGGGGATAACTTTTTTAGGATTTATCGTTTTCCTTGATTTTAATACTAGCAGACTGCGCCTGGTATCGTTTTATTCGAAATGATGATCCATTATAATATTCATTTGTTGTTTGGCATGTTAAAGGGTGACTCCATTATTGGATTGCGCTGTTATCATTTTAAGGAAATTATTTAAATTATCCGCGGGATTCGTGTGTAATTTTGTGGTTTTTACCACACGAAAACGTCTGTTCCGAATGAGTTTTATATTTTTATGGACAGTAGTTTTCTATCATTTGTGTATCTGTATCATTAGGAGATGATTGATGTCGAAAAAGAATCAATTTGGTTAAGGAAAACTGCTGAAAGGAAGGAAATGTCAGTAAATTGTTAGTTCTGTTGTTTTTTTTTTCATTCTGTTAAACTGAAAACACGAGCATTCCATTACATTTGTGTCCAATGCAGAACAAAGAAAGTAGTTAAAAAATGATCAATTCTTCAACATAATCGACTGAAACTTATATCAATAAAGTAACAGGCCTCTAGTAAATATACACCTTGGACCAATTTTCTTCTTCCGCTTTTGACTAAAGAGATATAAAAAGTCTGGACGTAGCAAGTGCGTTATGGTAGAAAGCTTTCATACAACATTTTTAATTGCACATATATGTCTTTTTTTAATGAAAGCTATCAAATTTGGTTAACTGTATAACCTTTATAGTAACGAAAATGTAGGATATTTTATCGAAATATGTACCTAATCTGTAATTAAAATTAAAAAAAGTCAAATGTAAAAAAGTTGTTTTTAAGTTTGTTTTTTTCACGGAAATTGGAACCAGTGGAAGTCAAGAAAAAAATCTGGACGCAGCAAGTGCGTAATGGAAGTGAATTTTCATTAAAATGTTTTTAATAGCAAATGCGAGCAGGCATCAATCTTATTACCGGTATAGTCCATGTAGTAGAAACATGGTACTATATTTTATCAAAATTACTTATTGTTTGAAAATCTACAAAAAATTTCCGAAAATAAACTTAAATGTTGGTTTCCTAGCCAACAAACCTTACGTTAATAGCAAATTGAGTTATTGAAATTTGAAGGATGCGTAATGAAAATTCTCTACCAAAACGCACTCTGCGTCTAGATTTTTTTCTCACAAACATGCATCATATTTCGATAAAAAATACAAAAATGCATTAACGAATTTGTTCTACGCAAATTAGCTAAAAATTATAGACCGTTAAACCATAAACTTAATACAGCGAAAGCATCAACCTAACTAAACCAACAACCAAAGAATCAGGGAAAGGGTCTATTGGAAATGAATTTTCTGTAAATATTTTAGTAAAATGAAGGGCAATGACTGTTGAAGCTGAAACTTAAGGGTTCGCAGAACACTCTTCTTGCAACATTTCTTTTCATAATCCGTATTTGTTTCACGTTCTTCGCCTAAACATTGCCAATTTTGACGTTTCAAATCGCGACTTTGACGTTTTGAGGAAAACTCCAATTTTTTTTCTTTAACTGCCCATAACTTTTTTGTATTTAAATCTAGAGACTTAAATTTTGGTGTATGGTTCACCCTTTATAATACAAACACGTGTACCGAATTTGGTTGCTCTTACTTTGTTACTTCCGGAGATCTAAATTTTTTTAGAAAAAAAAACAGAAAATGTTAATCGAAGACCTGGGTCAATTTTCCTGGATAACGAACTTATCTAAGCCACTTGCAAAAGGAAGGTACCCCCCAAATTTGATTAAGATCAGCCCATTATTTTTTGAATTATCGGTGTGATATATATATATATATATATATATATATATATATATATATATATATATATATATATATATATATATATATATATATATATATATAAACATATAAAAATTTAAACTGACCCCGGATATGTGTTCTAGGGGGCCTAATTAGTGGTCATTAAAAAAAATTCTTTTTAATTTAAAAGTCGGGATCTCCTCATTAGTGAATTAAGAAAATTCACTAAAAACAAGCAGAAAAATCTTCAAATTTTCATGTCACAAGCTATCAGAAATTATAACGTTATTTAAGTTTGTCACTTTGATATTTCATTTGACATTTGTGAAAACATTTGAAAAGAATTTATCAACTACTTACATATTATGAACATAGATAATCCAGTGAAATTAATTATTGCTTACCTTTTTGCACCAGAGTAATTTAAATATTTGAATATTTTTCTTCGAAAATTCGCGAAGGAATTACACAATCAGATCGGCTATTAGAGTTGAATAAAAACTTATTTTTTTAAACTCATCTATGCATCAATCAAGGTATACGATTAAAAAATGTAAATATTTCCAAAACTAGAGTCTTTAAGTAGCGTAAGTGTTATCAAAAAGTAAAAGCAAGAGGCAAGCCCTTCATTTCTTCAACATAAAAAGCTGACTTACACTAGTTTGAATTTTTTGAAAGCCAGGCACTATTTGAAAGCGTGGATAATATAAACGAAAACCTTCCCGAATGCCTTATTTTCATCTATATATTGGTAAAAACGCCGTAATTTTTTTCCTGATATGTGTGAACAACGTGAAAAGTTTCAAAACAAATGAAATAACTGGAAAACGACGACTGATATGATTTTTTTTCTCAGTATGAATGCGTACAAAGTTCAATTAGTGCAAGTGCTAAAGCCGCATGACCATCCGATGCGTTTTCGGTTTGCTCAATGGGCCGAAGTCCGCTTGATCTAAAATGAGCATTTTTACCGAAAAATCATCTTTTCAGATGAAGCTCCTTTCCACCTCGGAGGATACGTCAATAAGCAAAATGGTCGTATCTGGGGCTCAAAAAATCCACATGTCATCGTGGAGAAACCAATGCATCCACAACGATTGACTGTCTGGTGCGGATTTTGGTCTGGCGGCATTCTTCGAAAATTAGCAAGGAAACGCCGTTACGGTGAATGGAGATCGCTACCGCGCCATGATAAGAGAATTTTGTTTCCCTAAATTGAAGAGTATGACATAGATGACGTTTGGTTTCAACAGGACGGTGCAACGTGCCACACAGTCAACGTAACAATCGATCTTTTGCGCACTGTTTTAGAAAATCGCATAATCAGCCCAAATGCTGACGCCAATTGGCCATTTCAAAGCTGCGATTTCACTCCGTTGGACCTTTTTTTGTGGGAGCCGCTAAGGACAAGTGTTACGCTAACCATCCAGAGACGATTGACGACTTTAAACATGAAATCGAAGTTGCCATTGACGTAATGGAGGCCCAAACAATAAAAAATGTGCTGAAAAATTGGATTGATCTAATGGGGTATTGTAAGGCTAGCCGTGACAGTCGTTTGAATGATGTTGTTTTCCATTCCTAAATGGAAAGGTTCAATATCTCTAATGAACTCATAACTTTGAAAAAATATTCATTCGTTTTTTTTATAGCCGATTCTAATCTAATCTTAAATGGCCCACCCGTTAGTTTCTCTTATTTTCATGTATTATCTGCAGCTCGTTTGCATAATTTGTGGATAACACGGGTGGCTGAAGGCTATGTTTACCATTTTATTAACCTCTCCCACTTGGTATCTGTTGGATCTGTAAAAAAATTTTAGCCATCCTGATTTGGCAATAATTTTGTAACATTTCTTTTTATATACTTAACTGAGTAATTAATAATCTTAATTTAATGTAAATTTTATATTTATTTTATTAACTTGGTCACTTATTGTATTGCAAAGTTTATTCTTTTGGATTTTTTCGAAACAAATCAAAGCAACCACTGGTAAAGGGCTCAGTTTTCCAACTTGATAGCTGGAACTTATTTTTCGTTCGCTACAGTCAGAGCGGCATACTCCAGAAATTTAAGTTGCACGTATGCTCGGAAATATCCAAAGCTGTACGAGATTCCAGTGGAGAAAGCGTGTTATTTCCAGAGCGTTATCTATCTAATAGACGGGAGAGAATGGAAAGCT